>JBBDGP010003721.1:0-150874 GCA_037952835.1 Lithobates septentrionalis | reverse complement strand
CGCAGGATGGCTGGGATGGGGGGTGGATGGGGGTATCGCAGGACGGCTGGGATGGGGGGTGGATGGGGGGGATAGCAGGATGGCTGGAATGGGGGGGATCGCAGAATGGCTGGAATGGGGGGGATCGCAGGGTGGCTGGGATGGGGGGTGGATGGGGGTATCGCAGGATGGCTGGGATGGGGGGTGGATGGGGGTATCGCAGGATGGGGGATGGATGGGGGTATCGCAGGAAGGCTGGGATGGGGGGTGGATGGGGGTATCTCAGGAAGGCTAGGATGGGGGGTGGATGGGGGTATCGTAGGACGGCTGGGATGGGGGGTGGATGGGGGTATCGCAGGACGGCTGGGATGGGGGGTGGATGGGGGTATCGCAGGACGGCTGGGATGGGGGGTGGATGGGGGTATCGCAGGACGCTGGGATGGGGGGTGGATGGGGAGATCGCAGGATGGCTGGGATGGGGGGTGGATGGGGAGATCGCAGGACAGCGTGAATGGGGGTATCGCAGGACGGCTGGGATGGGGGGTGGATGGGGGTATCGCAGGACGGCTTGGGATGGGGGTATCGCAGGACGGCTTGGGATGGGGGGTGGATGGGGGTATCGCAGGACGGCTTGGATGGGGGGTGGATGGGGGTATCGCAGGACGGCTGGGATGGGGGGTGGATGGGGGTATCGCAGGATGGCTGGGATGGGGGGTGGGATGGGGGGATCGCAGGACGGCTGGGATGGGGGTATCACAGGACGGCTTTGATGGGGGGTGGATGGGGGTATTGCAGGACGGCTGGGATGGGGGGTGGATGGGGGTATCGCAGGACGGCTGGGATGGGGGGTGGATGGGGGTATCGCAGGACGGCTGGGATGGGGGTATCGCAGGACGGCTGGGATGGGGGGTGGATGGGGGTATCGCAGGACGGTTTGGGATGGGGGGTGGATCGGGATATCGCAGGACGGCTTGGGATGGGGGGTGGATGGGGGTATCGCAGGACGGCTGGGATGGGGGGTGGATGGGGGTATCGCAGGACGGCTGGGATGGGGGGTGGATGGGGGTATCGCAAAACGGCTGGGATGGGGGGTGGATGGGGGTATCGCAGGACGGCTGGGATGGGGGGTGGATGGGGAGATCGCAGAACGGCTGGGATGGGGGGTGGATGGGGAGATCGCAGGACGGCGTGGATGGGGGTATCGCAGGATGGCTGGGATGGGGGGTGGATGGGGGTATCGCAGGACGGCTTGGGATGGGGGGTGGATGGGGGTATCGCAGGACGGCTTGGGATGGGGGGTGGATGGGGGTATCGCAGGATGGCTGGGATGGGGGGTGGGATGGGGGGTGGATGGGGGTATCGCAGGACGGCTGGGATGGGGTTATCGCAGGACGGCTGGGATGGGGGTATCGCAGGACGGCTTGGGATGGGGGGTGGATGGGGGTATCGCAGGACGGCTTGGGATGGGGGGTGGATGGGGGGTATCGCAGGACGGCTGGGATGGGGGGTGGATGGGGGTATCGCAGGACGGCTGGGATGGGGGGTGGATGGGGGGTATCGCAGGACGGCTGGGATGGGGGGTGGATGGGGGTATCGCAGGACGGCTGGGATTGGGGGGTGGATAGGGAGATCGCAGGACGGCTGGGATGGGGGGTGGATGGGGAGATCGTAGGACAGCGTGGATGGGGGTATCGCAGGATGGCTGGGATGGGGGGTGGATGGGGAGATCGCAGGACAGCGTGGATGGGGGTATCGCAGGAATGCTGGGATGGGGGGTGGATGGGGGTATCGCAGGACGGCTTGGGATGGGGGGTGGATGGGGGTATCGCAGGACGGCTTGGGATGGAGGGTGGATGGGGGGTATCGCAGGACGGCTGGGATGGGGGGTGGATGGGGG
Source organism: Lithobates septentrionalis (assembly GCA_037952835.1). NCBI lineage: Eukaryota > Metazoa > Chordata > Amphibia > Anura > Ranidae > Lithobates > Lithobates septentrionalis. The sequence continues at coordinate 148,998 of JBBDGP010003721.1, read as the reverse complement.
TATCGCAGGAAGGCTGGGATGGGGTGTGGATGGGGGTATCGCAGGACGGCTGGGATGGGGGGTGGATGGGGGTATCGCAGGATGGCTGGGATGGGGGTGGATGGGGAGCTCGCAGAATGGGATGGGGGTGGATGGGGAGATCGCAGAATGGGGGGATCGCAGGATGGCTGGGATGGGGGGTGGATGGGGGGGGATCGCAGGATGGCTGGAATGGGGGGTATCGCAGGATGCCTGGGATGGGGGGTGGATGGGGGTATCGCAGGACGGCTGGGATGGTGGGGTGGATGGGGGTATCGCAGGATGGCTGGGATGGGGGGTGGATGGGGGGGATCGCAGGATGGCTGGGATGGGGGGTGGATGGGGGGATCGCAGGACGGCTGGAATGGGGGGTGGATGGGGAGATCGCAGAATGGTATGGGGGTGGATGGGGGTATCGCAGGATGGCTGGGATGGGGGGTGGATGGGGGTATCGCAGGATGGCTGGGATGGGGGGTGGATGGGGGGGGATTGCAGGATGGCTGGGATGGGGGATATCGCAGGATGGCTGGGATGGGGGGTGGATGGGGCTATCGCAGGATGGCTGGGATGGGGGGTGGATGGGGGTATCGCAGTGTGGCTGGGATGGGGGGTGGATGGGGGTATCGCAGGATGGCTGGGATGGGGGGTGGATGGGGGTATCGCAGGATGGGGGGTGGATGGGGGTATCTCAGGAAGGCTAGGATGGGGGGTGGATGGGGGTATCGCAGGACGGCTGGGATGGGGGGTGGATGGGGGTATCGCAGGACGGCTGGGATGGGGGGTGGATGGGGGTATCGCAGGACGGCTGGGATGGGGGGTGGATGGGGGTATCGCAGGACGGCTGGGATGGGGGGTGGATGGGGGTATCGCAGGACGGCTGGGATGGGGGTGGATGGGGGTATCGCAGGACGCTGGGATGGGGGGTGGATGGGGAGATCGCAGGACGGCTGGGATGGGGGTTGGATGGGGGTATCGCAGGACGGCGTGGATGGGGGTATCGCAGGACGGCTGGGATGGGGGGTGGATGGGGGTATCGCAGGACGGCTTGGGATGGGGGTATCGCAGGACGGCTTGGGATGGGGGGTGGATGGGGGTATCGCAGGACGGCTGGGATGGGGGGTGGATGGGGGTATCGCAGGACGGCTGGGATGGGGGGTGGATGGGGGTATCGCAGGATGGCTGGGATGGGGGGTGGGATGGGGGGTGGATGGGGGTATCGCAGGACGGCTGGGATGGGGGGTGGATGGGGGTATCGCAGGACGGCTGGGATGGGGGTGGATGGGGGATATCGCAGGACGACTGGGATGGGGGTATCGCAGGACGGCTGGGATGGGGGGTGGATGGGGGTATCGCAGGACGGTTTGGGATGGGGGGTGGATGGGGATATCGCAGGACGGCTTGGGATGGGGGGTGGATGGGGGTATCGCAGGACGGCTGGGATGGGGGGTGGATGGGGGTATCGCAGGACGGCTGGGATTGGGGGTGGATGGGGGTATCGCAGGACGGCTGGGATGGGGGGTGGATGGGGGTATCGCAGGACGGCTGGGATGGGGGGTGTATGGGGAGATCGCAGAACGGCTGGGATGGGGGGTGGATGGCGAGATCGCAGGACGGCGTGGATGGGGGTATCGCAGGATGGCTGGGATGGGGGGTGGATGGGGGTATCGCAGGACGGCTTGGGATGGGGGGTGGATGGGGGTATCGCAGGGCGGCTTGGGATGGGGGGTGGATGGGGGTATCGCAGGATGGCTGGGATGGGGGGTGGGATGGGGGGTGGATGGGGGTATCGCAGGACGGCTGGGATGGGGTTATCGCAGGACGGCTGGGATGGGGGGTGGATGGGGGTATCGCAGGACGGCTTGGGATGGGGGGTGGATGGGGGGTATCGCAGGACGGCTGGGATGGGGGGTGGATGGGGGTATCGCAGGACGGCTGGGATGGGGGGTGGATGGGGGGTATCGCAGGACGGCTGGGATGGGGGGTGGATGGGGGTATCGCAGGACGGCTGGGATGGGGGGTGGATGGGGAGATCGCAGGATGGCTGGGATGGGGGGTGGATGGGGAGATCGTAGGACAGCGTGGATGGGGGTATCGCAGGATGGCTGGGATGGGGGGTAGATGGGGAGATCGCAGGACGGCGTGGATGGGGGTATCGCAGGATGGCTGGGATGGGGGGTGGATGGGGGTATCGCAGGACGGCTTGGGATGGGGGGTGGATGGGGGTATCGCAGGACGGCTTGGGATGGGGGGTGGATGGGGGTATCGCAGGATGGCTGGGATGGGGGGTGGATGGGGGTATCGCAGGACGGCTGGGATGGGGTTATCGCAGGACGGCTGGGATGGGGGGTGGATGGGGGTATCGCAGGACGGCTTGGGATGGGGGGTGGATGGGGGTATCGCAGGACGGCTTGGGATGGGGGGTGGATGGGGGGTATCGCAGGACGGCTGCGATGGGGGGTGGATGGGGGTATCGCAGGACGGCTGGGATGGGGGGTGGATGGGGGTATCGCAGGACGGCTGGGATGGGGGTTGGATGGGGGTATCGCAGGACGGCTGGGATGGGGGGTGGATGAGGAGATCGCAGGACGGCTGGGATGGGGGGTGGATGGGAAGATCGTAGGACAGCGTGGATGGGGGTATCGCAGGATGGCTGGGATGGGGGGTGGATGGGGAGATTGCAGAATGGGGGGATCGCAGGATGGCTGGGATGGGGGGTGGATGGGGGGGATCGCTGGATGGCTGGAATGGGGGGATCGCAGGATGGCTGGGATGGGGGGTGGATGGGGGGGATCGCTGGATGGCTGGAATGGGGGGTATCGCAGGATGGCTGGGATGGGGGGTGGATGGGGGTATCGCAGGACGGCTGGGATGGGGGGTGGATGGGGGTATCGCAGGACGGCTGGGATGGGGGGTGGATGGGGGGATCGCAGGATGGCTGGAATGGGGGGTGAATGGGGGGGATCGCAGGATGGCTGGGATGGGGGGTGGATGAGGGGGATCGCAGGATGGCTGGGATGGGGGGTATCGCATGAACGGCTGGGATGGGGGGTGGATGGGGGTATCGCAGGATGGCTGGGATGGGGGGTGGATGGGGGTATCGCAGGACGGCTGGGATGGGGGGTGGATGGGGAGATCGCAGGACGGCTGGGATGGGGGGTGGATGGGGAGATCGCAGGACGGCTGGGATGGGGGGTGGATGGGGAGATCGTAGGACAGCGTGGATGGGGGTATCGCAGGATGGCTGGGATGGGGGGTGGATGGGGGGGATCGCTGGATGGCTGGAATGGGGGGTATCGCAGGATTGCTGGGATGGGGGGTGGATGGGGGTATCGCAGGACGGCTGGGATGGGGGGTGGATGGGGGTATTGCAGGATGGCTGGGATGGGGGGTGGATGGGGAGATCGCAGAATGGTATGGGGGTGGATGGGGAGATCGCAGGATGGGGGGATCGCAGGATGGCTGGGATGGGGGGTGGATAGGGGGGTTCGCAGGACGGCTGGGATGGGGGGTGGATGGGGGGGATCGCAGGACGGCTGGGATGGGTGGTGGATGGGGGGGATCGCAGGATGGCTGGAATGGGGGGTGAATGGGGGGGATCGCAGGATGGCTGGGATGGGGGGTGGATGAGGGGGATCGCAGGATGGCTGGGATGCGGGGTATCGCATGAACGACTGGGATGGGGGGTGGATGGGGGTATCGCAGGATGGCTGGGATGGGGGTTGGATGGGGGTATCGCAGGACGGCTGGGATGGGGGGTGGATGGGGAGATCGCAGAATGGTATGGGGGTGGATGGGGGGATCGCAGGATGGCTGGGATGGGGGGGATCGCAGGATGGCTGGGATGGATGGTGGATGGGGGTATCGCAGGACGGCTGGGATGGGGGGTGGATGGGGGTATCGCAGGTTGGCTGGGATGGGGGTATCGCAGGACGGCTGGGATGGGGGGTGGATGGGGGTATCGCAGGACGGCTGGGATGGGGGGTGGATGTGGGTATCGCAGGATGGGGGTGGATGGGGAGATCGCAGAATGGTATGGGGGTGGATGGGGAGATCGCAGCATGGCTGGAATGGGGGGGATCGCAGGATGGCTGGGATGGAGGGTGGGTGATGGAGATCACAAGATGGCTGGGATAGGGGGGATCACAGGATGGCTGGGATGGGGGGATCGCAAGATGGCTGGGATGGGGGGGGGGATCAGAGTTAGAGTTGCCACCTCATCCCTTTAAACCCGAACACCTTTGAAACACCCAGGTTCTGAGGCTAATTAAATGGAGATAAGGCACCGAGTGAGTTTAATTACCACCTTAATCAGCCACAGAACCTGTGTAATTAATATGTGTTCGGGTTTAAAGGGATGAGGTGGCAACCATAATCGGAGTGCAGGGTTCTGGGATGAGCTATGTGCAGAGTGCAGGTAGGGGGTGGATGAGGAGATCGCAGGATGGCTGAGATGGGGGGTGGATGGGGAGATCGCAGGATGGCTGGGATTACGGGGGGTCGCAGGATGGCTGGGATTAGGGGGGTCGCAGGATGGCTGGGGATGGGGGTGGATGGGATGGGGGGGCGGATGCTGAGGGGGGATGGCTGGGATGGGGGGTTGATGGGGATACGCAGGATGGGATGGGGTGGATGGGGAGATTGCAGAATGGCTGGATGGGGGGATCGCAGGATGGCTGGATCACAGGATAGCTGGGATGGGGGGTGGATGGGGAGATCGCAGGATGGCTGGGATGGGGGGGTGGATGGGGGTATCGCAGGATGGCTGGGATGGGGGGTGGATGGGGAGATCGCAGAATGGTATGGGGGTGGATGGGGAGATCGCAGGATGGGGGGATCGCAGGATGGCTTGGATGGGGGGGATCACAGGATGGCTGGGATGGAGGGTGGGTGATGGAGATCACAAGATGGCTGGGATAGGGGGGATCATAGGATGGCTGGAATGGGGGGAATTGCAGGAAGGCTGGGATGGGGGAGATCGCAGGAAGGCTGGGATGGGGGAGATTGCAGGAAGGCTGGGATGGGGGAGATCGCAGGATGGCTGGGATGGGGGAGATCGCAGGATGGCTGGGATGGAGGAGATCGCAGGATGGCTGGGATGGGGGGATCGCAGGATGGCTGGGATGGGGGAGATTGGAGGAAGGCTGGGATGGGGGAGATCGCAGGATGGCTTGGATGGGGGGGATCGCAGGATGGCTGGGATGGAGGGTGGGTGATGGAGATCACAAGATGGCTGGGATAGGGGGGATCATAGGATGGCTGAAATGGGGGGAATCGCAGGAAGGCTGGGATGGGGGAGATCGCAGGAAGGCTGGGATGGGGGAGATTGCAGGAAGGCTGGGATGGGGGAGATCGCAGGATGGCTGGGATGGGGGAGATCGCAGGATGGCTGGGATGGGGGGATCGCAGGATGGCTGGGATGGGGGGTGGATGGGCGGATCGCAGGATGGCTGGGATGGGGGGGATTGCAGGATGGCTGGGATGGGGGTTTGTTGGGGGGATCGCAGGATGGCTAGGATTGCAGGATGGCTGGGATGGGGGGGATCGCAGACTGGCTGGGATAGGGGGATCGCAGGATGGCTGGGATGGGGGGTGGATGGGAGAATGGCAGGATGGCTGGGATGGGGGGTGGGTGGGGGGATCGCATGATGGTTGGGATGGAGGGATCGCAGGATGGCTGGGATGGGGGGTGGATGGGTGTTCGCAGGATGGCTAACATACAGACCTGGCGGCGAAAGTGTTGAGAGGTGTGGCAAGGGGTATGTCCAATGCCTACATACTTTTGCTAATAGGTGTCCCTCATTCCCAGATCAGAAAGTTGGGAGGTATGTTCATTTAGAGCAACAAGAGCAGAGTCCCTTCACAAGGAATCAGTAATACTTTTTTCAGTACAGTGCAGTGTGAGGCAACCCACCACTCTGCACTATACGGCAGCCTATAGAACCTAATCAAATGTCACTGTGACATTTTAAGAAAGTTTGTTTAAAATAAATGAACACTGCGATGTACCACACATCAGCACACCTGTCATCCCACCTCTGTGTTGTAATGCACTGACTGGTGAGAATGTACTCTTATGCCCCGTACACACGGTCGGACTTTGTTCGGACATTCCGACAACAAAATCCTAGGATTTTTTCAGACGGATGTTGGCTCAAACTTGTCTTGCATACACACGGTCACACAAAGTTGTCGGAAAATCCGATCGTTTTAAACGCGGTGACGTAAAACATGTACGTTGAGACTATAAACGGGGCAGTGGCCAATAGCTTTCATCTCTTTATTTATTCTGAGCATGTGTGGCACTTTGTCCGTTGGATTTGTGTACACATGATCGGAATTTCCGACAACGGATTTTGTTGTCGGAAAATTTTATCTCCTGCTCTCCAACTTTGTGTGTCGGAAAATCCGATGGAAAATGTCCGATGGAGCCTACACACGGTCGGAATTTCCGACAACACGCTCCGATCGGACATTTTCCATCGGAAAATCCGACCGTGTGTACGGGGCATAACACCATTACACAGATGTCCTACTTTTCCCTTACATCCTGTTCTGGTGACACATGTAAAATTTAGTCTTCAAATCAATTTTTGTCCTGATAGGAGTTCTAATCTTCCCTACTCTATCCAAAACTACAAAAGAAATTTTGATGACAGATCATTTTTAACCCTCAGCAATTTAAAGCAGCATTTAAAAGATAAGTTCACCTTTGGGAACGTTACATGTTTCACCCAATTTTAGGGTAGAACATGTAACCCAGTATTGTATTCGCCACCTGCTGCTCCTCCTCCCTGTGGCAGCAGTACGGAGAGAAGTTCCCCATACTAGTTGTCATTGTTTGAAAACAGCGCGCCTGTGTGGGGCTCCGCCCATATGGCCGCGTCATTCATACACATAGCTCTGTGTGTATGAATGTACTACAAGCCCCAACATGCTTAGCGGCTGTTGGCTTGTGGTTCTCAATGAACTACCATGGCGCTGTGGAGCGCTATGGTAGTTCATTTATTCTTCCTGTCATGGAGTAACAGCTTCCGCATACGGGATGTACAGGCACACTACATTGTGCAGGAGACCTGCATAGCATCAACGATCTCCTGATCACTGGTGCAATGCTTTCCAGACTCCTACTGCAAAAAATAATAAACGCACATTTTTTTACCTGCAAAAAAAAAGTGCCATTATAATTTTTTTTTGTTGAAACAGTGTACTTATCCTTTAAGCCTCTTTCACACGGGGCAGATCAGTCATGATCCGCCCCGTGAACATCCGCTGGCTCAGCGGGGATCGCTCCGCCGATCCCCGCTGAGCAGGAAGATGACAGGTGCATCGCTGCACGCTGTGCAGCGACGGACCTGTCAGAGCGCCGCTCTCCCCTATGGGGGATCGGATGATGACGGTCCGTAGTGTCCGTTGTCATCCGATCCGATCCGAAAAACGGATGGAAAAGTAGGTTTTTCCTCCGTTACACTTTTCGGATCGGAGCGGGTCGGATGTCAGCGGACATGTCACCGCTGACATCCGACGCTCCATAGGGATGACTGTATGTCCGTTTTTCATCCGAAAACGGAAGGATGAAAAACGGACATACGGATCGTCCGTGTGAAAGAGGCCTTAAAGAGTTGGTGTAAAAAAATAAGAAAAAGAAAAAAGCAATATAAAGTATATAAAGCAAAACCATACTTTTATAATTGTCCAAAAGATTTCTTACTTTGCTCCCTAATTGGATGTTTAGTTCAGAGTCCTGCTATGTCAGGGGTAGGCAACCCCCCGGCACTGGTGCTGCAAGCGGCACACAAAGCCTCTTTTGTCGGCACTCGACTCCCTCCCCATCAGCAGAGCGGTGCAGGGAAGTGTCAGTGAGACAATAATGCATTCCAATTTCAGAGTTCCCCACGCCGCACCTGCACTGAGGGGGAGGCACTGCGCCCCCACACATTGTAAAAGATGGGAAACATTGTTTAGTTCTCTAACTTTGCTGTAGCTGCGATCGTCAGCTTTTGTGATGGGGAAGAAATTGGGTGCAGTTCTGCTAGGGGGGGGCGGTCCCTGTTTCAAGGAGGAGCCAATCACAGTCCTGCTAGCCCCGCCCACCATCTGAAGGAAGTTGACTCGCTTGGTTGCCACTACCAATCTCAGAAAGAAGGGATTTCACTGTGATTGAGAAAACCACAATCAGGTGACAGTTTGTGGGATTACTGTTGAGCTTCTGGGAACTTTGTTGAAATTATTCCTAAACCTTTGTATCACTTACTACTGAACCCCTCTGCACTCTGTGTCTCTTTAAGCCACAGCCAGTATTCAGCGTAATGAAAATAACACCCAACTTTTCCTGTGGCGCAGAGCGCCGCACTTTTTCTCAGCTGCGGGAGCCCAACTTATGATCCTGCACACAGGTCCACTGCTTTCAGAAAATACCCCTGACCTGAGCTCATCATTGCGCATCCATTCCAGATGCTTGTATGTGACATCCCATACATCCCATACATCCTATACATCCTATGCATCACATACAAGCACATGGGCTGGATGCAAGAGGTGGATCAGCTGGATGAGTGTGCCAGGACAGGTAGATGTGTCTCATCTCTGCTTCCTTTCACCACTCAGCATATCATAGATGAGTAGAGGGTACAGCGGTGGAGCAGATGAGCAGGAGGGTACAGCGGTGGGAAAAATGAGCAGGAGGGGTTCAGAGGTGGGCAAGATGAGCAGGAGGGTACAGCAGTGGGGCAGATGTGCAGGGAGGTACAGTGGTGGAAGATATGAGAAGGGGGTTCAGCAGTGGGACAGAAGAGCAGATGGGTACAGTGTTGGGCCAGATGAGCAGGGGGTTCAATGTTGGACCAGATGAGCAGGGGGGTTTAGTGTTGGGGCAGATGAGAAAGGGGTTCAGTGGTGGGACAGAAAAGCAGGGGGGTAGAGCAGTGGGGCAGATGTGAAAGGAGGTATATTGGTTTGACAGATGAGCAGGGGGTTACAGTGGTGGGGCCGAAGAGCAGGGGGTACAAAGGTGAGACAGATGTGCAGGAAGTAAATTGGTGGGGCAGATGAAAAAGTGGGTTACAGTGGTGGGGCAGATGAACAGATGGGTTCAGTGTTAGGACAGATATGAAGGTGATTCAGTAATGAGACAGAAGAGCATGGGGTACAGTGGTGGGAGGGATGAGAAGGGGGTTCAGCGTGGGACAGAAAGGAAGGGGTTACAGTGGTGGGACAGATGAGCAGGGGGGTTCAGTGTTGGGCCAGAAGAGAAGGGGGTTACAGTGGTGGGAAAGATGAGCACGGGAAGTTCAGTGTTGAGGCAGAAGAGAAAGGAGGTACATTGGTGGGACAGATGAGCAGGGGGTTACAGCAGTGGGGCAGAGGAGGTGGGGTACAGAGGTGTGGCAGATGTGCAGAGGGGTACAAAGGAGAAAGGAGGTACATTGGTGAAACACATGAGCAGGGGGTACAGTGGTGGGACAGATCTGCAGGAGGTACAGTGGTGTGGCAGATGAGATGATAAGTTCAGGTTAGGACAGATGAGAAGAGGGTTCAGCTGTGAGACAGAAGAGCATGGGGGCACGGCGGTGGAGCAGATGTGCAGGGAGGTAGAGTGGTGGGGCACATGAGAAAGAGGGAACATTGGTGGGGCAGATGAGCAGGGGTTACAGTGGTTGGAGAGAAGAGCAGGGTGGTACAGTGGTGGGGCAGATGTGCAGGGGGTTACAGTGGTGGGGCAGATGAGAAAGGGGGTACATTGGTGGGGCAGATGAGCAGGGTGGTACAGTGGTGGGGCAGATGAGAAAGGGGGTACATTGGTGGGGCAGATGAGCAGGGTGGTACAGTGGTGGGGCAGATGAGAAAGGGGGTACATTCGTGGGGCAGATGAGCAGGGTGGTACAGTGGGGCAGATGAGCAGGGTGGTACAGTGGTGGGGCAGATGAGAAAGGGGGTACATTGGTGGCAGATGAGCAGGGTGGTACAGTGGTGGGGCAGATGAGCAGAGGGGTACAGTGGTGGGGCAGATGTGAAGGGTAGTACAGTGGTGGGGCAGATATGCAGGGTGTTACAGTGGTGGGGCAGATGAGCAGGGGGTTACAGTGGTAAAACAGATTTGAAGGGGGGGCAGTGATCTGAGGTGTGAAGGTGCATGAATTTGGGCTAATCTGAGGCGTGAGAGTGCAGGATGTTAATTTCTCACTACTAAAGTAGTTTACAGCATTTACTTTATAAAAAATCCTATTCGTGATTAAGAGTGTGAAGTTGATGTTTTTTTGTTATAAAATCGGCACGCTCAATTTCTTTGAAAACATTTTGCGGTACACTGTGCTCAAAAGGTTGCCTACCCCATGCTACGCCCTAAAAACAAGCCCTTTTATACATTCAGGGCCTCTAGTTTCAGTTTACTACTGGAATATTTATTTGAAGTCAGGCCGTTTCCTGGAAAGCACAAGAGTTAGAAATTCTATAGAGGGGGCTTGGGGAAAAAAGCGAAATGTTTTCCATTGGTAAACTTTAACTACTTGCCTACTGGGCCAATTCTGACAATTCTCACATCCATGTAAAAATCTGCTTTTTTTGCTAGAAAATTTTGTAGAGCCCTCAAATATATATTTCTTTTAAAAGCAGAACTATCCATAACAACGTGATAAAAAAATAAATGTTCTTTAGCAAAGAACATCCATTCCACATAAATAAATATGCTACCAAAATTAGCGTGTGCTGTAAATTTCCTCCAGCATTGTTCCTGTCAGTGGCTGCTGGTGCTGCATTTTTTTTCTGGGGGGGGGCGACATAGAAGCCACCTGAACCACCCCCTCCGTTCGGTCAGTCGATCGATCAAACCCCCAATGCCCAACACCCCCCGTCGCTCGGTCGATCGGCGAACAAAGCCACACCCCCCACCGTGCTCGCCTGTCCACCCACCAGGCCCGAACTTACCCCATCCAGGTCGCGGCAGCTTCGGAGGCTTCCCCCTGCATCTCCTCAGCGGCTTCCCCCCTGCTTCTGCTTCCAGCCAATACGGTTGCTTCTCCTCTCAGCCAGCCAATCGGGTCTTGAGACCCGCTTCCTGAATGGCTGGGAGGAGAAGCAGGAAGACAATAGCAAATTTTAATTTGCTATTGTCACACAATTGGGTGGGCTCAGGGTGCAGTGCCTGAGTAGCAGTAAATCTTTAGGCTGTCAGCAGATCGGCTTCAACATTTTAGGCACACTGCCGAAAAAAAGAGGGCAACTGAGAATGTGCAAAGCAGGGTGATACAGTGCATTACTGGATTTTAAATAGCGTAGGTACTTATTTTTAATGTTTTACATACAGTAACTATACCTGCAAAAGGGGCCAACCTGAAGTGATCTAGCAATTTTCTGACTGAAGTTCCACTTTAAGCAGAGGCCGTGGAAAATGCAATGGTGGGTGTTGCAATATTTTATGTCACACAGTATTTGCGCAGCAATTTTTCAAATGCAAGTATTTTTTTATGAATTTCAGTGAATATAAACCCAATATAATACCCAATTACTTTACATAATTTTGTAAAATATAAAAGATTTTGTCACGCTGAGTAAATAGATACCTAACATGTCATGCTTTAAAATCGTGTATGCCCGCGGAATGGCACTAAACTACGATACCTAAAAATCTCCATAGACAACGCTTTAAAAGACGTTACAAGTTACCAGTTTAGAGTTACACAGGAGGTCTGGTGCTAGAATTATTACTCCTGCTCTGATGTTCCCAATGATACCTAACTTGTGTGTAATGCAATTACTGTTTACATACACGTGCGGGGCTTACATATGCATTTGCGTCGTGGGACGGGGGGCACTTTAAAATTATATATAATTATTTATTTTATTTAAAACTTTTTTTTCTTTTTTTACACTGTCCATTTATTTATTTAATCAACCTTGTTGCTAGCACAAGGGATGAACAAAATCGCATGCTTCCAAAAAACTATAGGCCTATATCCGTTATAAATAATGACCTCAAAATATTTAGTAGGATGTTGGCTAACAGAATCTCATTGGTGATCCCCTCCTTAATATCCCCATATCAATCAGGTTTTATCCCTGGCCACCAAGGCTGCCCCCTATCCCCTCTTTATTTGCCTTAGCCATAGAGCCGTTTACTATGGCTATTATGCTACACCCAAACATTAAAGGGTATTTCCCATCCAATTCCCAGTTCCTCCGTTTGTATGGAGATGACCTGCTATTGTTTCTCACACAACCTACAACATCTCTACCTAACTTGTTAAAGACCCAGAAAGAATTTTCTATATTGTCTGTGTAGCCCTGTTATAGGGGGATCATATGAAGTTGCCCTCTCCACACAGGCTATGGAGCTAACCTGCAGGTAACCAAATGAGCCAAAGCCTTCGCTAAAGGAAGAGTGGACTATAAATGTATAATTGGCAGTGCCTCCACCTAGAACAGGACTCCAGCGTATGTAGAGAATGATCCCTTTCTAGGACAAGAACTAGTAACTCACCCAAAATAACTGACAGCAGTAGTATTAATACACCCAGCATAGATTTCGAATGCCCTGTACACACAAGCGGTTTTGCCGTTGGAATAAACTCTGGCGGTTTCTCCGACGAAATTCCGACGGAATTCCGCTCAATCGGTCTTGCCTACACACACAGTCACATCTAAGTCCGACCGTCTAGAATGCGGTGATGTACAACACGTACAACAGGAAGATGGAAGTGCAATAGCCAGTAGCCAATAGCTTCCGTCTCGTACTTGCTTCAGAGCATGCGTCGTTTTTGGTACGTCGGAACAGCATACAGACGAGCGGGTTTCCCGATAGTAATTTGTTCCGTCAGAAAAATTTAGAACATGTTCTCTATCTAAGTCCGTTTGAATTTTAGATGGAAAAAGTCAGATGGGGCATACACACGGACAGAATATACGATGAAAAGCTCCCTTCTGACTTTTTCTGACGGACATTCCGCTCATGTGTACGCGGCATAAGAGTAAAGATATGAAGACATACCAGTAGGTGATTAGTGTAACTTTATCTATGATAAAGTGACAGCATTACATACAACCAAAGCAATAGCAAGAAGAATGTACATATGTCTTATCCACTTGACCACTGGGCACTTAAACCCCCTTCCTAACCAGACCAATTTTCAGCTTTCAGTGCTCTCACATTTTGAATGACAATTACTCAGTCATGCAACACTGTACCCAAATGAATTTTTTGTCCTTTTTTTCACACAAATAGAGCTTTCTTTTGGTGGTATTTAATCACCGCTGGGTTCTTTATTTTTTGCGCTATAAAAGAAAAAAGACCGAAAATTCTGTAAAAAAATGCATCTTTCTTTGTTTCTGTTATAAAATTTTGCAAATTAGTAATTTTTTCTTCATATATTTTGGCCAAAATGTATACCGCTACATATCTTTGGTAAAAATAACCCAAATCGGTGGATATTATTTGGTCTTTGTGAAAGTTATAGAGTCCACAAGCTATGGTGCCAATCTCTGAAAATTGATCACACCCGAAGTACTGACGGCCTATCTAATTTCTTGAGACCCTAACATGCCAGAAAAGTACAAATACCCCCCAAATGACCCCTTTTTGGAAAGAAGACATTCCAAGGTATTTAGAAAGATGCATGATGAGTTTTTTGAAGTTGTCATTTTTTTCCACAATTCTTTGCAAAATCAAGATTTTTTTCTTTTTTTTTTTTCCACAAAATTGTCATATTAGCAGGTTATTTCTCACACACAGCATATGCATACCACAAATTACACCCCAAAACAGATTCTGCTATTACTCCCGAGTACGGCGATACCACATGTGTGAGACTTTTACACAGCGTGGCCACATACAGAGGCCCAACATGCAGGGAGCACCTCCAGGCGTTCTGGAGCTCCCAGGCCAATTCTGACATTTCTCTCCAACATGTAAAAATCATCATTTATTAGCTAGAAAATTATATAGAACCCCAAAACATTATATATATATATTTTTTTAGCAAAGACCCTAGAGAATACAATGGTGGTCGTTGCAACTTTTTATCTTGCACGGTATTTGCGCAGCAATTTTTCGAACACGTTTTGTTTGAAAAAAAAAAACAGTTTTGTGCTTTCAAAAAAAACAAAACAGTAAAGTTAGCCCAATGTTTTTACATAATGTGAATAATGAAGTTATGCCGAGTAAATAGATACCTAACATGTCACCCTTCAAAATTGCACACGCTCGTGGAATGGCGCCAAACTTCGCTACTTAAAAATCCCCATAGGAGACGCTTTAAAAATGTTTACTGGTTACATGTTGTGAGTTACAGAGGAGGTCTAGGGCCAAAATTATTGCTCTCGCTCTACCGATCGAAGCGATACCTCACATGTGTGGTTTGAACACCATTTTCATATGTGGGCGCAACTTACGTATGCGTTCGCTTCTGACTGCGAGCACACGGGGACACAGGGAATTTTTTTGTTTTTAATTGTTTATTTTACTTTATTTATTTTAGTTTGAGGCTTTTTTCCAAAAAATAAATTTTTTGATCACTTTTATTTCTATTACAAGGAATGTAAACATCCCCTGTAATAGGAATATGGCATGACAGGTCCTCTTTACAGTGAGATATGGGGTCAATAAGACCCCACATCTCACCTCTAGGCTGGGAAGCCTGAAATAAAAAAAAAAAAAAATGATCCTGGCTTCGATCGTAGCGGTGAGTCGGTAGAAGCACCTGAGGGCGGCGAGAGGGTGGGGCGTCCCCTCTCGCCTCCCGTAAGAATGATCAAGCAGTGGAACAGCCGCTATGATCATTCTTATGGTGTAGGGAATCGCCGGCTGAAAAAGATATCTGAATGATGCCTGTAGCTGCACCCATCATTCAGATATCCCCGCACAAAGTCAAGGATGTCGTATGACGACATACCAAAAATGACACCCCAAAATAGATTCTCCTGCTCCTCCTGAGTACGGCGATACCACATGTGTGAGACTTCCACAGCCTGGCCACATACAAAGGCTGAGTACAGCCGAGCATGGCGGGGCATGGCGGAGTATTGCACAGGGTTGCAGAGGATCATTGCAGAGTATTGCACAGGGTTGCAGAGGATCATTGCAGAGTATTGCACAGGGTTGCAGAGGATCATTGCAGAGTATTGCACAGGGTTGCAGAGGATCATTGCAGAGTATTGCACAGGGTTGCAGAGGATCATTGCAGAGTATTGCACAGGGTTGCAGAGGATCATTGCAGAGTATTGCACAGGGTTGCAGAGGATCATTGCAGAGTATTGCACAGGGTTGCAGAGGATCATTGCAGAGTATTGCACAGGGTTGCAGAGGATCATTGCAGAGTATTGCACAGGGTTACACAGGATCATTGCAGAGTATTGCACAGGGTTGCACAGGATCATTGCAGAGTATTGCACAGGATCATTGCAGAGTATTGCACAGGGTTGCAGAGTATTGCACAGGGTTACACAGGATCATTGCAGAGTATTGCACAGGGTTGCACAGGATCATTGCAGAGTATTGCACAGGGTTGCACAGGATCATTGCAGAGTATTGCACAGGGTTGCACAGGATCATTGCAGAGTATTGCACAGGGTTGCACAGGATCATTGCACAGGGTCATTGCAGAGTATTGCACAGGGTTACACAGGATCATTGCAGAGTATTGCACATGGTTACACAGGATCATTGCAGAGTATTGCACAGGATCATTGCAGAGTATTGCACAGGGTTGCAGAGTATTGCACAGGGTTGCACAGGATCATTGCAGAGTATTGCACAGGGTCATTGCACAGGGTCATTGCACAGGGTCATTGCAGAGTATTGCACAGGGTCATTGCAGAGTATTGCACAGGGTCATGGGGGGGATGGCTGAGTATGGATGGATGGATGTGACTGTACATGTCACTGAGCTGCGCTGTGGGCACTACACATCCAGCCCACAGCGCGGCTCCCATCCGATCTCTCCCCCTCTGTACCGATCGGTACAGAGAGGGGAGAGAGGAACCGGCGTCATGACATGACGCCGGTTTGTTTACATGTGATCACTCCGTCATTTGACGGAGCGATCACATGGTAAACGGCCGCGATGACGGCCGTTTACCGTGATCCGTGATGCGCCGGGTCCTCTGGATCCGGCGGTCACGGATGTTCCTGTGTGCGCGCCCCCTGGGGCGCGCGGGAGCAGTTTTCTGGAATCACGTCATATGACGTGATCCCAGAGTTATCCAGCCGCCCTGCAGCCGTAATTTGGCTATAGGGCGGTTGGCAAGTGGTTAAAAGAACCGTGTATATATGTATCTATATATCCGGATATTTAACTAAAGGCCTTTAACACCAATAACTCCAATTAGGTCCTGTGGCACAGTTCAGTTGCAGGGGCCCCTGATGAGTTGACTTGCAGGGCGTAACACAATCCGGCTTGAGTGTACGAACTCTGATGCATCTGTGGAGTGGTGGCTTCCCGGGGACGCTTGTACATACGAACACCCTGACGGTGAAAAAATCTGGAACGCGCCACCTGCAAGGCAAAGCAGGCCTATCTAGCCTATCTCTTGGTCCATAACCTGACTATAGGCTATCAATGCTACCGGGTCTCTACCTATCTAAATGGCCGTCGCAAACCTAACCTGTCGCTACCCTGAGCTGTTTATCATTCCCTAGGCTAATACTAGCTAGGAACCCCCGAGACCAAAAAGGGACACTGTTGCATTAAATAATGAAGTGGCAGATATATACTTAAACACAAACCAGTCAATTGATAGGTTATAATCAAATGAGCTTTGCTCTCATACACTTGAGCAGCACTGTATCTTGGCCTAGGCCGACAAGGAGCAGCCCTAGGGAGGCACCTTGTGGGGGGCAAAAAACCACCTCCCCCGCACGAAAACCTCCCCCCCACCCATTCTCCCGAGTCCTGGCTCCCGCGGCCTCCTCCCGTACAGATAAAGCCTCCAGCGCAGTGGCGTATCCCCAAGTTCAAGTACAATTTATGTGTGCACACACGCGGTGTCGGCGGCCACAACCGCCGATGCCCAGTCTAGAGATACGGCTGCCTCCGCCCACAGCCACTGAAGTTCCTGACCAGTGGCGGAGTGATCTGCAGCCTTGTGTGCTGCGCCGGGGTCTGGGAGCCGGGACGTGTCTTCAGAGAAAGGGAAATCACGCCCACTGCCCCACCATGCAGCACGAGATGCCGCCCAGACTCAGGTAGGACACCATTGTAAGGGGAGATTGGGGAGGAGTGTATGGCAGCCAAGTAGTGTCAGGGAGTGGAAGTGTGCAGTTTCCTAATGCTGTGCTTGAAGGACCGGTGTCAGCCCGCTCTGCTGGGACTTGTAGTGCCCTCTGTTGGGGGTTGAGATATGGCAGCCTCCTATGCTGGGAGCCTGGGACTTGTAGTGCCCTCTGTGGGGGGCTGAGATATGGCAGCCTGCTCTGCTGGGACTTGTAGTGCCCTCTGTGGGGGCTGAGATATGGCAACCCGCTCTGCTGGGACTTGTAGTGCCCTCTGTGGGGGGCTGAGGTATGGCAGACTCCTATGCTGGTAATTGTAGTGCCCTAGACTATGGGGGAACTGAGGAATCCTTAGTCCCCCAAGGGCACTACAAGTCCCAGCAGAGTGGGCTGCCATGTCTCAGCTCCCCACTCTGCTGGGACTTGTAGTGCCCTCTGTGGGGGCTGAGATATGGCAGCCTCCTATGCTGGGACTTGTAGTGCCCTAGACTATGGGGGAACTGAGGAATCCCCAGTCCCCCAAGGGCACTACAAGTCCCAGCAGAGTGGGCTGCCATGTCTCAGCCCCCCACAGAGGGCACTACAAGTCCCAGCAGAGTGGGCTGCTCTTACAGAACAGGAGAAGCAGCTGTGGGGGGGGGGCACAGGTTTGATATGAGGGGAGGATATTTTTCTGAGAGTGAGGAGGGGGAGATGAGGGAGGATTTATGCTGGGAGGGGGAGGATTTTTGCTAAGAGGGGGTATTTATGCCAGGAAGGGGAAATGGGAGAGGATTTATGCTGGGAAGGGGAGATGTGGGAGGATTTTTGCTAAGAGGGGGAATTTATGCTGGGAGGGGGAGCTGTGGGAGTATTTTTGCTAAGAGGGGGAATTTATGCTGGGAAGGGGAGATGGGAGAGGATTTATGCTGGGAAGGGGAGATGTGGTAGGATTTTTGCTAAGAGGGAATTTATGCTGGGAGGGGGAGCTGTGGGAGTATTTTTGCTAAGAGGGGGAATTTATGCTGGGAAGGGGAGATGGGAGAGGATTTATGCTGGGAAGGGGAGATGTGGTAGGATTTTTGCTAAGAGGGAATTTATGCAGGGAGGGGGAGATGTGGGAGGATTTTTGCTAAGAGGGGGAATTTATGCTGGGAAGGGGAGATGGGAGAGGATTTATGCTGGGAAGGGGAGATGTGGTAGGATTTTTGCTAAGAGGGAATTTATGCTGGGAGGGGGAGATGTGGGAGGATTTTTGCTAAGAGGGGGAATTTATGCTGGGAGGGAGAGATGGGGGGAGGATTTGTGCTAAGAGGGCAAATTTATGCTGGGAGGGAGAGATGGGGGAGGATTTGTGCTAAGAGGGGGGATTTGTGCTGGGAGGGAGAGATGGGGGAGGATTTGTGCTAAGAGGGGGGATTTGTGCTGGGAAAGGGGGGGTTGAGGCAAATGTTTGTGCTGAGAAGGGGGATTTGTACTGGAAGGGGTTATATGAGGGTGAGGATTTGTGCTGAAAGGGGGGATTTTTGCTGCTAGGGGGAGATAGAGGGGGTGGGGTCTGCAAGAGGTGTGGTTTACAGATAGGGCGGGTCTTAAATATGAAGGGGTGTGGCCTTGACAGGAAGGGTGGGTTGTATTTAAATTAGGGGGTGCATGAATTTAGTCAGGCCTAGGGCAGCACAAAACTTAAATGCACCACTGCACTTGAGAATAGCCCAAGTATATTGCAGTATGCAAATAGAAAGTGTCAGTGAATCAGAGAAGCCTCTAACAGATATCTCTGATTCCCACACATGAGTGACAGTAATATAACAAACAGTGAGCTACACAGTGCAGTAACACTTGCCTATTGTCCCTTTTTAGCCTGGATGGATACAGCACAAAAATCAGCCTGCAGCACCTCTGGCATGCTCAGCATGTGGCTGGCCACTCTCTCCCTTCACTTCTTGTAAGACATCCATATATATAGCCTTGAGGGGTTTCCTGACCGCCTCACGCAGATATACTGCTGCAGAAGGGCACATACAGGCAGATTAACATACCTGTACGTTGCCCTTTAAGAGGCGGCTCGAGCGCGCCGGGAGCTCCGTGACCGGGATCGCAGGTCCTGCGGACTCGATGTCTGCGGGTATACCCGCGATCGTCTTACGGTGAGGAAGAACAGGGTGATGCTAATGTGAACAAGCATCTCCCCGTTCTGCCTAATGACACTGACACTGATCACGCTCCCTGTATTTGGGAGTGGTGATCAGTGTCATGTCACACACAGCTCCTCCCCCCCACAGTAAGAATCACTCCCTAGGAAACACTTAACCCCTACAGCGCCACCTAGTGGTTAAGCCCTACACTGCCAGTGACATTTTTATAGTAATCAATGCAATTTTATAGCATTGATCGCTGTATTAATGCCAATGGTCCCAAAAATGTGTCAAAAGTGTCCTATCTGTCCACCATAATGTCGCAGTCACAATAAAAATCGCTGATCACCGCCATTACTAGTAAAAAAAACAAACAATTATAATAAAAATGCCATAAAACTATCCCCTATTTTGTAGACGCTATAACTTTTGCGCAAACCAATCAATAAACGCTTATTGTGATTTTTTTTATAGGCCTAAACTGAGATAAAAAATTGTTTTTTTTATATATGTTTTGGGGATATTTATTATAGCAAAAAGTAAAAAATAATGCGTTTTTTTCAAAATTGTCGCTATTTTTTTGTTTATAGCGCAAAAAATAAAAACCGCAGAGGTGATCATATACCACCAAAAGTAACCTCTATTTGTGGGGAAAAAAAGGACATCAATTTTGTTTGGGAGCCACGTCACACAACCGCGCAATTGTCAGTTAAAGCGACACAGTGCTGAAATCGCAAAAAGTGCTCTGGTCAGGAAGGGGGTAAATTCTTCCGGGGCTGAAGTGGTTAAGCAAGGACAGGAAACAACCTCTTAACAGGAAGAATCCATTTGTAACAAGGACTCTATGGTAGTAGAGTGAATGTACACAACCTTACAGATAAGGTATAAGATAAGACAACACTTCCCTACACACTCCCCCCTTGTGAAATCTTTAGGCCCCATCAAAGACAACATAACTTATATATGCAACATCCCAACAAAGAACCAGCCTTGATCCTCTCTCCGTTACACTGAGGAGGAAGGCAAGTTAGAAAATCATTCCAGGTGAAGCAAAAACTGGTAACATAATGATGAAATTAGAAACTGCTCCTACCCAGGCATGATACAAGTGAGGCTGGGTAATGAATCTGGTATCCCCCAAACTATCATAAGTCAAGATGGGTGGGGGATGCCTAGCTCATTCTCCTCTTCGTACTTCTCTCTGAGGTAAAGCTTTGTCCCCAGGCCCTGAACTACGACTTTGAGTCATGGAAAGGGATGGTACTGGTTGTGATTCAGAACTAGGCCCCTGACTGAATGTAGGCACTGACTGGGGCACAAAATCTGGAGACCCAGGGTCTAGCGTCCGGGAAGGAAGAGTGTTGGTGCTGGTAACATCAGGGGTCACATTCCACTCACTCTCACTGACATCAGGAAGATCAGATGAGGCATTCGCCTGAATGAGGCAGATCATTCACTGGAGTGTCATCTGCGATTTCCTCATCACTGACTTGAGAAATGGGCAGTAAATGATTGCGATGCCAAACTTTGGTTACATATATTAAAGGGACAGTGTAAAAATGAAAAAAAAAAAAAAACATATTAAAGTGCCCCCGTGGTCATGCACAGAAGCAAACGCTAACGTAGGTCAAGCATGCATATGTAAATGGTGTTCACACCACACATGTGAGGTATCCACGTGAATGTTATTGCGAGAGAAATAATTGTAACACTAGACCTCCTCTGTAACTGTAGACTGGTAACCTGTAATACTTTTTAAATTGTTGCCCATGGGGATTTTAAAGTATTGTAGTTTGTTGCCATTCCATGAGCGTGCACAATTTTAAAGGATATAATGTTAGGTATCTATTTACCAACATCATCTTTTATATTTTACCAAAAAATGTGGTTATTTGTTGTGTTTTTTTGCATTAAAATTCATTAAAATATTTATCGGCGTATAACACGCGCCGGCGTATAACACGCACCCCAAGTTTAGGAGGGAATTTTAAAGAAAAAAACTTTTAGGAGGGAAGTTTAAGGAAAAAAAACTTACATTTAAATGCCCATCAATGCAGCGTTATCATGTCCATCTGCAGCCTTGTCAGTGCAGCCTTGCCCCAGTGTCCATCTGCAGCCTTGTCAGTGCAGCCTTGCCCCAGTGTCCAGTGCAGCCTTGTCAGTGCAGCTTTGCCCCAGTGCAGAATTGTCAGTGCAGCTTTGCCCCAGTGCAGAATTGTCAGTGCAGCTTTGCCCCAGTGCAGCCTTGTCAGTGCAGCTTTGCCCCAGTGCAGAATTGTCAGTGCAGCCTTGCCCCAGTGCAGCCTTGTCCCCAGTGGTCAGTGCAGCCTTGCCCCAGTGCAGCCTTGTCCCCAGTGGTCAGTGCAGCCTTGTCCCCAGTGTACATTACATGATCGCCGCTGACATACACAAGTTTAGTGTGTAGTTTTAAATATGGCGCCGCGGAGTTCGGAGGGACTCGGCGGCACCGGTTCAGCTAAACGAGCGCCGCCGAGAACACAGTGACTGGACGGAGCCGAGATACACATAGCCGAGGGTTCTCGGCTCTTCTCAGCGCTGTTCACAGTCACGCCCAGTCCCTATGATGGACATAACAGAGGTCCAATAGCGGGACTGGGCGGGACTGTGAACGGCGCCGAGAAGAGCCGAGAACCCTCGGCTATGTGTATCTCGGCTCCGCCAAGTCACTGTGTTCTCGGCGGCGCTCGTTCAGCTGATCGAGCGCCGCCGAGTCCCTCCGAACTCTGCGGCGCCATATTTAAAAATACACACTATGTGAATGTCGGCGGCGATCGCTCTGATAGATCACAAAATAGCGGGGATCGGCGTATAACACGCACCCACGATTTTCCCCTGATTTTAAGGGGAAAAAAGTGCGTGTTATACGCCGATAAATACGGTATATCTTTCCCAAAAAACATTTAGTTTGAAAAACCGCTGAGCAAATACCGTGTGACATAAAAATTGCAATGACCACCATTTTATTCTCTAGGGCGTCTGCTAAAAAATCTGTAATGTTTGGGGGTTCTAAGGCCCCTTTCACACTGGGGCGGTGGGTGCGTCGGCGGTAAAGCGCCGATATTTTTAGCGCCGCTTTACCGTCAATTTCGCTGCGCTATTCACCCGCTAGCGGCCGAGAAAGGGTTAAAACCAACGCAAATCGCTGCTGCAGCAGCGCTAAGCCGGCGGTATAGCCGCACTGCCCCACTGATTTCAATGGGCAGGAGCGGTTTAGGAGTGGTGTATACACAGCTCCTTCACCGCTCCAAAGATGCTGCTAGCAGGACTTTTTTTAGCGTCCTGCCAGCCCACCGCTCCAGTGTGAAAGCCATCGGGGCTTTCACATTGGAGAGACAGCAGCGACTTTTTCAGGGCGCTTTGCAGGCGCTATTTTTAGCGCTGTGGCGCCTGAAAAGCGCCCCAGTGTGAAGGGGGCCTAAGTCATTTTCTAGCACAAAAAAAATGCAAATTTTTACATCAAATGTGTCAGAATAGGCCTGATCTTCAAATGGTTAAAAGGATACATCATGAAGAAATGTGCATGCATTGCACAGATGCACTACATATATCTTTATTCCCTTTTTTTCTCTTTGACATATGCTTTCAGATCTGAGATATGAGCTTGGTAAGGTACAGTGTGAAGGAAATAACTGAGCAAAAGGCAAACAAGCTTTGCAAAATAATCCCTATAAATATCTTGGGCAATAATTAAGAATGTTGTTTACTGTTTGACATGTTTGAATAAGCACACACCTCCATTGTTTGGAGCCTAAAGGATCTCGCTGGGGCCGGAGACACAGCAGTTCTTATCCTGGTCAATGAGTTTGTGATGTAAATTCCAGGAGCGCAAGGAACAAAGACTGGGAATTGTGTAAGAATCACTATTGATTGTGAAATAGGAGTGAGGAGGAGTTACTAATATATCTTACAGGCAGAAGACAGATAATACCTCATTCTGAAAGATATCTGAAGAAAACCAACATTTGTAGCCGCTATGTGGGCTTTGGTAGCCTCCGTATTGTGTCTGATGTCCTCTCTTACACACACTGAAGAGACCTGCCCAGGTAAGTCCAAATCATAAAACTGTAGAAGGGACAATTTTGAGGTTCTCATGGAAATTAGATGGCAGTTCAGATGATCCAATGCTTATAGGGTATTGTTCTACTACTGTTCTTTTCCCTAAAGATAATCTGGCACTGGGATTGACTAACGTTGTTCCACTGAGGATCATTTTATGCAGCAAGATGAAGTCAAGGCAGATGGAATTTGTTCTAACAAACTTTATTTCAAAGTATGATAAACAATATGTCCTTCCGTTATAATCAGATTATGTTACTAGTTCATAAGGCTAACAATACATTGGTGAAAAAGAGTTCATTCCATTGAATAGGCATGAGCTCCTGGTGGCAAATACACCTCAACATGAGGAGATGTTATAAGTTGAGTTTTACATGGTCAGTAACTATTAAGAAGAGATCAATTCAAATGAATATCCTAATTATATTACCTAACAGTGTTGTTGAATTTCATGGCATTTGAATTAAAATACTTCTGAAATGCTTTGAGCTAAACGGATCAATTTGACTTGACCAAGTGCATAGCTCCCAACTGTCCCTGAATTTGAGGGACTGCCCCTGATTTAGAATAAAGTCCCTCTGTCCCTTTTTCCTCCTCCTTTTTCCCTCATTTTGGTCTGATAAGACAGATAATACCTCATTCTGAAAGAGATCTGAAGAAAAGCAACATTTGTAGCCACTATGTGGACTTTGGTAGCCTCCGTATTGTGTCTGATGACCTCTCTTACACACTCTGAAGAGACCTGCCCAGGTAAGTCCAATCATAAAACTGTAGAAGGGACATAGAAGTTCTCATGGAAATTAGATGTCAGTTCAGATGATCCAATGCTTATAGGGCATTGTTCTACTACTGTTCTTTTCCCTAAAGATAATCTGGCACTGGGATTGCCTAACATTGTTCCACTGAGGATCGTTTTATGCAGCAAGATGGAGTCAAGACAGATGGAATTTGTTCTAACAAACCTTATTTCAAAGTACGATAAACAATATGTCCTTCTGTTATAATCAGATTATGTTAATAAGGCTAACAATACATTGGTGAAAAAGAGTTCATTCCATTGAATAGGCAATAGCTGCTGGTGGCAGATACACCACAACATGAGGAGATGTTATAAGTTTAGTTTTACATGGTCAGTAACTATTAAGAAGAGAGCACTTAGGTAAAAGAATTAGGATATTCATTCTAATGCCCCGTACACACGGTTAAATTTTCCGATGGGAAATGTTCGATAAGAGCTTGTTGTCGGAAATTCCGACCATGTGTAGGCTCCATCACACATTTTCCGTCGGAATTTCCGATATACAAAATTTGAGATCTGGATCTTAAATTTTCCGACAACAAAATCCGTTGTCGGAAATTCTGAGCATGTGTACACAATTCCGACGCACAAAATTCCACGCATGCTCGGAATCAAGCAGAAGAGCCGCCCTGGCTATTGAACTTCATTTTTCTCAGCTTGTCGTACGTATTATACGTCACCGCGTTCTTGACGTTCGGAATTTCCGAGAAGACTTGTGTGACCGTGTGTATGCAAGACACGTTTGAGCCAACATCCGTCGGAAAAAAAAAACATGGATTTTGTTGTCGGAATGTGCGATCGTGTGTACGCGGCATATCAGTGTTGTTGAATTTCATGGCATTTGAATTAAAATACTTCTGAAATGTTTTGAGCTAAATGGATCAATTTGACTTGACCAAGTGCATAGCTCCCAACTGTCCCTGAATTCGAGGGACTGCCCCTGATTTGGAGCAATGTCCCTCTGTCCCTCTTTTCTCCTCATTTGTCCCTCATTTTGGTCTGATCTATATAGTTGTATATAAAATGCACTTTTTATATGTTCGGAAATGTTCGATAGAAGCTTGTTGTCGGAAATTCCGACCATGTGTAGGCTCCATTGGACATTTTCCGTCGGAATTTCCGACAAACAAAATTTGAGATCTGGATCTCAAATTTTCCAACAACAAAATCCGTTGTCGGAAATTCCGATCGTGTATACACAATTCCGACGCACAAAATTCCACGCATGCTCGGAATCAAGCAGAAGAGCCGCACTGGCTATTGAACTTCATTTTTCTCTGCGCTATTTTTAGCGCTGTAGCGCCTGAAAAGCGCCCCAGTGTGAAGGGGGCCTAAGTCATTTTCTAGCACAAAAAAATGCAAATTTTTACATCAAATGTGTCAGAATAGGCCTGATCTTCAAATGGTTATAAGGATACATCATGAAGAAATGTGCATGCATTGCACAGATGCACTACATATATCTTTATTCCCTTTTTTTTTCTCTTTGACATATGCTTTCAGATCTAAGAGATATGAGCTTGGTAAGGTACAGTGTGAAGGAAATAACTGAACAAAAAGCAAACAAGCTTTGCAAAATAATCCCTATAAATATCTTGGGCAATAATTAAGAATGTTATTTACTGTTTGACATGTTTGAATAAGCACACATCTCCATTGTTTGGAGCCTAAAGGATCTAGCTGGGGCCGGAGACACAGCAGTTCTTATCCTGGTCAATGAGTTTGTGATGTAAATTCCAGGAGCACAAGGAACAAAGATTGGGAATTGTGGAAGAATCACTATTGATTGTGAAATAGGAGTGGGGAGGAGTTACTAAGATTGACTATTGAACTTCATTTTTATCGGCTTGTTGTACGTCACCGCGTTCTTGACGTTCGGAATTTCCGACAAGATTTGTGTGACCGTGTGTATGCAAGGCAAGTTTGAGCCAACATCCGTTGGAAAAAATCCATGGATTTTGTTGTCGGAATGTGCGATCGTGTGTACAACATATCAGTGTTGCTGAATTTCATGGCATTTGAATTAAAATACTTCTGAAATGTTTTGAGCTAAATGGATCAATTTGACTTGACCAAGTGCATAGCTCCCAACTGTCCCTGAATTCGAGGGACTGCCCCCGATTTGGAGCAATGTCCCTCTGTCCCTCTTTTCTCCTCATTTGTCCCTCATTTTGGTCTGATCTATATAGTTGTATATAAAATGCACTTTTTATATTTCAAAAAGTGTTTCCCAGTGCTAAACCTTTCATCCAATTTCTAAATTTCTGCATTTGTAAATTTCAAAAGTCATTATCAATGAATAACAGTAGTTTTAAAAAAAAAGGCACTTGTGGGTTTAACTAATCCTTTTTTTGTATAATTCTCCTTTAAGGAGGTGTGTCCTATAACTACATAGGTCCCTCATTCCCATCTCAAAAAGTTAGGAGATAAGCAAGTGACAGGTTAATGATGTTAACCGCTTGCCGACCGTATAACTTACATATACAGCGGCAAGGTGGCTCTCCTGCACAGGATCACGTACTTAGTATGTGATCCTGCACTTCCAGGTCTGGGGCGTGCATGCGCGCTGCCGCCAACCTGCTCCCACTGTGATTATAAACAGCAGGAGCTGATCTGCGGGTACTGCGAACTCAACATCTGCCGACACCCGCCAGTCATTAGGCAGAGAGCCAGAATGGCTATGTAAACAAGGTAGATCACCGTTCTTTCAGTATAAAAGGCATTCATCATGTGTTCCTGCAAAGCATCAATGCCTTCCCCTAGTAAAAGCACCTCCCCCACAGCACACAAGCACTGTCTAGGCACACAGTTAACTGTATTAGTGTTACTGGTCCCCAAAAAGTGTCGAAAGTGTCAGTTATGCCGCGTACACACGGTCGTACTTTTCGTCTACAAAAGTCAGACAGCCTGTCCGACAGACTTCCGGCAGACTTTCGGCGGACTTGCGGCGGACTTGCGGCATACTTTCTAACGAACGGACTTGCCTACACACGACCACACAAAAGTCCGACGGATTCGTACGTGATGACGTACACCGGACTAAAATAAGGAAGTTCATAGCCAGTAGCCAATAGGTGCCCTAGCGTGGCTTTTTGTCCGTCGGACTAGCACACAGACGAGCGGATTTCGGGGTCCGTCGTAGTTACGACGTAAAGATTTGAAGCATGTTTCAAATCTAAAGTACGTCGGATTTGAGGCTAAAAAAGTACGTTGAAAGTCCGGAGAAGCCCACACACGATCGGATTACCAGCCAGCTTTAGTCCGTCAGCGTCCGTTGGACTTTTGTAGACGAAAAGTCCGACCGTGTGTACGCGGCATTAGTGTCCGATGTGTCCGCCGCAATATCGCAGTCCCGCTATAAGTCGCTGATCGCCACCATTACCAGTAAAAAAGTAAAAAAGTTAAATAAATTTTCCATATAAATATCCCATAGTTTGTAGACACTATAACTTTTGTGCAAACTGATCAATATATGCTTATTGGGACTTTTTTTTACCAAAAATATGTAGCAGAATACATATTCGCCTAAATTGATGAAGAAATTAGATTTTATACATTGTTTTATTGGATATGTTTTATAACAGAAAGTAAAAAATGTTTTGTTTTGTCTTTCAAAATTGTCGGTCTTTATTTGTTTATAGCGCAGAAATTAAAAAACGCAGGGGTGATCAAATACCACCGATAAAAAAGATCTATTTGTGGGAAAAAATGACATATATTTTATTTGGGTATAGCGTCGCACGACCAAGTGGGTAAAAAGCAATTCTAGGAACACGTAGTGAACAAGATCACTGAATTGTGCAAGAATGTCTGTAGATTAGGAAAGAGAATGGTATGCATGGAGAACAGGCATCTTGTTAAATAGAACACTGACAATATCTCATTCTGCAAGGGACCTGAAGAACAGCAAGGAATACTTTTTAGCCACTATGCACACTTCTGCATTGTTTGGAATCACCTATAAATATAATAAAGTGATATTAAAGGTATTTTTTTTTTTTTTAAATAACAAACACGCCATACTTACCTGCTCTGAGCAGTAGTTTTGCTCAGAGCAGCCCCGATCCTCCTCTTCTCGGGTCCTCTGCCGGTGCTCCTGGCCCTTCCTCTTCTCCAAGTGCTCCCATAGCAAGACGCTTGCCATAGGGGCACTCCTGCATGCTCGCTCCCGAGCCCCTCTCTGTGTGTCCATAGGTGTGTCCATAGGTCACACAGAAACAGGGCTCAGCCTCGCTCCCAGCTCCCTCCTCACTGGCTGTGAGCTGTGATTGACAACAGCGGGAGCCATTGGCTCCCACTGCTGCCCCCCAGCCAATCAGGAGGCCGAGACATGTGAGAGCAGCCAATCCCATGTACATCCGCAATCAGGCTTCGGGAAGTATTGGGGGACTGTTGGGGGAGCTGCATACTGAAGGGTTTTTACCTTCATGCATAGAATTCATGAAGGTAAAAAACCTTCAGCCTTTAGAACCACTTTAAGTTTATCCACTTCTTTTAAAATGCAGACATTTCCAGAAGGACATGATAACACAAAGAGTACATATTATCAGGGTGGATACAAATCAATGATTTTTTTTTTTTTTAAATTAAAAAATCCGTTTTGTTTTTTTTTTTTTATTGTTTTTTTTTTATTTAAATCAGATTTTTTTTTTAAATTTAAATCAGATTTTTTTGATTTTTATCAAATTTATTTTAATAACATGCTTTAGGAGTAAAAATCTATCTAAAGATAGTTTTATATTTAAAATACATTAATAATTTAGTTTATTCAGCATGAAATGGAGCTTAGTTATATAGCATGAGGCTGTATATTCTGCAATTTTACATTTTTGGTAAACTCATTCAATGAATCCAAGCTCTGCAAGCTGAGATAACATGCACTGCATTGATGCATTCACACAATTTCACAGTATACCATGAGATAAAACAAAGTTCAGGAATATTTCTTTATCCCATTGTTTTGCAAATCTATGTACACTACAAACTGTATGATTGAATCAATTCTTATATCGCTGTTTTACTAACCTGACAGCTAATTAACCTAAATAGGAAACCTTCATTTTGTTTGCAAATATTAAAGATTCTAACTACCAGCAAGAATAAGTCCTTACATTTAAAGAGCACCTGTCATTTCAGATCCATCATGGTAGCGCCTGTTATCGGCATCCACTCTCCTGCTGCCGCCCCGTCCCTCACCTTGTTGTGTCACTGCCGCATCACCAGCCCTCCCATTAAAATGAATGGAACTGTCGGTGAGTCAGAGGAGGAGCCGCTGCGGGACAGAGATGACAGTTGCGCTTTAAAAATGATGATTTAAATCAAGCCTTTTTATTAGTAATTTAAATTATGATTTAAATTGTGATTTAAATCGACCTGATTTAAATCAAATCCACCCTGCATATTATTAAGTACCCATTAGTAGTGACACTGAGCTCTGGTTTAAAAAAAAAATCTATTTAAGTGTAAAGTTATAAGTGTGATAGAGATATTGAATTCCATATTTATATCAATGAGATTCAAGCGTCCCTAATTTCATGGGTTGATTCATATATAGATAAAAGGTTTTAATCACTTATGTATCATTAAGTATATAAGTGAGGTAGGTATAAAGGTAGCCTTATCAGAAGTCAGAAAAGTACTATAGCTATTGCTCTAAAGCTGGCCATAGATTAATCCAAATCCAGCCAGTTCAGCAGGGACCGGCCGAATTTTGATCCAAGTGCGGTTGCTCTTGCTCAACAGAAGTCGATCGA
Source organism: Lithobates septentrionalis (assembly GCA_037952835.1). Lineage (NCBI taxonomy): Eukaryota > Metazoa > Chordata > Amphibia > Anura > Ranidae > Lithobates > Lithobates septentrionalis. The sequence continues at coordinate 119,037 of JBBDGP010003721.1, read as the reverse complement.
ACAATCAACTTCTGTCAAATGGACTTGTTGGAAATGTTTAATCTATCAGCGGCTGCGGCCACTAATCCGTGTCTTCTGTGGTGACATAAGAGTCAGCAGGAGAAACCACAGCACACAGCAAGGGACACGCTATCCCATACATGTGGGAGGGTCAAACAGCAGCAGCATCTAGAGCTTCTCAATATTCAAATACATCCTAAGTGAACAGTCTTCTGTTTTCATGGGGTGGAGTATTTTTCCTTTCAGTTTTTTTCAGAGGCAACATTGTAATTTTCAATCTGGAAGAGAGGGACAGTAAGGCTTATGGACTACACTTATTTCACCAACCTTCACTTAGACCACTCAGTATTAGAAATGTTCAATGCATTTTGTTCCGAATTCCTTTTTAGTCAAAATTCTGCATAATTATTAATTCGGAAAAATCCAAATTAATGAAAAACCGATTGCCAAACTTTTTCGAAAACAGAAATCAGAAAGAATGAAAATCAAAAAATAAGAAAGAAAATCCTGAAAATCCGCTAATCAGAAAGAACAAAAATCCAAAAATAAGAACAAAAATTTGATAATTCGAAAGAACGAAAATCTGATTTTTTGTTATTATTAATAATAATAAAAATAATAAAAACTATAATAATAGTTATAAACTATTAAATCATAGGTATTGGAATATCCTTTCAAATTTGGCTGTTAGTGAATGTAACGAATACGAATTTATTTGAAGTTACGAATTATCCGGCATTCGTTATTTCGGATAATTCGTAACTTTGAATAAATTTGTTTACTTTCAGGTTTTTATTATTATTGTTATTTATTAATAAAAAATAATAATAATACTTTTTTTTAATAATAGTTATAAACTATTCAATGATAGGTTTTTTAATTTCCTTTCAAATTTGGCTGTTAGTGAACGTAACGTTCACTAACAGCCAAATTTGAAAGGAAATTCCAGTACCTATAATTCAATAGCTTATAACTATTATTAAAAAATTTATTATTATTTATTATTAATAAATAATAATAATCATAATAAACTATAACAATGGTTAATAAACATAATATTTTAATTATAATAGAATTTATCCAAATGTTTTTTTGTTCTTTCAGATTTTCAAATTTTCGTTCTTATTTTCAGACTTTCGCTCTTTCTCATTTTTGGATTTTCGAATTTTCTGATTTTCGTTGTTTCGAATTTTTGGATTTTCAAATTTTCGTTCTTATTTTCAGATTTTTGTTCTTTCGAATTTTCTGATTTTCATACTTATTTTCTGATTTTTGTTCTTTCTGATTTTCGAATTTTCGTTCCTTCGAATTTTCAGACTTTTAAAATTTCGGATTTTCATTCTTTTGAATTATGAGTTAAAAAAAATAATGAATATTACATCTAAACGAATGGAACGAATTTAAATTTATCTGAATTTTTGAATTATCGAGAACACATACCGCATCTAAACAAAAGATCGTAACAAATTTGAATTAATCCGAAGTTACGAACTTATTCGAAATAACGAATATCGATCACAAAGAATATTTCGAAAAAAACCCAAAAACGAATGAAATGAAAACGAAAAAAAGACACATTTTTCGGCAGTGCACATGTCTACTCAGTATATTTATTTAGAAGCCAACATACTGGAATGGAAAGACCTGCATTGTGAAAAAAGTAAGTGTACTATCAATTAGGGATTGGCAAATCTGCCTAGGTTCTGTCCACAAACTCTTTTGCAAATTTTGCTAAAATGTTTACATTTGTAAACATTAAAGTCTATTGAGGGACATTCTTGTTATCCAATTCTTAATAACAGCCTGTTTGTAGTTTTAACTAGTAAACTATTGTCAAATAAAAGGCATGGGAAGCTTAGCACTGCCATAGTAGACATGTACCAATGTGAAAAAAAAAACACTGTACAATCACTTTAAGTAAATTACTTGTTGGATGTGATAAAGCTGTACACAGTGTTGGAGAACTGCACAATTTTCTTGGACAGTGGAGATGGGCCGAACACCCCCGGTTTAGTTCTCGCCAGAACTCTCGAACATCACAAAAATTCAGAACAGAACCGCTAACCCCATTAAAGTCTATGAGACCCACGTTTTTTAAAATTCAAAAGTCCCCTTTTTGAAGGATTATATTCAAGTTATTGGCCATAAAAACGGTATCGGGGCCTGGATACTGCCCTGGGGGAAATGTACCAATGTAAAAAAATCTTTTAAAAAAGATCATTTTTAAAGGAGCTGTGATGTTAAGCCAATGGCTCCCGCTGCAGTCTTAGCCAATGAGCAGTAAGTCCTGGCTCTCATGCAGCACATCGCTGGAGAAAGATCGGGCTTAGGTAAGTATTAGGAGGGGCTGGGGGGTGCTTCTACACAGAGAAGGTTTTTTGCAAAGAATGCATAAAAGGTAAAAAAACCTTCAGGATTTACAAACACTTTAAAGCTTCCTGTTTTTTTTTCATTAAAATAGTAAACATGTTATACCTACTTGCTCTGTGCAATGGTTTTGAACAGAGCAGCCCAGATCCTCCTCTGTTGGGGTCCCCGCCGGCGATCCTGTCTCCGCCGCCCCACTGAGTACAACCATAGGAAGCTGCTTCCTATAGGGGCACTCGCATGGGCTCGCTCCTAAGACGGGCTGTTTGTGTCTATTCAGACACACAGCCCAGCTCGGCCCCACCCCCTGCTTTCTGCTTACAATGGCTCCTGCTGCTCTCAGCCAAGCATTTGAGAGCCAGGAGAGGAGCTGCTACAGTAGGGTGACCAGACGTCCCCATTTCCCGGGGACAATCCCCGTAATGAGGACACTGTCCCCGGACCAAGTCTGTCCCCGGTTTTGGCCCCGGATGGCAGGGGCGGACTGGGCCAGGGAGCAGGGTGGCAATCCCCCCCCCCCCCCCCGGGCTGCTCTGATGCCTGGTAAAAAGACGGCAGGGGAAAGACACTGTATACAGCCGCCTCTACACAGAGCTACACTTGCAGAGCTGCAGCGGAGCGGTACACTGTCACTTCCCTGTCAGGGATCTCTGCCCAGCCCGACAGGAGCTTCCTAGGCCCCGCCCGGCGTGCTGCAGCATAAAGGGGTTAATAAACACTGCCACTAATGCAGCACAAGGGGGTTAATTAACTGCCTCTGGTCACTAATGCACCAGCGACCAATGGCAATACATTAACCCCCTGAATGCTGCATATTACAAATAGCAATACAGATTAATGAACCCCCCCCCCCCACATATTATCAGTGTCCATCAGTGCCTCCTACCAGTGCACTGTATCAGTGCTGCCTATCAGTGCCCATCAATGCAAACTTATCAGTGCAGCCTCATTAGTACCCATCAGTGCCCATCATTGCTGCATATCATTGCCCCCTATCAGTGCCCATCCTTGCCGTATATCATTGCCCATCAGTGAAGCCTCATAAGCGCACATCAGTGAAGGAGAAAAATTACTTATTTACATTTTATAACAGAAACTAAGAAACATTTTTGGTCTTTTTTTGTTTGTTTAGCAAAAAATAAAAAACTCAGTGGCAATTAAATACCACCAAAAGAAAGCTCTATTTGTGTGGAAAAAATAATAAAATTGTCATATGAGTACGTGTTGTTTCCATGCAATATTTTACTGTTCTGAATTGTTAATTTATATTGTTACTGTTGAACCAAATTATTTGATAAGAATAAAATACAAAATATGCATTGAAAAGTTAGTTTTCTATCTCATCTTCCTAACATTTGGTAGTCCTATCCCCCAAAATTCTAAGAAGTATCTTTTTTTTAATCTCATGAACAAAATGTGAGAAATAACTTGTATATCATACAATTATTCTATAAACATATACCACATACACTGCACATATCATTTGAGGGAAATATGCTTATTAAATAGTTTACCATTTGCCAATAAAAAAAAAATATGTCCCTGGATTTTATTTTAAAAATCTGGTCACCTTATTGTACAGACATGCACAGCTCTAAGCCAAGATTGGGCTCAGATGAGTATTTGCGGAGGACTTCGGGGGAACTGCATGTAAAAGATTTTTTACCTTAATGTAGAGAATGCAACCCCTTGGGACCCTCAGATATCACATCATGTGCAGGGATTAGGGAGAATGGTTGTCTCTCCACCCAATGTGGGGTTCATTCCCTCCTGTGCCACATCTTACTACCTCTATAAAACTTTAGGTTTTTCACCAATACCTGATCCCCCCTCCCCCCTGCCAGCCTTTTCCATGGTTTCTGAACCCATTCCTTGAGCGTGCAGGAAAGAATAGACTCTTTAGTGTTCAGTAGTAGGTCACTGGTAGGTGCCCGCTTCGCCCAAACATCAGAAAGAAGGGAGAGTGTCCAGTTGCCTGGTTCACTGTGTTATTATAAGCCAGACAATGTCTCCCAGATATTGGTACCAGCGGTCCCTGTGCCCATGCACCAATTTCATAACATGTTTAAGGCTGGGTTTACACTAGTGCAAGTTGGATGCCGGTTTCCCCGCATCCAATTCACATGACAGGAGATTGTGACCGGCTCACACTTCACACTTCTCTGTGGTGGCTGCGGAGCGGCTTACACAGAAGTCCTGTGCGTCTTTGGCTGCTTTTCAGGGCCGAATTCAGGCAAAAATTAAATTAAACTGTTCACAGACCCCATTGCCCTGCGGGTGGTATGGGGTAGTGTGAGACTTACTAATCCCACGCAGGCGGAATAGTTCAGTTAGGGTCCTGATCTGACAAGATTTTCCAGAACAACTTTGCAGTGGTCATAGCAGAATCTTTAGTGGGCACCGCCACAGCGAACTTCAAGAAGTGGTCCACAAATACTAGAGAATAGCAGAACCCAGAAGAGGAAGTTGTTACTGTTAGAATATTCATTATCAGTACTTTAAATAGGTCTGACATGACAATGGCCATAGGGACCGTCTTCTACGGGTTGGTGGTACACTCACGACAGACTCGCTGTAGCCATTCTGAGAGCCCTGGGCAATAGAAGTACCTCTTAACTTGAAACTCTGTGTGGTTTACCCCGAAATGCCCAATGGCTGTGTGCATTAGCCGATAGACCTGTAGGATATGTGCTTGGGGAGCCACAATCTGTAAAATGTCCCTCTGCTCTGTGGGTATACAAACCCATCGATGTAGCACATAATCATGGAGTTCTAAATGGTCCCATTGCTGTAAAAGAATTCCTGGCGTGTTGGACAAGCCCTGACATTGATGTGAGGGGGACCTGTGCCGTCTAGACCTGAGCTGCTTGCAACTTGATGCTCACACCTCCGATGAATTGATCTCTTAACAGCTTGTCTGGAGCGCCTATATTAGCACACCCCTGAACATCTTTCTTTTCAATTTGTTTCCACAGTCCCTGCAGTGCCTGGGCAAAGTGAGTGAAGCTCTTACCTTCTTGCTGCCTTCAAATGAAAAATCTATGCCTCAACTCAGTCAGAGTGACAATCACCCCTAATAGGCCTTCCAGCCACACTACTATTTGTTTCAACCTAGAACGCTCCTTCTTAGGCAGAACCATGATAGCTTGACGTCATCCTCTAGGGAATTGATAGCCAACTCTGCGATCAACTTGCCACCTGATAGAGGCGTACTGCACTTTCCAGTCTCTCATCCCACTCCATTAGTGAGACATTGGAATGATTTAAGTCTTGGACCAGCGCTAAAGCCACTCCTTGGGGTGCCATGGTGGTCCCCAAACCTCTTTCTGTGCCAAGTGATGAATGGGGCATATCCTGCCAACTAACGCCAAGTTATGGGCGGGGCAAAACAGTGGGTGCCAAGATGAAGGAAAGACACTCAGAGACCAAGTGATTGGCATGGTTTTTATTGGATTAAACAGAAGTAGCATTTTGTCAAGGTAGTAGCAGAAGCGTACGCAGCAATGCCAGGATTGTGGCAGCAGAACCTTATTAATACACAGTTCAGCTTACATCAGGACTAGCGGTACTGTGACACAGTACATTGGTATCTCATTTACTGGTGCTTACTGTACTGTACAGCATCTGAATAGGCTGTTACTCAAGTAGTGGTGCCGCACACCTATCAGAGGTCTTCAGTCTTTTCTAGTCCTTGATCATCGGAGCAGCAGAAGATCCACTACTCTGTCCCTTCTCAACAGGAACCTCTCCCTAGTTCTAGTGCACTGTCCTAGCCAGCGGGAAAAACCTGTCTCTACACTATCCACTTTGCAACTTCTCGCCAACTTCAGTGAGCCAGTGCTTTATAAGAATTGCCCTCACTAAAGGTGGCTGCAGAGGTCATCCGGGGTTGCAGCGTCCAATCAGACAGCTGCCTCCCTGACGACACGTTCAGAAGCTTCAGAGGAAGAAACTTCCTCTTATCCTCCATTCCCTTATGTATCGTAATCTCACTCCGGATTCCCTTGAAGATGCCATATTTTAACAAAACACATAGTGGCAAGGCCCGGACATCATGATGTCATCACGCATACTGGCACAGCAGGATCCTTTACAGCTGTATGGATGAATACTCTTTGACAATAGATTTATGAAGAATCATTCTTTCCAGACCAATCTATGAATGTTCTATGAAGAAGTGAACTGCCATCTAGATAAGGGAAGGCCCGTAGACGTGGTGTATCTGGATTTTGCTTAGGCATTCGATACAGTTCCCCACAAACGTTTACTGTACAAACTAAGGTCTGTTGGCATGGACCATAGGGTGAGTACCTGGATTGAAAACTGGCTACAGGGGCGAGTCCAAAGGGTGGTGATAAATGGGGAATACTCGGAATGGTCTGGTGTGGAAAGAGGGGTCCCCCAGGGTTCTGTCCTGGGACCAATCCTGTTCATAAACGATCTGGAGGATGGGATAAACAGCTCAATCTCAGTTTTTGCGACGATACAAAGCTAAGCAGGGCAATCATTTCTATGCAAGATGTGGAAACCTTGCAAGAAGACCTAAGCAAGTTAATGGGGTGGGCAACTACATGGCAAATGAGATTTAAAGTTGAAAAATGCAAGGTAATGCATTTGTGGGCCAAAAACATGAATGCAAGTTACTCACTAGGGGGAGAACCTCTGGGGGAATCTAGGATGGAAAAGGACCTGGGGGTCTTAGTAGATGACAGGCTCAGCAATGGCATGCTGATGGAACTTATTCTCTCTGGAGAGGAGACGCTTGAGAGGGGATATGATAACAATGTACAAATACCGTACTGGTGACCCTAGCATAGGGAATAAACTTTTCAGTGAAAGGGAATTTAAAAGGACATGCGGCCATTCACTAAAATGAGAAGAGAAGCAGTTTAACCTTAAACTGCGTAAAGTGTTCTTTACTGTCCGAGCGGTAAGGATGTGGAATTCTCTTCCACAAGCAATGGTATCAGCAGGGAGCATTTTTTTATGCTGTAAATGCAGGTTTTTCCTTCCTTCCTTCTGTATCATTACTGTAACCCAGTGCCATCGAAAGACAGGAGGATAAACTGCACCTGCCTACAAACAGTAGTGTTGACTATATTAAGCTAAACCAGTGAATTCTCTGTCTGTGAACTTAAGGCTCCTTCCACATGGGGCAGACTCCATTGGAGTCCGCTTGCTCAGCAGGGAATCGCTCCACTTTTCAGGGCGTACACAGACACAGCCCGCTCTCCTCCATCGGCAGTCGGATGTAAACGGACTGCCGGTCCATTTACACACGACTGCCATCTGATCTGCCAGACTGTGGTTAGTGGTTAGGATCGGATCAGATGTCCATTGACGCCCGCCATAGAGGAGACTGAAGGCTCCGATCAGGTCGGCCTAAAAAACTGACAGGTGGACCCGATCGGTCCACTAATGTGAAAGGAGTCTTATGGAGAAGTGTCTTTAGAATACCAAAAAATTTATTTCATAGGTTGCTTTGAAAGTGCATATAGAAGAGAACTAATGCACAGAATCTTTTCATGTATTAGTGAACAATTATGTTAAATGAATATTAATGTTGTCTTACTGTATATTCTGTTCCCCTAAATTATATTTCCCTACAGATGTAAAACTTGTTGGAATTGAAGGCTCTGACAAGTTAGCTATACTTCGTGGATGTCCTGGGTTGCCTGGACCTCCAGGCCAGAAAGGTGAATCCGGTGCTCCCTCAGAGAAAGGTTAGTGCATAATTGACTGTATATGAATTCTCACATAGAATATACACAGGAACCTTTCTTACTGTGCTAAGTCAAGAGGCAGCCAGAGCTATGCTACTTCCATCCTGTTTCTCATTGACCTTCCTGCCCCTGTTCCCAATTGCACTCTGGCTAGGGATGAGCTTTCAACATACATGATTTCACAGAAAAATGTTGTGTATGCCAATGTAGCGCTGCCAACTTTTTGTTCAGGCACTTATTTGTAAATTTAGTGGGTTATCTGTTCTGTATATAGTTCAGAGTTATTTTTTGGCTAAATTAGCCTCTGTTCCAGCATTGGCTGTGTTGCGTGCAGTTTCACACTGTTGCCTGTAGGTGTCGTTGTCACCGTAGGTCAGTGTTGGAAAAGCAACAAGCTGAAGTGTATTGAGTGCTCTTCTTGCCCAGAGGTAACTCGGCAGAGGTGGTCCACTGCTGTGCAATCTGGGAGAGAGTATTTATGGGTCAGATGCCATGTGCCAGGAGTCAGTTCTACCTCGTGGCCCTCCAGGCCGGAGGGCTGCGATGCTGCAGCCGTGCAAGTAGGCCCAGAAGCCTGTCTGGGACCTGCTGCTGCGGGGATGGTCCTGTGCTGTCTGTCCTGCGGGAAGAAGCCGGACAATTGAGAAGACCCAGGGGAGGACCCATCTTGGAGAGGACTGTGCGGAATTCTGGTATCTCAAGATAGGCCTGGTGACTCAATTGGAGGATGCATCTTAACCTAATCTACCGCACAAGTACTGCCGGGTCAGCTTAAAGGTTCTGGTACTGTGTTGCTGTTCATCTAAAACTACTACATCCTGTGGCAGAGGATCGTACAGATATATAGCTCTTTTCAAGTCTGTGACAGAGACTTTCTTTTTGTTCGTGATTCGCTCCGGCTGCTAGGTCAGTGAGAGAGACCTATCCGGGTAGGCAAAGATTTAATCCCGGACTGAAGGTATATTCCTCAGTGTTCTAAAGAAAAGGTATTTGAACTTTCCTGCAACTCTTCTTCTACCTCTTTCCTGCTACTTCTTCCAGTTATTTCCTATTAAAGCATTGGAAAAGTACTAAAGTGACTGATGCCTACATTGTCAGATACAAAGCATGGACTCTAAGTTCTGGTATTGGTGAAACTACAGGTAAAGAGGTGACGGTAACAGCCCGATATAAATTAGCAGCTCCTTCGGGGGTTAGTGCTACACCAACATTTTGTGAAAACTACCCTTAATAAAATAAAGTAGAAGATATATTAATAAAAAACACCAATTGTCATTGTCAGTTTGATTAAACCATGTCAGACCTATTTGCTCTGAAGGCCTATTCACACCAGCCTGCCACTGCTGTGAGTTAAACACATTCATTTAAATATGCAGCCCAATGCACAATGGACTAAAATATAGTACATGTGGCATTCTCGGCAAATGGATGGCTGTACGCCGCAGTGCTCTTGTAAATGACAATGCTTCTTTATATCTGTCTTTATATCTATCTTTATATCAACGTTTACCAGTGCATGTGCATCCAACATATTTTCTGAATGGGAAATTGCATGTTCGAAAAATACATTAACGCGCATGTGCGGGTAAAGGCCAATGCAAAGAAACATTGTTGTTTACAAGAGCACAACCGGGTAATTTATTCACTCATATGGCCAGCTGTATACAGCATGTGCAGCTCCCTGGGTGTAGTAAAGCACTGGGAAATTACACCAGACATCTAAAATGCCTGTGTAAGCCCTTTGTGCATGAACTATAAAAGAGAACCTGTGACCAGACCATTCATTCAACAACAATCTTCATAATGTGCATTTAATGTATTTTAGATATGTTATTTACCTGTAGAAGCCTCCCTTGTGTAGACATCCAAAACCCTCAGACTGTTGCTGGGTAGCACCATCTTTGATGTGATGTCAGCAGATCCAGCAGACTCAGATCTGTCACCCAACTGACACTCAGGCAAAAAGCTTGAGATCTTAGGGAACCCCTAAAAAAATATTCAGATCTACAGCTTATGGAACATTGAATCTGATCAGTGAGCTATAGATATAAGATCAACAATCATTGCAGAAATAGCAATAAATAATAGAAGAAACATACCTCCTTAAAGTGGTAGTAAAGTCTTGTCAGCCATTTTTACCTACAGGTAAGCTTATAATAAAGCTTACCTGTAGGTAAAATTTATATTTCGTAAACGTGCACTGTGTAGGAGATATTGCATGGACCAGCAGCCGGTTACGTCACCGGCGCATGCGCTCTGAAGGAATGGCATGCTGTTTCTTCAGAGGTCTGTGCCATAAACAGTGACATCATCGTGGCTTGGCCAATCAGATGGCTGGAGCCCGCGAACCCGGAAGGAAGTCTGTTTAAACATGGAAGCCCTGTCAGCGGTGACAACGCGCCGCTAGAGGCCTTTGTTTTAAGGTTTCGCATAATGTGCATGTATGCGATTCGCATTATGACATTGCCTTGCAGGGTGACTTTTTTTTTTCTACAAAGTTTACTAACACTTTAATGTGAAAATTGGGCTTGCTTTTTCTGCACAGAAATATGCAATATGCATGCATTTTTCTGCAAAGAAAAAAAAACTCACCCAAAAAAACACCAACATTGTGGTGTGAACATAGCACATAGAAATCATTTGTACTATGCAGTGAGATTACTTCAGGATACGTCCTTCAACTGAGTCACCAGGCCCCTCTCCAGACCAGCACTCTGCATGATCCTTCCATGACGGGTCCTCCCCTGGGATCTCCTCAGTTGTCCAGCTTCTTCACTCAAGAGAGACAGCTCAGGACCATTCCTCTGCCACTGTGGTAGGCCCCAGAACAGGCTTCTGGGCCCACCCAAACGCCGCAGCAACGTGGGCCTCCGGAACGGAGGACCACGAGGGGGTATTTCTAATGCATACCTGTCGGCCAGGAGGGCCAGCAAGTGGCTGAAAACGAACCCCTAAATATGGCGTCTGTCCCATAAATACCCTCTCCCAGAATGCAACTCGAAGGACCACCTCCACCGAATTGTCTCCGCGACAGAGGAGCACTCATACGCTTCAACACGTTGCCTTTCCAACACCGGCCCATGGTGACAACGACACCCACTGGCACAGTGTGGAATTACACGCAACTCAGCCAAGCTGGAACAGAGGCAAACCTAACTTCACCTAACAAGTAACCCACTAGATTTACCTATCAGCAGTAGATTAAAAATCTACCAGCGCTACATCTTTATGTATATACAGAGACCTACATTAGAAAAATGCATATCTCAGCACATGGTAAGAACAAGCCCAAAATATTCTATGCAAGTCAAATCTGCAAGTTTATATGCACATACAGTATGCTGTGAACAAGGCCTTACTGAACTTGAACAAAACTCACAAATATTGTGATTTATAAATAAGTCAGCAGACTGTGGAAACAGTTGGGCCTCATTCTCAACATGCATAAGAATTGATGGGAAAGTGGTTCAGATTTGACCTGCATAGAATATTTTGGGCTAATTCACAGAGAAAACAATTGATTTCTATGTGCACTGTTTGCACCACAATGTTGGTGTCAGGTGAGTTTTTTCTGTTCAGAAAAAATACACACAAGATTCCAATCAGTGTTGCCAACCCCCGAATTGAAATTCACTGGCAGGCTGCCAAAATGTACAAAAAGTACCTAAAATGACAGTTCTCAGTGCTAAATAGTGCAAATATCAATAATTAAACTATAAGCCTGTAGCCCGTGCTATTAGCAATGTGTTTAAATTACATGAAGGTCAGATCACTATCACCCAGCACAGAGTTCCTCCTTTTATTACACCTTTCTCTACCCTTATACTTAAGAGCCGGTTCACACTGGGGCGACTTGTCAGGCGACCTAGCCGCCTAACAAGTCGCCTCCCGTTCTGTACAATGGAACCGTTCTAATCGGAGCGACGCAAGTCGCTCCGACTTAGAAGAAAGGTTCCTGTACTACTTTGGGGGCGACTTGCATAGACTTCTATACAGAAGTCGTCTTGCAAGTCGCCCCGCAGTCGTGTGCAGGTCGCCTCGGTGAGGCGACCTGCAAGTCGTGCCGCGTCTAGTGTGAACCGGCACTAAAGGATAAGTTCACCTTTTGAACATGATAGTTACCACCGCTCTAGGTGACCGGGTTCAAGCTTCCCGTCCTCCGCTGTGTGGATGATTGTGAAAGCCCCAGGTGCCGGCAATTGCTATTCCAATGGTATGTGTGTGATGGAAAAATCTGGACAGCCGCACTCCGGATTGGAAAAGTGAAAAATAAAATCCTCTTTATTGAAAAAGTAATAACATGATTAAAATCCGTACATGGCTTTGTTGGGATAATGCAGCATAACCGCTAACGCGTTTCACGCTCCCATAGAGCGCTTACTCATAGCTTTGAGTAAGCGCTCTATGGGAGCGTGAAACGCGTTAGCGGTTATGCTGCATTATCCCAACAAAGCCATGTACGGATTTTAATCATGTTATTACTTTTTCAATAAAGAGGATTTTATTTTTCACTTTTCCAATCCGGAGTGCGGCTGTCCAGATTTTTCCATCACACACACACCTTTTGAACATGTTACACCCATATTTAGGGTGTAACATGTTCTGCAGCCCACACCCCCAAACCCCTGGCCCCCCATGACAGCGGGTGGGGGTTTCTGTCCCCCTGCAGCCACTGCCACATTTGAAATTGGCACAGCAGTGTGGAGCTCTTCCTGCATAGCTGTGTCATTCATTTACAGAGATCTGTAAATAAATAAAAATCCTATCTGCCACCGCAGCAGACTTACTTGTAGTTCTAATATGAGGGCGATGATCATTGACATTCCCTCCAGCTTTCTAGCTGAAAGCCTGAACGGAGATATGGGCAGAAAGTTAATGGTAGAGTGTGCAGGAGCCTGACATTGCACCCATCATCCACTCAGGTGCCTGAGTTATAAATAATAAATGCACATTTTTTTAGTCACTGAGGAGGCTTGCTTTGGTACTTTGGCTTCTTCACCTCTTTAGTTTTGGAGCTCCCTGTGATGAATTGACTCTCAGTTGGCTCTTTCACTAAGGCCCATTTTATTTTATGTTTACTTTCAGTGATTTTCCTTTCTATAAATTATTTTTATTCTCTTTCAATGTATCATTGAACTTGCTAGCAAATTTGTTACCTTCAGATGCAGTTATTTCCTTAGAACACCTTCTGTGCTTTTCTGTGAGTATCTAGTTAATGCCTGTGCTGGGCCAGCTCCTTTTCCATTCCCTCCAGCCTCCTACATAACCTGTATGCAGTTACTGGGGGAGGAGAGAAAGGCATTACTATAGAACAGTGTTTCTTAACTGGGGTTCTGTGGAACGCTAGGCTTCCTGGAGAAGTTCTCAGGGGTTCTGCCGCAACCAGAGCCCACTCTTATATCAGAGTCCACTGAGTTCCCTTTACATCAGAGTTCCCACTTACATCAGGGTCTGCAGCATTACCCGTGCACTGTAAGGGGGAATCCTGCAGACTCTGATGTAAAGGGGAATGCCGGGAACTCTGATGTGGGGGGCACTCTGGTGACCAGAGACCGCCTTCTGCAGAGTGAATACACTAAGGTAAGGGGTGGTTTCTAATATAGGGGAGAACCTTTATATCAGTGCCCCCTTACATTATTATATTAATTCCCCCCCTTTCATCAGCAACCCTCCCCCCCCAGATTGGCCTGGCGGCGCTGTCACTGACCACCTCTCCGGTGCACCATGCAGGGCTCAATCAGATGGCTCCAGCTTGACGGCTCTGGTTTTATCCTATAGCCTCCTCTCCACAGTACACATGATAAAAGACAGGAGATGGTCAGAGATTGTGGACATGATACAAAAGATGGTCAGAGACTGCAGACATGATACAGGAAATGGTCAGAGACTGCAGACATGATACAGGAGACGGTCAGAGACTGCATACATGGTACAGGAGACAGTCAGAGACTGCAGACAGATACAGGAGATAGTCAGAGGCTGTGGATATGATACAAAAGATGGTCAGGGACTGCAAACATGATACAAGAGATGGTCAGAGACTGCAGACGTTATACAGTTACAGGTGATGGTCAGAGGCTGTGGAGCTGACAGCATACAGGAGATGGTCAGAGGCTGCGGAGTGGACGGTATAGGAGATGGTCGGAGGCTGCGGAGCGGAAAGGATACAGTAGATGGTTGGAGGCTGCGGAGCACACAGGATACAGGAGATGATCAGAGGCTGCGGAGCGGACAGTATATGATCACAGGCTGCGGAGCTGACAGGATATGATCAGAGGCTGCTGAGCGGATAGGATATGATCAGAGGCTGCGGAGCGGACAGGATATCATCAGAGGCTGCGGAGCGGACAGGATATGATCAGAGGCTACGGAGCGGACAGGATACAGAAGATGATCAGAGGCTGCACGGACATGGTAGTGTCCTCCTTATCCCCCCCTCACAGTAGTTTCCTCCTCTGTCCCCTTCATATTACTTCTCTACATCAGTGTCCTCCAGGCTCCTCCTCTGCCCCTTTCACCTCTCAGTCCACACAGGCACATCAGTGTCCTCCTCTTCCCCCTTCACAGCTACACCCGCAGTAATGTCCTCCTCTGCCCTCTTTTATTATCCCCTCAAACAAGTGTCACTGTCCTCACTGCTCCTCAGCTCCTCTTCTGCTGTAGCAACTGGCAGGGTGCTGCTGCAGCACCACCAGGAACGATTGCCTTCTATTTAAAAATGGTGCCAGGTGGCAGCATTACGTTACTGCTCATGTGCCGCCTGGTCGAGCGCGTACGAGCTTTCCTGAGCCCGACAGGCTTCAGGATGGCGCATGTGCAGTTGTATGGCCGGCCTGCAGCCATCTTTTTTACAGGAGTAGCTGCCGCTAACGGACATTTACGGGCAGTCCAAAAAAGGGCTGAAATTTATAGGCTGCCCGTAAATTCACGGACGGTTGGCAACACTGATTCTAATGTTGATTTCAATGCCCACTAGCAGTGAATACAGTCTGCATTCAGTGCTGCTATATGTAACGATATCAAGTACGGGACATGAAAAGCTGTAGCTAGCTGCCATCTTGTGTGGAAGTAGCCATGACAGTTTGGCTAACCATGTAACCTCACAGAGAACTCTGAACTCCCTCCGTCACCCATCTTAGGAATTCAAAGCTTTTTAAGTTTAACAGAAAAGGTTATCTCAACAGAGAAAACAGAACCAGGTTAAGTCAGTAGAAAAACATTTGTTGTAAGGGCAGTGTTCAGGCCTGTCGTAAAACTGTCACCCTCCCCATTCAGAGACCAAACAGGCCTCGGTCGTAAAGTTTTCTGAATACACCTCACTAGAATAAGTATGAAATTTCAGCATGTTTCATAACTTCTGACTTAGTAATAGCACAGCCATAATCTGGACATATTTAGCTTCCTCAGATAATATGGAACGTTTCAAGTCCAGACACCCCTATGTCAGGGCATATGGGAAACCCCTGGGACCACTTATTCCTCCAAAGCAGGCTATACGTTATAGATATGGCATGTTTAGACTTGTTTTGGAGGAAATCTCAAGTTGAATAATAATATGGATATTTGGGGTCTGTAAACAATATAGATGCAGATATATGAATATGTATTAAAAAAATCTACCTGGGACGTGGGCATGAGTGTAGACACCTCCCAGCATCCAACCCCTAAAACAGGATGACCAGATGATTGGTTACTGGTTGCTGTCAACACCCCCTTTGATTTGACAGAAAAGAGGAGATGCCAAGACAATGGGCAGTTCTCCTTTTACCATCCAAGAAGAAACATCTGCCAAGTCGAGAACCGATTACCGAACTCTGATCAACCCTCGGACATTAATTGCAAGTATTCTTCCTTCCCAATTCTACCTTATTGCTTTGTGGCTGTATATTGTCTTTATCTTTTTGAAACATCTTTTTTCTGTAAATATTTTATTTGCATCAACTTTGACCTTTTCATAATAAACCCTTATGTTGAAAAGTGTTAACCTTGTCTCTAAAGCTCTTAACGCAAGCTATAAACGAACCTGCCTCTGTAAGGGCGCTACTGTTGTAGAGTAAGACTCTGAGCAGATCTGTCTGTGGTGGCAGTGTGTGTGGCAGACGCTTATTCTAAAATTATGATTGGTATTGCAAAATTACGAGTCTCCCCAGGCTCGGTCTTTTAAACGGGGGTGGTGGCAGTTAAAGGGTTAATTGTGTAATTAGCCCAGTGACAATCACTCTCAGGCTGCTCGCACCTAGATTGTGGTCCCGCAAGCTGGAAAATCTTTGTGCTGGGCGCAGCTGAGAGTGGCATTGTTACGTAAGTGACAGCGTGGTGTGAGGTTGGCCGGTCCTTTGTCGCGAGTTAGCGAGGAGGGCAGGGATCTGACACCCGCGTTCGTCACATATTGGCTGGCAGCGTAGCGGGATAGTTTCACATTAAGAGCATTCAGTGCATTGTTAGGAATTAGCTCTGCACTGAAGGATTGTAACCTTTGTGGAAACAGTCCTTAGAGACAAGCTGGTGCATATTTTTTGATTTTGATTTTTTCAAGAGAGACATACAGCAACAACTCTTTCCTACACCTTCTTCCTATCTCTTCTTTCTGTTCTATCTCTTCTGCTTGCAAAATGTCTGGGTTATCAGCATATAAAAAGATGAGCAAGAATGAACTGACTGTTGAGTGCGCAGAAAGAGGAATTGACGTTGGTGGCAAAAATCGTGAAGGCTTGATACATGCCTTACAGGAGTTTGATATCCGTGCAGACCAGAACCTGGGGAAAACTGGACCAGAAAGGGTTTCCGCTAATCCAGAGCCCAGTGGTTCAGAGGCGGCCTCACCAGATGGGCAAGCAGAGACTGACACTGGAATACCACGGATTGTTACCTCCAAGCCATCACAAGAGCAGGCTAGCATCAGATTGCCTGAAACCATCATAGACTCTCTTCAAATGCAAGAAACTCTACAAAGCCTCAGGGAGACTAATCCTGTGGTGTACCTGCAGTTTCTGGAACACCAGGCTGAGAGAGAGGCTGCGGAACGCAGGGCTGAGCGAGAGGAACGCCAGGCTGAGAGGGAGGCTGATCGTCGGCACGAACTGGAGATGGCTAGGCTCCAGCAGCAGCGACAGGCTCAGAACCTCGGATCCCTAGAGCACAGGGATGCCTCTCTGCCAGTGACCCCGGCAGCCAAGTTTCCAGTTATGGAAAAGGACAGTGACATTGACGTGTATCTACTGTCGTTTGAAAAAACTTGCCGTCAGTACCATCTCCCCCCAGCACAATGGGCCCGGTACCTGACACCAGGGCTACGAGGCAAGGCCCTGGATGCTTATGTCGAACTATCAGAAGAACAGTGCGACGATTATGCAGCCCTAAAAGCTGCAATCATCCAAAAGTTTCAGCTAACCCCGGAAGTGTACCGGAAGCGTTTTAGGTCCTTGCAAAAGGGGCCTGGGGACTCATACATGGATGTGGTAGGTCGCTTACGTACCACATTCCGGCAGTGGACTAAAGGCTTGGGAGCCGATTCTTTTGAATCCCTGGAAGATCTTATGATTGCAGATCAACTTTTGCACATCTGTCCTACAGACGTCAGACAGTTTGTGCTGGAGCGAAAGCCAGCCTCTGCCAAAGCAGCAGCAGAACTAGCAGATACCTATATCCACTCTCGGGTATCTGACCATCGCAAGGCTCCTCTGAATGGCTGGAAAGAAGGGAAATCGCACACGGCAACCCCTCCTCTGCCTACCAAACAACTTCCTCAGCGGCCGGAACCTGCAACTCCTGGAGCCAAGGCCTTCCTAACTGACAAACGCAAATGCTACAACTGTGGGGAAGCCGGACATCTCAGGACGCAGTGCCCTGAGCAGAAGAAGACGACATCACCTGGCCATCCGGCTAGCAACCCTTCCGCTGTGCTGCTCGTCAGTGGGAAACCTCCCGGAACCAATGCCAACTTGCAGCCAGTCATCGTAGGCCACCGGACTGTAACAGGCTTTCGTGACACCGGAGCCGAAGTCACATTGGTCAGACCAGAGGTTATAGAAGAAACAGACATCATCCCAGAGAAGTTCCTTACCCTCACCGGAGTTGGGGGGACCCGTTCCTGTGTACCCCGTGCCTATGTTTTTATTGATTGGGGTGCCGGGAGTGGAATGAGAGAGGTGGGTGTCTCGGAGGAGATCCCCACTGCGGTGTTGTTGGGTTCTGATTTAGGTACCCTTGTTTCATACTATGCCCCTGCTAAAAGCACCCCAGATGCTCCCACGGATCTCTCTGGACCTCCCAAGGTACTGTTTACCGATGTTGGGGTAATATCTGGGCAACCTGTAGATGGACAGAGGGAGGGGGAGGGTGGAGTGGGAGTGCAAGGTCCTCCTTCTTCAGAGACAGGAGAGGAGGCCCCCTTGCCAGTGAAGGTAACTGATGTATGTTCCAATGATGCTGAACTGATAAAGGTTAAATGTGATGATAATGATGATGAGGATAATGATGATGATGATAATGATGATGATGATAATGATGATGCATTGCCAGTATTGGTGGTCACTCGCAGTGCTGCAAAGGCAGCCGAGGTGCAGGCCCTGGTCGCAGAACAGCAGGAGGAGGTCTCTGGGCCCTCTCCCTGTTCTGACCCAGTGGACTCCACCTCTGTTGAGCCTCAGCAGCCGTCCATGTTTGCCACAGGACTGCTGGCTGGGACCTGTTGTTCCGCCTTTGAAACAGCACTGCAGACAGACCAAACACTAGCACAGCTCAGGAGTCTAGATGATCGCCCCCCTGCAGAGAATGACAAACAAAAGGTCTATTGGGACAAAGGTAAACTGTACAGAGAAAATATGCCTGCAGAGGGGAATGAGGCTGACCTAGGTAGCAGGCAGCTGGTTGTACCCAGTCAATTTAGGGGACAGCTGCTAAAAGTGGCTCATGAGATTCCCCTCGCAGGGCACTTGGGGATAACTAAGACCCGAGGGCGGTTGATACATAACTTTTATTGGCCTACAATGCTCGCTGACATAGCTGACTACTGTCGGTCCTGTGTTACTTGCCAGCGAGTTGGCAAGGCAGGGGATGTACACCGGGCTCCGCTAAAACCTTTGCCTGTGATTGATGAACCTTTTAAGAGGGTGGCAGTGGATATCATTGGGCCTTTGGCCATCCCTAGCAGTTCAGGCAAACGTTTTATCCTTACAGTTGTCGACTATGCCACGCGTTATCCAGAGGCGGTGGCTCTCTCCTGCGTCCGGGCAGACAAGGTCGCTGATGCTCTGCTGGGAATCTTCACAAGAGTGGGATTCCCGGCTGAGCTCATTAGCGATCAAGGCCCTCAGTTTGTGTCCGACTTGATGCAAGCTCTCTGTCGGAAAATACAGATGACGCATATCATGGCCAGTCCTTATCACCCACAAACAAACGGTTTGTGCGAGCGTTTCAATGGAACCTTGAAACCAATGTTGTGCACCTTTGTGCACTCCCAGGGTAAGGACTGGGAACGATATCTGCCTCATCTGCTGTTTGCTTACAGAGAGGTGCCTCAGGAGTCCACAGGCTTTTCGCCATTTGAACTTTTGTACGGACGGAGGGTAAGAGGACCCCTGGACCTAATCCGTGAGACCTGGGAGGGCAAGATTGCCGACTCAAAGGTCTCTGTTGTGGATTATGTCCTAAAATTCAGAGATAAAATGGAGACGCTGGTGGAAATTGTGCGGGAGAACATGACCCAGGCCCAGACTAGGCAGAAAGAGTGGTATGACCGTAATGCTAGGGAGCGGACCTATGACATTGGTCAGAAGGTGTATGTTCTGCTTCCCCTGCGGCAGAACAAACTCCAAGCAGCATGGGAAGGCCCGTACACCATCACCCAGCGTCTGAATGATGTCACCTACTTGGTCAGGTTGGGAGAAGGGCGTAGACGGCAGAAGGCCATTCATGTTAACATGATCAAAGCCCATCATGAGCGCACGGCCTATGTCATGCCGGTCTGCAGCAGGCCAGAGCCTGAGGAGGCTGATCCTCTTCTAGACCTGCTAGCAGACACCAGGGAGGTAGACTCAGAACTCCTGATAAACTCCAATCTTACCCCCATCCAGGTACCTGGACTGAAGCGAGTGCTGGCAGTACATGGTAGCAGGTTTACGGGAAAACCTGGGAGGACACACCTCGCTGTCCACCAGGTGGACACCGGGGCACATCCCCCCATTAAACAGTCGGCCTATCGCGTCTCCCTGGAGGTGCTGGCCGACATGAAAAGGGAGGTGGAGGAAATGCTGCAGCTGGGGGTGATTCAGAAGTCCCACAGTGCCTGGGCGTCCCCAGTAGTCTTGGTTCCCAAAAAGGACCAGACGACCAGGTTCTGTGTGGACTACCGGAAGCTGAATGCCATCACTACTGCAGATGCCTACCCCATGCCCCGGATTGATGAGTTGTTAGATAGGCTGGCAGCCGCCCGTTATATAACAATCATGGATCTGAGCAGGGGGTACTGGCAAATTCCTCTGGCCCCTGAGGCTCGGGAGAAGTCGGCCTTCATCACCCCATTCGGATTGTTCGAGTTTACCGTCATGCCGTTTGGGATGAAGAATGCCCCAGCTACCTTCCAGAGAGTCATGAATGACTTACTGGAGGGGCTGGAAACCTTTGCCGTAGCCTACCTGGATGACATCGCCGTGTTCAGCCCTACCTGGGAAGAACACCTGGTGCACCTGTCACAGGTCCTGGACCAACTGACGGCTGCCAATCTGACTGTAAAACCCAGTAAGTGTCAGATTGGCATGACTGATGTGCAGTACTTGGGACACCAGGTAGGAGGAGGTACCCTGAAACCCGAGACAGGGAAGGTTGAGGCCATCCTGGCCTGGCCTACCCCTCAAACCAAAAAGCAGGTTATGTCTTTCTTGGGGACCGCTGGCTACTATAGGAAATTTGTATGTAACTATAGTAGCCTGGCCAAACCTCTGACTGACCTAACCAAAAAGAAACTGCCCAAGGTGGTGTCTTGGACACCAGAATGTGAGCAGGCATTTCAGGCCTTGAAGGAGGCGCTGGCCAGTGCACCTGTGCTGCAGGCTCCAGACTTCACCCGCCGTTTCCTTGTGCAGACGGATGCCTCTGCCTTTGGATTGGGTGCAGTCCTGAGCCAGGTGGACGAGGCCGGAGAGGAGCATCCCATCCTCTACCTGAGCAGGAAGCTGCTTCCCAGGGAAGTAGCATATGCCACGATCAAAAAGGAGTGTCTTGCGATCGTGTGGGCTCTCCAGAAGTTACAAACGTACCTTTATGGACGGCACTTCACTGTGATCACGGATCACAATCCCTTGAGCTGGCTAAATCGTGTTGCTGGGGAGAATGGCAAACTACTTCGGTGGAGCCTAATTCTTCAGCAATACGATTTCACCATCCAGCATAAGAAAGGCAGCGCCCATGGCAATGCTGATGGGCTGTCACGACAAGCCGAGCCCGCAGGAGTCGGTTGCGTCAGGAGGGAAATTGTAGTTCTCTCCCATGCAACCACCTAAGGGGGGAGGTGTAACGATATCAAGTACGGGACATGAAAAGCTGTAGCTAGCTGCCATCTTGTGTGGAAGTAGCCATGACAGTTTGGCTAACCATGTAACCTCACAGAGAACTCTGAACTCCCTCCGTCACCCATCTTAGGAATTCAAAGCTTTTTAAGTTCAACAGAAAAGGTTATCTCAACAGAGAAAACAGAACCAGGTTAAGTCAGTAGAAAAACATTTGTTGTAAGGGCAGTGTTCAGGCCTGTCGTAAAACTGTCACCCTCCCCATTCAGAGACCAAACAGGCCTCGGTCGTAAAGTTTTCTGAATACACCTCACTAGAATAAGTATGAAATTTCAGCATGTTTCATAACTTCTGACTTAGTAATAGCACAGCCATAATCTGGACATATTTAGCTTCCTCAGATAATATGGAACGTTTCAAGTCCAGACACCCCTATGTCAGGGCATATGGGAAACCCCTGGGACCACTTATTCCTCCAAAGCAGGCTATACGTTATAGATATGGCATGTTTAGACTTGTTTTGGAGGAAATCTCAAGTTGAATAATAATATGGATATTTGGGGTCTGTAAACAATATAGATGCAGATATATGAATATGTATTAAAAAATCTACCTGGAACGTGGGCATGAGTGTAGACACCTCCCAGCATCCAACCCCTAAAACAGGATGACCAGATGATTGGTTACTGGTCGCTGTCAACACCCCCTTTGATTTGACAGAAAAGAGGAGATGCCAAGACAATGGGCAGTTCTCCTTTTACCATCCAAGAAGAAACATCTGCCAAGTCGAGAACCGATTACCTAGCTCATCGATCGAACTCTGATCAACTCTCGGACATTAATTGCAAGTATTCTTCCTTCCCAATTCTACCTTATTGCTTTGTGGCTGTATATTGTCTTTATCTTTTTGAAACATCTTTTTTCTGTAAATATTTTATTTGCATCAACTTTGACCTTTTCATAATAAACCCTTATGTTGAAAAGTGTTAACCTTGTCTCTAAAGCTCTTAACGCAAGCTATAAACGAACCTGCCTCTTGAAGGGCGCTACTGTGGTAGAGTAAGACTCTGAGCAGACCTGTCTGTGGTGGCAGTGTGTGTGGCAGACGCTTATTCTAAAATTATGATTGGTATTGCAAAATTACGAGTCTCCCCCGGCTCGGTCTTTTAAACGGGGGTGGTGGCAGTTAAAGGGTTAATTGTGTAATTAGCCCAGTGACAATCACTCTCAGGCTGCTCGCACCTAGATTGTGGTCCCGCAAGCTGGAAAATCTTTGTGCTGGGCGCAGCTGAGAGTGGCATTGTTACGTAAGTGACAGCGTGGTGTGAGGTTGGCCGGTCCTTTGTCGCGAGTTAGCGAGGAGGGCAGGGATCTGACACCCGCGTTCGTCACACTATACACAGGATGTCTCAACCTATTCTCTGCTCCCTCCCTCCGCAGTCTGCATTCACCCCTTCCATACACAGGATCTCACCTCCTGATCCAGCCATGTGCTCGTTTTTTCTGCTCCCCATCTCCACAGTGTGCATCACTGGTACCGTTCAGACAGGAGCTCACCTCCTGATCCAGCCACTTGCTCCTCCTCTGTGCTCCCTGCTTCCATAGTCTGCATTCAGTGCTCCCACTCTCTGCACACCTCCCAGCGCCGCCCTCACCGTTCACAGGAGCCTGAACTACAGAGGAGTTATCGGGTATCAATGCACTCTGACAGTACTCACTGTTAGCGTGCATTGGGAACAACACTGGAAACAACATTGCGCAGATATACATCTGTCACAATGTTGATTGGCGGCAGAACCCCTGAGAACTTCTCCAGGAAGCCTAGGGTTCCACAGAACCCCAGTTGAGAAACACTGTTCTATAGTATATCCTTTCTCTCCTCCCCCAGTAACTGCATAAAGGTTATGTAGGAGGCTGGAGGGAATGGCAAAGGAGCTGGCCCAGCACAGGCATTAACTAGATACTCCCAGAAAGGCACAGAGGGTGTTCTAAGGAAATAACTGTATCTGAAGATAACAAATTTGCTAGCAAGTTCAAAGATACATTGAAAGCAAAGGCAGGCTCCTGCACACTCTCCCATTAACTTTCTGCCCATATCTCCGTTCAAGCTTTCAGTTAGAAAGCTGGAGGGAATGTCAATGATCAGCGCCTTCATATTCCATTGAGAAATACAAGTAAGTCTGCTGCGGTGACAGATAGGACTTTTATTTATTTACAGATCTCTGCAAATGAATGACACAGCTGTGCAGGCAGAGCCCCAGAGAGATCAGGGGAAGGGGCATATGGGGGAGGAAAAATTATAAGTTAGTTAATCCTATAATGTTTGCTCTCCTTGAATGCATGAGTTCTCAGAAAACGTAGACTCTGTTTATAGACTAGCATGGTAAAGCCAGACATGGTTTCATTATCATTGTGGTAACTGGGCCAATGGAAAAATGAAGCTAAATATTATTGCAACTCTTTCCTGCCAGGGCCAAAGGGAGAACCTGGGAAAGCTGGACCTGCCGGACCTGCCGGATTGCCAGGTATGGTTTGAGATGTCTTTGTCACACCTTTTGTATATCAGACCAAACACTTTGATTTCATCTGTCAGACAACTGCTTGGTTTTGAAGATGTTCCTTAAGGTGTATCTGAAGCCAAAACGTTTTTTTTTTTTTTCTGGATATAGTAGGGAGGTACAGTTTAACACTGCTGTCAGGTTTTTCTTTTTTTTTTTTTGATTTGCCACCCAGGCCCCATTAGAGTGATTATCTTCATGTCCTGTCCCGTAGACTCAACAGGAAGAGAACCCCTCTTAGCTGTCATAAGAACAAATATCCCCATTAGATGATTTCCCCTCTATTTCTGTTCTGGTGGCAACTTAAAGTTTTGTATTTAGCCTCACTTTCGTTTCTGGAGCCATTGATTATAAGAACAGGGACAGCGCATCTTCCTTATGGGGACACAGGCAGCAATACAAACTTGACAGTGGATCTAACCCCTCACCACCCTATCCAAATCTAAAAAAGTTTTTCATTTAGTATACACTTAATTTACTGTCTGTCCTGTTGGAGGATGATGAAGAACCCAATAAAATAATGCCTTATCGTTTCCATATGTTTGGGAAGTAGGGTTTCACCTTACAATAATTCATTTATATGATGTGATAAGATACCACAATCATATTTTAGCATTTACATCTTGTATTTGGCCTTTTGCAGCCCCTGTCACACTTGCTAAATCCCTCTAAAAATATATCTTAGACCAGTGGTCTCCAAACTGCGGCCCGGGGGCCAGATGTGGCCTTTTGTTTGCCTTTATCCAGCCCCTGGAGCACTATTCCTCCCAATAAAACCAACAGTGGGTACTATTCCTTTCACTGACATCAACAATGGAGCACTATTCCTCCCACTGACACTAGAAAAAGGGGACTACTCCTCTCACTGACACCAATAGTGGGGTAATATTCCTCCAACTGACACCAATGATGGGGCACTATTCTTCCCACTGACACCAATAATGGTGTACTTTTTCTCACACTGACTCCAATAATGGGTCACAAATCCTCTCACTGACCCCAATGATGGGGCACTATTCCTCCAGCTGACACCAATAATGGGGTACTAGCTTTCTCACTGACACCAATGATCGGGCAGTATTCCTCTAACGGACACCAATAATGGGGCACTATTCCTCTCACTAACACCAATGATGGAGCATTGTAACCGATGCCAAGACATTTTCTACTCCCATTGGCCACAATCTGGCCCCTCTCAAGTTTGAAGGACAGTAAACTGGCCCATTGTTTAGAAAGCTTGGACACCCCTGACTTAGACTATCAACTTAGACTGTAGAGTTGCGCTAAAATAGAAAGAAAAAGTAAAGCACAATCACACTAAAATGAGGATGGCTGCTCACATAAATGTCTATTCAGTATACACAGTAACAACATTTTTTAAACATTAACTTACATTGATACATTATTTAATAATACGAATCAATACCAGTTTAGTTTTGCTTTAATGAAGAACAGATGTCCAGGTCTACTGCAAAAAAAGTGAATGTCCATGAAACCTTTTTTTATATTCATTATATTTTATTTTGTTTGGTTTTGGTACAGGGGTAAATGGTATTCCAGGAGATAAAGGGCAAAAAGGTAAGGACTTTATTTATTACTATTGTCTAGAATAACTGATGTATTTATTTCATGCATTTCTATAGCACCAACATTTTGGATACTAAGACCATGAGGCAGGAAAGGTGCCAGATATGTAACACCTTCCCAATAGAAATGAGCTCCCAGTTACTGTAGGTCTAAACACCTTTTTCGACCAAACTTTGTTTGTTCAGATTTCTGTCTTACAGTAGCCGAACATCATAAATAGTAGTGGGATTTTCTCCCATTTACTATAGATGACAGCTTCCTTTTTCCGCTGTCAGTGGTTATTAAGGAAGTGGCGGTAAACAAAGGAGATAGTTTGAAAAATAAAATTCTCATAATTCATTCCAGCCCCCTAAGGTGGACCTTATGCAAAAAAAAATAAAACAAAAAATTATACCAGATCCTTTAGGTTTTTTTTTCTTTCCACGGATTGACAGGTGTCTACCTTTGTGATTGACATGGATCTGCATCACTGGATAATGTGATTGACGGTGGATATACATCATGGGACATTTTTTTTTTTTTAATTTTTAGTAAAGGTCTTCTCAAAAACTGTGTGTTTCTTTACACTTTATAAGAATACTATGCAACCTATACTCATTCATATGGGTGCCCCCTTATTGTCAAAGGAGGCTTCTAAATTTTGATAAGCCCAGAACCCACAGACCCCCACAACCACTCATCTAGGGTAGGGTTGCCACCTGTCCGGGATTCACCCGGACAGTCCGAGTTTTGAATAATAT
The DNA here is from genome assembly GCA_037952835.1 of Lithobates septentrionalis. Classification (NCBI taxonomy): domain Eukaryota; kingdom Metazoa; phylum Chordata; class Amphibia; order Anura; family Ranidae; genus Lithobates; species Lithobates septentrionalis. The sequence goes on along the minus strand of JBBDGP010003721.1, from coordinate 92,557 downwards.
GTCTAGGTTTCAGACTGTCTGAAACCCGGACACATTATTCAGACGGGACTGCAACCCCCCCATCCAACTTAGGCGTGCCTGAGGTAAGGTAAGGGGGACTCAGATGTAAGGGGTGCTCTGTGGACTCTGATGTATGGGGGAGCTTTGGGAAGCCTGATTTGATGTGGAATGCTGGGAATTCTGATGTAAATGGGGGCTTTGATAAGCAGAAACTCCCTTACATCAGAGTTCCATTTTATACCGCAGTCCATAGTGTTCCCCCGTAAAAAGACAAAAATTGTCGCGTGCCGCTAAAGTGTTTGGGTTTTGGTGAAAAGATGGCAACTCTAATCTAGGGTTGTGGGGAAGAGGCCCCCATCCTCATCAACATGGGGATAAGGGACTTTGCCAGGGGGGGTTTCTCCTTTTATTGTGGGGGTCCCCCATTAACCTTTATATCTACAAAAAAGATCTGGTATAAATGAAGGGAATCCCTGGCCGTTCACAAATCATTTGAAGCTGCCATTTTTCTGGCAATTCAAACACACTTTTTTTCCTTTTGTAAATGTCAGTTTTGCTGTAGTAGGTAGTATACATCACATAGATATGCCACTTCATAGAAAGGATGTCCCCCAGGCATGTTATTTAAAGCAATTTTATTATTGCCTTTTAAGTATTATTAAGCTCACTGATCCCCACCATACAGAGTTTTTTTCATTTTCTTTTTTTTTTTTTTTGCTTTGGTAGATATCCTTCAGGGTTGTGCCCAGACATTGTCTATGTGGCATAGACAATTTGTTTTTTTAATTTGGGCTCCCATTGACTTTAATGTGGTTTGGATTCAGCAATGTGGTTTCAGACCTGCGACAGATCTTTAGCATTGACAGACATACACAGTAGCTCCTGATACTTGCACAGCGTGCCTACAGTTCAGTGGTCAGCCCATGACATCACAGGCTCACACGCTCATAGTACAGCCCTGTTGGAAGTGGACTAAGTAATTACTGTACAATTACTATATCCCTACAGAGAATTCAATTATTTTCATGGCTAAAAGATTCATCCTTACTGACCACTCCAGGCAGCGTTGTCTATAGTTAAATCTTTCCTCCAAACCCTACAGCCACATGTATCAAACAAGCCAACATTTGAAATATTAATTCAGGAGAGCTCTGTATGCCAAGTTCCCATCTGGGACTAGTAAAAGTGTATCTCTAGACAAAGCCTTTAATTATTATATTTTTATAATTATAAGGTTAGACCCTTTTAAGTTTTGATTGCTCTCTGTGTCCCCATTGAAGGTATTTGACCAGGACCATGGTCACCAAGAAAAAAAAAGGGAGGGGAAATCCAAAATTCTTTGAGTTGGCCCCAGAACAAGAGGTAAGGGGAAATCTTTCAATGGGGACAGCTGTCTAAAAAGGGAATTCCCTTTGACTTTGGGAGATTTAAACTGACTTCCTGTTGCGTCTCTGGGACAGGAAGTGAATGGTACACAGACAGCAAAAATTACCCTTACCCTTCCCTACTCTATCCAAAACAAAAATAAAGTGTTGGCTACATTCACTTTAAAGTGGTTGTAAAAACTGAATGTTTTTGCATGAAGGTAAAAAATCCTCAGTATGCAGCTCCCAGCCCCCTCTAATACTAACCTGAGGCCAATCTTGATCCAGCTCTATGCCTCCTCATTGGCTCCTGTTCCTGTGAATCACAGCCAGTGAGGAGGGAGCCGAGGGCGGGGCCGAGATGCGCTCTGTGTGTCAATGGAAACACAGAGCCAGCTCGGGAGCGGGCGCTCTCAAATTCCCTCATAGCAAGCAGGTGGTGACAAGAGCACCAGCAGAGGACCCGAGAAAAGGAGTATCAGGGTTGCTCTGTGCAAAACCATTGCACAGGGCAGGTAAGTATAACATGTTTCTTATTTTAAAAAAAATAAAAATTGAGCCTTAAAGCGGAGTTCCACTTAAAAAAAAAAAATTTAAGTCAGCAGCAACAAATACTGCAGCTGCTGACTTTTAATAATCAGACAATTACCTATCCCAGGGTCCAGCGATGCGGGGAAACAAAGCCCCGTTCATCTCCCCCTCCTCTCTGCGGCACCAGCATTGTAACTGTGGGCGCCCGGCTGTGGCTCCACAGCCGGGCACGCACTAAGCATGCGCGAGCCGCGCTGCATGCTGTGACTGGCCGGGCAATCATCTGGGACCTGTGACGTGTCCCAGATGATTGCCGAGAGGGAGGGGGGAGAGGTGAACTTACTTCCGGCGCCGCGGTGCACCGGGAGGAAGTGGGAGCTGGAACCCTCTAAAAAGAGGGTATCTGCTCCCTCCCCCACAAAGACATGACATGCCAAATGTGGCATGTCAGGGGGTCACCTCCCTTAAAGCACAAGTTCCATTTTTGGGTGATACTTCGCTTTAAGTATCACTTTTAGGTATTCGTTTAGTATTAGTATTTAGTATTAGGAGGATAGAGTAATATGCCATATTGTACACAAAGAATACTGTACCCAACTCACTAAATTCTGTCTTCACTAGGAGAGAAAGGAGACACGGGCACTCCAGACCGAGGCTATGGTGAGTCATGGGAATATTATTCTGGGAGACTACAAACTGTTTGGTATTCTTCTCTCCATGTGGTATGGTGATGATATTGCCATCGGCGGCTCCTGCTAAAGTAAGAGGATAGAGTGGTCATCTTTGTCTGCCTGCTAGACATGTGCAGAATGAAAAAAATTGTTTTGTTTCGTTATTTACATAAATTTGTTTAGCTAAATTTGTTTTTCATTTAATTTGTTTTTGGAATTTATTTTGTTTATTTAGGTTTGAATCAATTCATTATTTACATAAAATAGTTTAGTTAAAGTCGTTAAATTTATTTAATTCGTTTTCAGAATTCGTTTTGTCTTTCCTAACTCAATTCAACCAAATTTGGAAAATTCAAAGTCCATTCTAAATCAAATTTATTCTATTTGCAATTCACAGTTTGGAAGATGGTTATAGTCTTTCTATTTCATTGTTTTTTCTATTCTATTCTTTTATGTTCTATTCTTTTATTTTTTTTTTCTCTATTCAAATTCAAATGTGTTCTATTCAGATTTTGGAAGATTATACTGTTATATTCTTTCTATTCTATTCTATTGTTTTTTTCTACTTTATTCTTTTCTATGATTTCATTTTCAAAAATATTCTTTTCTATTCTATTATTTTCTATGCTATTCAAATTCGAATTTATTCTATTCAAAATTTGAATTCTGGGAGATGGTTATATTCTTTATATTTTATTCTATGCTACTGTTTTTTCTATTCTATTCTATTTTTTCTTTTCTATTTGAATTCAAATTCATTCTATTTGAAATTTTAATTTCAGAAGAAGGTTATATTTTTTATATTTTATTCCATTCTATTCTTTTTTTCTATTCTATTATTTTCTATTCTATTTGGATTCAAAATGATTCTATTTGAAATGCAAATTTCAGAAGATGGTTATATTCTTTCTATTTTATTCTATTCTATTCTTTTTTTATTCTGTTCTATTCCATTATTTTCTATTCTATTTTATTTTGTTCTTTCATTTTCTATTCTATTTTGTTCTGCTTTGCTCTATTCTATTATATTCTTTTATTTTTTTATTATATTCCTTTATTTTTTTTATTTTATCCCTTTATTTTTTATTCTATTTTTCTTCCATTCTCTTATTTTCTATTCTGTCCTGTTTTACCCTATCCTATTTATTATTTTATTTTCTATTCAATGATTTTTCATTCTATTACATTCTTTTTCTATTCTATTCCTTTATTTTCTATTCTATTTTATTCTCTTCTGAAATTCTAATTTGAATTTGATTCTAAAACTATCCGAATTTGATTTCAAAACTATCCGAATTTTAATTTCATTATTTCGGATTCGATTCCCCTAGTGTGCATGGACCCATAAAAAAATATAAATGTAATTATGACTACAGACATGCAATAATTTGTACCTTTTATATCTGCCTAAACCTTTAGGAGAGATGCAAAGTAAATTAGAACCTGAGTCAAAATGTTATTACTCTGTGTGCCCCCACTGGAGAGAGTCACCATCTTTGTTTGTCCTGGTCACTGTCACTGGAACAGAAACTGCTAAGAAATCCAAAGTTTTACCGTTTTTACCAGAACAAGCAGTGAGGGCATAACATCCGAAGGGACACTCTGGTGACAACCATATAAGAAGGGACTTTCTCTTACTTTAGCGATATTTACTATCACTTCCTGTTATGCCTCCAAGACAGGAAGTGAAGGGAAATATCCCTCAGGGGACACATACAAAATAAAACAAAATAAGTGATGCGAGTTTTAGATACTCCCGATTCCATACTATAGAAGATTTGGCTTTAGGTACTTTTTAATAAACAGCCCACTGTATATCAGGTATTGAAAAACTCTTCATTCTCTGTCTACCTTTTCTTACCCTAAGCTGCACTCACTCCCACGATTGTATTTCTTCTGTAGCTGCACGGAACTGCAAAGAACTGCTCAACCTGGGCACTATCTTCAGTGGCTGGTACACCATATATCCTGACGGGGAGAAGTCACTAACAGTTTTCTGTGACATGGATACAGAAGGAGGAGGATGGATCGTAAGTTTTTATATGACAGAGAGAAACCCCATTTTTCAATCAACATGAATGAGGGACATTTACCAAGCAAATCTGGGACTAGTTTAGACCCAACTCAGGCTGTCTGTTAGTAAAGTCTTTCCTATGTTTTTTTTTTTTTTTTTATGTCCCCTACACCTCTAATCCTGGGCAGCCAACTAAGACAGATTTGTACAAGTCTGCAACAGATTTACCACTGGAGATGACAGATTCTCATCAAGATGATACAGATTTGAGTAGTATTTTGAACACTGGTAGATTTTAGACCCCTTGAGACATTAAGCTGCTGCAAGTCCAAAAAAAAAAACCCCAGCCCCGCTGCCTGCAGTTTGGCATAGTTTATGGCAAGCTGCAGCTGCATGAGGCTGAACGCTGTACCAAGTGGCAATCATGCTTAGGACCCTATGCATTTACTGTCTGTGCTGACCCAGCTCCTCCTCCTATTCTCTCATCTCCCTACAAACGTTTATGTTGCTGCCAGGGGAGGAGCAAAAGGAAATAATATAAAGTGACTGTGACAGACTCAGCCGGGACAAGGGCTTTCGGAGGGGACTGCAGGCTAGCTTCTTGCCTACTGACTATGGTCCCCGGCATTTGAGGGGGCTCTATTCTTTGGGGGGTGTTTGCCTGGGGGACCTTTGGAGTAGGTTCACTTCAGATTCAAGTCCATGTCTCCCCGAAACACACAGATTCTGGGAACTGGAGGACCCGGATACAGAGTTGGGGCCTCTATGCCCAAACCAGCATTGACTGCTTTAACCTCTCTAATGCCCTGTACACACGGGCGGACTTTTCGGCAATAAAGGTCCGACAGTCTTTCTGACGGACTTTTGACGGACTTTTGAACCAAAGGACTTGCCTACACACGATCACACCAAAGTCCGACGGATTCGTACGTGATGACGTATGACCGGACTAAAATAAGGAAGTTCATAGCCAGTAGCCAGGGCCGTCTTTAATATTGATTGGACCCTGGGCAAAAAATTTCTTGGTGCCCAACTCCCTCCATGCAGTTTCACTCTCCACCTGCTGAGACATACAATAAATAGCAACTAGTCTTAAAATCCGTTTACTGAAAGAGATCAGGCAGCGATTGCGATTGTTTGCCAGAGGCTAGCATGTATCATTATCGCTCCCTGACTGGTTGCTAGAGGTTACAGCACATGATTTCTGCTTGTTGGTTGGTTGCTAGAGATTACTGTACACCAATACTGCTCACTGATTGGTTGCTAGAGGTTACTGCACATCATTACTGCTTACTGATTGGTTGCTAGAGGTTACAGCACATCATCTCCTCACTGCCTGCACACCATGGACTGGGGAGGTGAGGGGACCCATTAATAGACAAAATAGGGATCCTAGGACTCCTGGGATCAGTGGCAGTGCTGGGTGGAGGGGAGGGTGTGATCAATGGCAATGCTGATTTTTTTTCACTGACTACCAATATAAAGAGGAGTTTCAACACTGGCCACAACAGTAACCACCAAATAAGGAGGGATTTACACTGACCACCAATGTAAGGTGGGCATTCACACTGGTCACTAGTGTGAATGAAAGAATTCTACACCAAGCACAAATGTAATGAGATTTACACTGACCACCAATGTAACAGACATTTAGCCTGCGCTCACATTTGTGTGTCTTTAAAACGCATGCAAAATCGCTTTCCTGACACCACAGAAACGACTGGCCTTTAGCAGATACACAGCAGTGCCATTAATTGTTTTTGTGTGATTTTGAAAAAGGGTTTGTGACTTTCTTCCACATTTGTAGCGCATAGAGCAGCCCATTGAAATCAATAGGCTGCCCTACACTTGACCTACATCTTTATCCACCCTGTCAGTACACCTTTGCATCCTAAAACCCATGCTAACCTCTGCACCCCAAAACTCCCCCATCCTCTCCCCCCCCACACTAATTTGCTTACCTTTGCAGAACAGGCTGATGGTAGGCTTAATGAACACAGTTGCAGACAGGACTTTCAAGCATGTCCCTTTACCTCCCCAGTGGGCAGCATTCAGTATAAGTGATGGTGGATATGACCTCAGGGGGGTACGATACACATATGAATACTGCCGCTATTTACATATCAATGCCGGTATTTACATGTAAACACAGGGTCTGCAGGTGAGTCATCTGTAAAAATAGGGCAGAGCTGGGTAGCATTAGCAACAGAACTTTACACTGAGATATCAGGACACAGCATGGGATTAAAACCTCAAGGGACAAGGAAATTTAAACTGGGATAGTTGGCAAGTATGAGGCAGATGCTTAGGGACCCCCAAAAATGACAGGGCCCAGGGCAGTTGCCCCTTTTGCCCTGCCCTAAAGACGGCCCTGCCAGTAACCAATAGTTGCCCTAGCGTCGGTTTTCATCCGTCGGACTAGCATACAGACGAGCGGATTTTTGGATAGGAACTGGGTCTGGCGGATTTCCGACGTAAAGATTTGAAACATGTTCTAAATCTAAAGTCTGTCAGATTTTCGACAGAAACAGTCCGCTGAAGGTCCGATGAAGCCCACACACGGTCCGATTGTCCGCCGGATTCGGTCCGTCGGACCAATCTTGTCGAAAAGTCCGCTCGTGTGTACAGGGCATTAGACTCAGAGCAGATGTTAATATAATCAGCTCAAAACAACCTGATGATGGGGTCTCCTGTTATAACCTGTTTATTAAGGTGTGTTTATTGTTAAGTGTGTCTCCCCCCTGTGTGCCTCCTAGGTGTGAATTAATAAATGAATTAATTAATAGTTAATTGGGTCACCTATTGTTTATGTCTGTTGGCTAATCCTCTTAAAGGTTCCTACATGATAGGATCAGTCTTGTGTCAACTTTACCTCATTATCTACCATTGTGTTAGGGACTTTATGTGACACAATGTGGCACATAATTGTGAAGTGGAAGGAAAATGATAAATGGTTTTCAAAACTTTTTACAAATAAATATCTGAAAAGTGTGGCGTGCATTTGTATTCGGCCCCCCTGAGTCAATACTTTGTAGAACCACCTTTTGCTGCAAATACAGCTGTAATGCCCCGTACACACGGTCGGATTTTCTGATGGAAAATGTGTGATAGGACCTTGTTGTCGGAAATTTCGACCGTGTGTGGGCTCCATCACACATTTTCCATAGGATTTTCCGACACACAAAGTTGGAGAGCTTGCTATAAAATTTTCCGACAACAAAATCCGTTGTCGGAATTTCCGATCGTGTGTACACAAATCCGACGCACAAAGTGCCACGCATGCTCAGAATAAATAAAGAGATGAAAGCTATTGGCTACTGCACCGTTTATAGTCCCGACGTACGTGTTTTACGTCACCGCGTTCAGAATGATCGGATTTTCCGACAACTTTGTGTGACCGTGTGTATGCAAGACAAGTTTGAGCCAACATCCGTCAGAAAAAAATCCTAGGATTTTGTTGTCGGAATGTCCGATCAATGTCCGACCGTGTGTACGGGGCATAAGTCTTTTTGGGTATGTCTTTTTTCCCATTCTTTGCAAATTAGCTCAAGCTCTGTCAGATTGGATGGAGAGCGTCTGTGAACAGCAATTTTTAAGTCTTGCCACAAATTCTCAATTGGATTTAGGTCTGGACATTGACTGGGCCATTCTAACACATGAAAATGTTTTGATCTAAACCCTTCCATTGTAGCTCTGGTTGTATGTTTAGGGTCATTGTTCAGCTGGAAGGTGAACTTCCGCCCCAGTTTTAAGTCTTTTGCAGATTCTAACAGGTTTTCTTCAAAGATTGCCCTGTATTTGGCTCCATCCATCTTCCTATCAACTCTGGCTAGCTTTCCTGTCCCTGCTAAAAAAAAGCATCCCCACAACATGATGCTGCCACCACCATGTTTCACGGTGGGAATGGTGTGTTCAGGGTGATGTGCAGTGTTAGTTTTCTGCCACACGTAGCGTTTTGGTTTTAGGCCAAAAAGTTTCATTTTGGGCTCATCTGACCAGAGCACCTTCTTCCACATGTTTGCTGTGTCCCCCACATGGCTTTTCGCAAACTGCAAATAGGACTTCTTATGGCTTTCTTTCAACAATGGCTTTCTTCTTGCCACTCTTCCATAAAGGCCAGATTTGTGGAGAGCACGACTAATAGTTGTCCTGTGGACAGATTCTCCCACCTGAGCTGTGGATCTCTGCAGCTCCACCAGAGTTACCATGGGCCTCTTGGCTGCAATTTTCAAGTCTTGCCACAAATTCTCAATTGGATTTAGGTCTGGACATTGACTGGGCCATTCTAACACATGAAAATGTTTTGATCTAAACCCTTCCATTGTAGCTCTGGTTGTATGTTTAGGGTCATTGTTCAGCTGGAAGGTGAACTTCCGCCCCAGTTTTAAGTCTTTTGCAGATTCTAACAGGTTTTCTTCAAAGATTGCTCTGTATTTGGCTCCATCCATCTTCCTATCAACTCTGGCTAGCTTTCCTGTCCCTGCTAAAAAAAAGCATCCCCACAACATGATGCTGCCACCACCATGTTTCACGGTGGGAATGGTGTGTTCAGGGTGATGTGCAGTGTTAGTTTTCTGCCACACGTAGCGTTTTGGTTTTAGGCCAAAAAGTTTCATTTTGGTCTCATCTGACCAGAGCACCTTCTTCCACATGTTTGCTGTGTCCCCCACATGGCTTTTCGCAAACTGCAAATAGGACTTCTTATGGCTTTCTTTCAACAATGGCTTTCTTCTTGCCACTCTTCCATAAAGGCCAGATTTGTGGAGAGCACGACTAATAGTTGTCCTGTGGACAGATTCTCCCACCTGAGCTGTGGATCTCTGCAGCTCCACCAGAGTTACCATGGTCCTCTTGGCTGCTTCTTTGAATAATGCTCTCCTTGCCCGGCCTGTCAGTTTAGGTGGATGGCCAGGTCTTGGTAGGTTTGCAGTTGTGTCATACTCTTTCTGTTTTCGGATGATGGATTGAACAGTGCTCTATGAGATGTTCAAAGCTTGGGATTTTTTTTATTTGTAAAAAAAATTTGAAAACCAGTTATAATTTTCCTTCCACTTCCCAATTATGTGCCACTTTGTGTTGGTCTACCAAATAAAATCCCCAAAAAATTGGTTGTAACATGACAAAATGTGGAAAGTTTCAAGGGGTATGAATACTTTTTTCAAGGCACTGTAGTGTCGTCTAGTTCTAGTTGTAGTGCAATATTCAGCTATAATATCTGGTTCTTGAGTCCAGAGTGGAGGAAGCTGTACCGTGACAAACCCAGGTGTCACAGTGACAGCTGCTTAAGCTGCTAACATCACATCCAAGATGGCTTTTGGGTTGGATCACAGATCTAATGTAATGGAATTGTGTTTTGTTTTTTTTCTTTTGGCAGGAAAACAGTTTCAGTACAACTGGTCCAAAATGTAACTTATCAGACAAACGGATTTATATACTTTACTGTACTGTTGATTCACCTAATCTAATTAATGATGGAGCCTACACCAAATCCTCCAAGTGTTTGTATTTTACCTACATCCTGATGAATTGATAAACTGCTGGTGCTGCTGAATGGCTAAACTGAACAACCTACAACTGGATAGATCTATAGCAGATACATTTTTTTTAAATGTATAACCTCAACAGATTTTAGGTGATCTTTGACATATAACATCAATGAGTGTGCTGGCCAGGAGTGACCTGATAGAACTTCTCATAATACTGGCCGGGTCAGTTCTAAGAGTGGAAGTAGTCCCTGGTGTGTATTAAATCTTATTAGAACTTTTTTAATCCCATCATATACAATATATGATAATATGGAGGTTGGTGTTTCTACATTGTGTGTGACAATAATGACAAATATCATGATATTACAAATTGTAATTCAATTTTATTGTACACATCTAATACACTGCTATACTGTAACATTACAGAGCTATTTATTCCAGACTATTCACCCAGAATATAATTGTGAAGGTTCTCCTGTATCCACGTGATGGTATAACTAGTAGTAGTCAACTGTAACTACTACTAGCCCAGCTAAATTAGCCTACCTTATTCATCATCTGTCATCTTGCTATTATTCCGGCAAATGTCATTAGCACCATCATCATTTTACCTTGCAATCTATTTCAACCTTTAGGTATTCCAGAGGCGATATGATGGCACAGTGAATTTTTTTAGAGACTGGAAGGACTACAAGAGAGGGTTTGGCAATCAGCTGAGTGAATTCTGGCTGGGAAATGATAATATCCATCTGCTGACATCATCTGGTAATTATTACGTGTACTCTTACATTCTAAACCTCGTCTTTTCTTTTTCCTGCAATCTAGACACACTCTTATCTAGTGTTTCATAAGTTGCCAGTTTATTTTCCATGTCATGAGGTACAGTATCAAAGATTATGGCGGCATATACAGTTTCCCGGGAAAACCTCGTCTGATAAGCATACGCACAGTCAACATGGTCAACTGACTGAAAGTGACGAAAGGACATTGCGCAGTATTGTGACCCAGAATAAGAAAACAACTACTGTTGCTGCAGTCCTGTCTCCATGGGACTGAGATTGAGCTCTGCAGTCACTTTTGCAGCAGTTGTTTCTTATTCCAGGTCACAATACTGCGCAATTTCCTTTTTGTCTCTTTCAGTCAGTTGACCATGTTGACCGCGCTTATGCTTATCAGACAACGTTTTTCTGGAAACTGTATATGACGTCATAACCTTTGATACTGTACCTCACGACACAGCAAATAAATTGGCAACTTCAGTCCCAGAGGCACCAGCTAAGTGGGCACCTACAATTTGCTCTCTTTGAAGCTCAGTAAGCTCTGACATGACTACGTATTGCTAGTAGGGATGGGCGAACGGTTTGGGCCGAGCATAAGTTTGGCCCCCCGAACCAACCACAATGCACTGCAGCGCTGAACAGTGCATAGCAAGCCCTGATTGGCTGAAGCAGTGAAAGCTTCAGTCAATCAGGGCACAGAGCACTGTCAGAGTCATGATTTGATAATGTCATCATGAATTTATGCAATCATGGCTCATTCCCGCCCCACAGTATAAAAGTATTCTTTCAATGGCAGCCATTTTCAGTGTGATTTTGGTGTGAAGAGAGAGATAGAACAGGGCTCTGTTCAGTGCTATTAGTTAGTTAGTGTGCTATCCTGTGCTATTTTGCTTCAATTGTCAGTGTAGAATATTCGCTTAGTGTCAGTCTAGGGATAGTGTGAGTGTAGTGAGGACCAAAATTGAACTTTTTGGCGTTAAAGCAAAATGCTATGTGTGGCGGAAAACTAACACTGCACATCACCCTGAACACACCATCCCCACCGTGAAACATGGTGGTGGCGCATCATGTTGTGGGGATGCTTTTCTTCAGCAGGAATAGGGAAGGTAGTCAAAGTTGATGTGAAGATGTCTATTAAACCAGAGAAAACCACGCTTAGGATCAGTCTATATGGTATATTTGCTTAGGTTGCTGCCTCCCTTAAAACAAATACACTCCTAAGGGTGTCCTGCCTAGTACCAATCTATTAAAGAATATTATAGGGATACAACGGCGCTACCTCAGAAACCTGTATGCCTGAGCATGTACAGGAAAACGTTAAGTGGAAAACGTTTTTTGCGAACATATATATAAACACTTTTTTATATATATAGGGGAATTGTGATGTTGTCACGGATAAGTAGGGAATGATTCAAACACATAGATGTGAGTTAGCATGGGTTTACATGTAGCCTCCTATGAGATATATATAACCTATCACACAACACGTATATTCCTGATAGGTCAATATATTATCTCTAGATCAAACAACTCCAGACAGCATATTCTATGCATTAAACAACCATATGTCAGCACACATATATTATGTCCTGTAAGGAAAGCACAAATTTTTTTCACATGCATCAATAACATATATATCTCTGTGTTCCATTGCAAAGATCATATACTGTGGAGATCAAAACATATTTGTGACAGTCCCATGCAGTTCATGCCGCAATCAGGTTGTTCACCAGGTGACTTTCGTGCATATAGCGTAGGATGGTGACTTCTGTGACCCCCCTCAAAGTGCTCACTCACCAAGGGTAGGAACCCCTGCAGGGGTATCAGGCCTGTAGTTCTAAACAATGACTTTCCTGTTCACTGCTGTCACATCTCCAATTTTATCCCGGTGGATCTTAATCCTCATATATCAAAGAAAAGGAGACTTCCATAGTGTAATAAAGTCTCAAAAGTGTCTTTATTTTATAAAATAGTATATAGTCATCTGAATTATTTCCAAAATAAGGTAAAAACTATTTTTAAAAAATGTATTTAAAAAATAATAAAAAAATTAGAAGCACATCCAAGCACAGTACTTCGCTATTCCTCCCTTGACCACTAGAGGGAGGGTGATGCTCAGATACTGTCTTATGTGATATCCACAATCACTGTAAGCACAACAGATACCAGTGGGGAAGTGGCGATCAGCTGGACAAATGTCTGATTCACCCACAGGTTTGTCAGAAAGTGATGTGGGTAGCGTAGGTCCGTCGTGCGCGCTTCGTCCTATGACTTCCTCAGCGACGGTGCTACGCTGCTATGAAAGGTAAACTTTTATCATGTGGAGAGCGTTCACTGTGTACCGCCCATCTCTCAGCTGACAGCCATACACCGCTATTCATTGCAAGGGACGGGGGCAGAGGAGGGAGGGGCCAGATCGAAATGTTAATTAAGTATCATACGATCACAGTGTCTATGTGAGAGTGACCTTGGGCTGCCTGGATAGGGATTTTAAAATAGACTGCACGCTCCCTGTTCCATCTATTTCAAAGGGGGAAGCTTCATATTAGTCTATTCATCCCAAGAAAGGCATATAGATTTGTGACGAGAATCACTGTGCGTCACGAATCTATATGCCTTTCTTGGGATGAATAGACTAATATGAAGCTTCCCCCTTTGAAATAGATGGAACAGGGAGCGTGCAGTCTATTTTAAAATCCCTATCCAGGCAGCCCAAGGTCACTCTCACATAGACACTGTGATCGTATGATACTTAATTAACATTTCGATCTGGCCCCTCCCTCCTCTGCCCCCCTCCCTTGCAATGAATAGCGGTGTATGGCTGTCAGCTGAGAGATGGGCGGTACACAGTGAACGCTCTCCACATGATAAAAGTTTACCTTCCATAGCAGCGTAGCACCGTCGCTGAGGAAGTCATAGGACGAAGCGCGCACGACGGACCTACGCTACCCACATCACTTTCTGAAAACCTGTGGGTGAATCAGACATTTGTCCAGCTGATCGCCACTTCCCCACTGGTATCTGTTGTGCTTACAGTGATTGTGGATATCACATAAGACAGTATCTGAGCATCACCCTCCCTCTAGTGGTCAAGGGAGGAATAGCGAAGTACTGTGCTTGGATGTGCTTCTAATTTTTTTATTATTTTTTAAATACATTTTTTAAAAATAGTTTTTACCTTATTTTGGAAATAATTCAGATGACTATATACTATTTTATAAAATAAAGACACTTTTGAGACTTTATTACACTATGGAAGTCTCCTTTTCTTTGATATATGAGGATTAAGATCCACCGGGATAAAATTGGAGATGTGACAGCAGTGAACAGGAAAGTCATTGTTTAGAACTACAGGCCTGATACCCCTGCAGGGGTTCCTACCGTTGGTGAGTGAGCACTTTGAGGGGGGTCACAGAAGTCACCACCCTACGCTATATGCACGAAAGTCACCTGGTGAACAACCTGATTGCGGCATGAACTGCATGGGACTGTCACAAATATGTTTTGATCTCCACAGTATATGATCTTTGCAATGGAACACAGAGATATACACTACCGTTCAAAAGTTTGGGGTCACATTGAAATGTCCTTATTTTTGAAGGAAAAGCACTGTACTTTTAAATGAAGCTTACTTTAAACTAGTCCTAACTTTAAACAAATATACTCTATACATTGCTAATGTGGTAAATGACTATTCTAACTGCAAATGTCTAGTTTTTGGTGCAATATCTACATAGGTGTATAGAGGCCCATTTCCAGCAACTATCACTCCAGTGTTCTAATGGTACAATGTGTTTGCTCATTGGCTCAGAAGGCTAATTGATGATTAGCAAACCCTTGTGCAATCATGTTCACACATCTAAAAACAGTCTAGCTCCTTCCAGAAGCTACAAAACTGACCTTCCTGTGAGCAGATTGAGTTTCTAGAGCATCACATTTGTGGGGTCAATTAAACGGTCAAAATGGCCAGAAAAAGAGAACTTTCATCTGAAACTCGACAGTCTATTCTTGTTCTTAGAAATGAAGGCTATTCCATGCGAGAAATTGCAAAGAAATTGAAGATTTCCTACAACGGTGTGTACTACTCCCTTCAGAGGACAGCACAAACAGGCTCTAACCAGAGTAGAAAAAGAAGTGGGAGGCCGTGTTGCACAACTAAGCAAGAAGATAAGCACATTAGAGTCTCTAGTTTGAGAAACAGACGCCTCACAGGTCCCCAACTGGCATCTTCATTAAATAGTACCCGCAAAACACCAGTGTCAACATCTACAGTGAAGAGGCGGCTGCGGGATTTTGGGCTTCAGGGCAGAGTGGCAAAGAAAAAGCCATATCTGAGACTGGCCAATAAAAGAAAAAGATTAAGATGGGCAAAAGAACACAGACATTGGACAGAGGAAGACTGGAAAAAAGTGTTGTGGACGGATGAATCCAAGTTTGAGGTGTTTGGATCACAAAGAAGAACGTTTGTGAGACGCAGAACAAATGAAAAGATGCTGGAAGAATGCCTGACGCCATCTGTTAAGCATGGTGGAGGTAATGTGATGGTCTGGGGTTGCTTTGGTGCTGGTAAGGTGGGAGCTTTGTACAGGGTAAAAGGGATTCTGAATAAGGAAGGCTATCACTCCATTTTGCAACGCCATGCCATACCCAGTGGACAGCGCTTGATTGGAGCCAATTTCATCCTACAACAGGACAATGACCCTAAACACACCTCCAAATTGTGCAAGAACTATTTACAGCAGAAGCAGGCAGCTGGTATTCTATCGGTAATGGAGTGGCCAGCACAGTCACCAGATCTGAACCCCATTGAGCTGTTGTGGGAGCAGCTTGACCGTATGGTACGCCAGAAGTGCCCATCCAACCAATCCAACTTGTGGGAGCTGCTTCTAGAAGCGTGGGGTGCAATTTCTCCAGCTTACCTCAATAAATTAACAGCTAGAATGCCAAAGGTGTGCAATGCTGTAATTGCTGCAAAAGGAGGATTCTTTGATGAAAGCAAAGTTTGATGTAAAAACAATGTTATTTCAAATACAAATCATTATTTCTAACCTTGTCAATGTCTTGACTCTATTTTCTATTCATTTCACAACGTATGGTGGTGAATAAGTGTGACTTTTCATGGAAAACACAAAATTGTTTGGGTGACCCCAAACTTTTGAACGGTAGTGTATATGTTATTGATGCATGTGAAAAAAATGTGTGCTTTCCTTACAGGACATAATATATGTGTGCTGACATATGGTTGTTTAATGCATAGAATATGCTGTCTGGAGTTGTTTGATCTAGAGATAATATATTGACCTATCAGGAATATACGTGTTGTGTGATAGGTTATATATATCTCATAGGAGGCTACATGTAAACCCATGCTAACTCACATCTATGTGTTTGAATCATTCCCTACTTATCCGTGACAACGTCACAATTCCCCTATATATATAAAAAAGTGTTTATATATATATGTTCGCAAAAAACGCTTTCCACTTAACGTTTTCCTGTACATGCTCAGGCATACAGGTTTCTGAGGTAGCGCCGTTGTATCCCTATAATATTCTTTAATAGATTGATGTGAAGATGGATGGAGCCAAATACAGGCAATCTTCGAACAAAACCTGTTAGAGTCTGCAAAAGACTCGAGACTGGGGTGGAGGCTCACCTTCCAGCAGGACAACGACCCTAAACATACAGCCAGAGCTACAATGGAATGGTTTAGATCAAATCATATTCATGTGTTAGAATGGCCCAGTCAAGGTCCAGACCTAAATCCAATTGAGAATCTGTGGCAAGTCTTGAAAATTGCTGTTCACAGATGCTCTCCATCCAATCTGACAGAGCTTGAGCTATTTTGCAAAGAAGAATGGGAACAAATCTTCGCTCTCTAGATGTGTAAAGCTGGTAGAGACATCCCCAAAAAGACTTGCAGCTGTAATTGCAGTGAAAGGTGGTTCTACAAAGTATTGACTCAGGGGGGCTGAATACAAATGCACTCCACACTTTTCACATATTTATTTGTAAAAAATTTGGAAACATTTATCATTTTCCTTCCACTTCACAATTATGTGCCACTTTGTGTTGGTCTATCACATAAAAGCCCAATAAAATAAATTTACATTTTTGGTTGTAACATGACAACATTT
Source organism: Lithobates septentrionalis (assembly GCA_037952835.1). Taxonomy (NCBI): domain Eukaryota; kingdom Metazoa; phylum Chordata; class Amphibia; order Anura; family Ranidae; genus Lithobates; species Lithobates septentrionalis. The sequence goes on along the minus strand of JBBDGP010003721.1, from coordinate 75,575 downwards.
GGAAAAATTCAAGAGGTATGAATACTTTTTCAAGGCACTGTATTAAACTTTACAATGCTGCGTTAATGCGCGGCCATTATTTGTTCCTAAATCTTTTATGAGACAAATGTCTTAGGATATGCCCCTATGCCTTTCTCAGGAAAGATCTTTTAAAACAAGAAGGTTGTGCCCAGACTAGCAATATCAGAGAAGATAGCTTACTACAGGATTTCTGCGATTAACATTTTTCAACCTACTAAAAAAAAAAAGTTTTCTAGCACAGATGTGCATTTTTAAATTAGTGGATAATGTAGTCTAACAAAAGTGACAGTTGCATACTTAACAATACTGCAGTTCCAAAACTTGGCAGAAATTTTAGCCAATGGCCTTGATTCCGCTCGAACCCCACCCACTTCAAGCGATTGTTCACCTACTACGTAATTACATAGTTAGTCAGGTTGAAAAAAGACACAATTCCATCTAGTACAACCATAAAAATAAATAAATAAATAAATAAAAATTATCAAACAATCCCATATACCCAATCCAATACCCACAGTTGATCCAGAGGAAGGCGAAAAATCCCAGCAAAGCGTGATCCAATTTTCTACAGCAGGGGAAAAAAAATTTTTCCTGACCCCCAAGAGGCAATCAGATTTTCCCTGGATCAACTTTACCTATAAATGTTAGTACCCAGTTATATTGTGTGCATTTAGGAAAGTATCCAGACCTTTCCACGCCAATCCAGTGGTACCATTCCCGTCATTAACAAGTCCCTAAAAATTAGATAAAATGGCTTTGAACGGACAGAGCTCAATTCTTTTAGGACCCGTGGGTGGATGCCATCTGGTCCAGGTGCTTTATCGACCTTAATTCTGTCTAAATATTTTTGGACCATCTCACTTTTGAGCCATTGTGGATCATTTGGGGCTGTGTCAATACCACCCCCATTATGGACTTGAGCTCCCCCATACACCATACTAGAAATTTAGAACTGTTCTGGGAATTCCAGGACTGGGAGCAAAGTGAATTATCCACACAATCTTCTACCTTTGCATAGATACTTTTAAGAAAAGTTACCCATGTTTGCTATAGCTGAACAACTGTGTTTTTATTTATTTTTATTTTTTATATATATTTCCCTGCAGGAACACATGAGTTTCGGGTTGACCTGATCGATTATGAAAATAATTTCAGTTTTGCTGCCTATGCTTCATTTGCCATTTTGGGAGAAAAGGACAATTATCAGCTGAAGATTGGAGCTTTTACTGGAGGCAGTGCAGGTAAATACCCTTTCAATTGGAAACCAAAAAAAAAAAAAAAGTAAATATATAAAATGTAGGTTGTTCTAAAGGTGATATTAAACCAATTGAATGCACAAATACAAAGCTTAGGACACAATCAGCTACATTTTTATAATGTAATTGATGCGCAAACCATTGGCTCTAGATAAATCCTGTATAATAAAGTTAACAGAAAAAAAAAACACATTATATAGTTGTGATGGTCTTAAACGTTTGACAAAATCAGAGCTTGTGTTCTTGGATGGGCCAGTAGTATAATCATTGATATGGTGCTAGTTGGGGGAACAGGAGAAGGTTAGACTCTGGTGTGGCTTTCTAAAGAAAATAAACTGTAAAACTTTGCACACCTTTTCTTTTGTTGCTGCTGGATGTATTTTGTTAATTTAAAGTTCAATAGGACTTTTAGAGAACAAGGAGTGCTTGGTAATAATTTGTTTGAATTCCAACATTTAAAGCTCTTCCAATGTATATATGAGCATGCTCCAATCTTCTTCATGTGTGCACATGTTATATGAAGTACTTACCCCCCCGCAGGAGCCACTAGTGATGATGGCTCTTCTGTTCTGCCAATGCTCTTAGAACTGCTCAGTCCCCACTGACACACCTGGTTAGAGTTAGAGAGCCACTCACACCTGGATAACTTAAGCGTTAGCGAGTCACAACTATATAATAATGCACAGAAATTAGGCCACAGATTACCAGATGGCAGGTTAAGAAAATGCATTATATAAAGTAGATAAACAGTACAAGACTTAGCATCAAGCAATAAAAAAACTTCAAAGTTGCAGAACTGAATAAGGTGAGCTCTTGCCTATAACAGGAAAGACTAACTGAACTGTGGCAGTGTTAAAGTATAAACTGAGATAACTGCTAAAGTGATTGTAAGGGTTTTTTTTTTTTTTTCACAAACATATCGTACTTACCTCCACTGTGCAGCTTGTTTTGCACAGAGTGGCCCCAAACTTGCTCTTTTGGGGTCCCCCGGTGGCTCTTGCAGCTCCTCCCCACATCAGATAACCCCCTGGGAGAAGCGCTCTCCCAAGTCCAGCATTTGGCGTCCATAGCTGCAGAATGCTGAACTCGGCCCTGCCCCCCCGCGTCATTGGATTTGATTGACAGCAGCAGGAGCCAATGGCTGCTGTCAAGAGTTGGCACCCTGTGGAGAGAGAGACAGCGCGTCACCGCCGAAGAGATGAAGGGGTTCAGGTAAGTAAAACGGGGGGGCTAGGGGGTCGGTGACTGCCCGGTGCATCTGCCAAGTTCATTAAAGCTTTTATTAAAGCACCACTGAAGCATCATTGAATCACTACTGGACCAATATCGAAGCATCACTGAAGCATCACAGAAGCATCAAAAACACATCAAAAAAGCATGTTGAAAGGGTAGGCGCTTTAATGTGTGTTGAAGTCGAAGTAAGTGTAAATGAGCCCTTAAAGGGGCCTTCAGTAATTTTTTCAACTTTCCATCTATTAAATCTTTTGCCCTTGTTGTTTTAACTTTGGATAGTAAAACATTTTTTTCTGCCAGTAAATAACTTATACAGCCCACTTCCTATTTCTTGTCTGGTAAAAAAGCCTAGGCTTATGTCATCATGCACAGCTCTCTTTCTCACTCTTGTGAGAGTTTGCCAGGAAGGGAGGGGGGGTGAGAGTTTGCCAGGAAGGGAAGGGGGATGAGTCATAAGAGGGCCAATGAGAGCTGCTGAGCTGGAGGTATACCTCTTTGTGTCTGTGTAAATCCAATAAGTGAACAGGCAGCAACTTCAGCTGCCCACAGTTAAAATGGTTGTCGCCAGACTCAGTGAAAAAAGATTTCTGCAGCATATTTGGCAAGTACAGAATCACAGTATATATAAAATAATATGCAAACTGGCTGAAGGGAAGCTTCAGAATGGCAAAGATGTTTTTATTACAAATTATGTGAGCAAACTGCAGTTCCTCTTTAAGGTTTTTTACCTTTATGCATTCATTGCATTAGGGTAAAAACCTTCTGTGCTACAGGATAACCCCATTCCCCCATTTATACTTACCTGAGCCTGATCCAGCGATGTGCGCGAGAGCAGCGCCTCTTGCTGCTGTCTTCCTTCTTTCTGGGCAGATTGATAACAGTGGGAGCCATTGGCTACTGCTGTCAATCAAATGCTGTGACAAGGGAGCAGGAGGCGGTGCCAAGCCACGTTGTCTGTATCAATAGACACAGACAAGGCAGCTCAGAAATGAGCCCGCACGGATGCCCCAATAGAAAGTGGCTTACTATGGGGGCATTCACTGAAGAGGAGGAGCCAGGAGTGTGGAGCATCAGGACCGCTTTGTACAAAACCATTGCACAGGGCAGGTAAATATACCATTTATTTAAATTTTTAAAAAATTAAGCTTTAATATTACTTTAAGAGCAGGACTACTATATTGCAAGATCTTGCATTTACATTCACAACAGGAATTTTTTTTTTTAGAACTCTGGTATGAACCACCATCACAATTGCATTCGAGTTTATATAAACATATTGTTAGCTATGAGATTGTCTGCTGGTAATCCCATTACCAACATCAGGCAACCTGAAAAGACTTCAGCAGAAGTTTGCAGATGGAATAAAGCCAATGAACTGTATTTTTTTTTTTTATTTGTAGGTGACTCTCTTGGATACCATAACAATCGTCCCTTTACTACAAAGGACAGGGACAATGATGAACATGGCACCAACTGTGCATCAGATTTTAAAGGCGCTTGGTGGTATGGAAGCTGCCATAACTCCAATCTGAATGGGCTGTATTTAAGGGGAGCACATTCGAGTTATGCAAATGGAGTTATTTGGGAGACCGGCAAGGGACAACATTATTCTTATAAAATCACAGAAATGAAGTTTAGACCGGTGTAACCTGCAATATCTGAAGAAAGACTTCTTGTCCAACAAACCATTCCGATGTTTCCTTTTATTGTCCTGGTGTTGTATAGGAGATTTAAAAATTATAACTGAAGGAACTAAACTAAACACACAATTGTGTGTTTTCTATGTTTTTTTATCTTTTTGTAATAAAATATATAGCGTTTTAATCAAGGTGCCCACAAAATCCGCCTGTTTTTTTGAGTTTTCTCCATCCTTATCTATATGTTTGGATGTTGGCATTACCATGTATAAAGTTTCTGCTTTGTTAAGGTTAGCCCTGCTGAGCCCAATACACCTCCATTAAAGAAGAAATTTGTAATTGATTAGTTTGTTTCAATAAAATAAGGAAATAAAACTGGCAAAACAAAACTCTGAGAATCTTTTTCATTTTATCATCACTGTTTTATAAAAAAAAGAAGTGTTTATGTGTGCACACCAGAGACTGATTGCCTGGAGTTGACTGGTGTGACAGCTGCTATGGATATGACCAGGAGTGGTGGTTGGATAGGTCATGGTTTTTCTCCCCTTTCTTTTTTCTCCCTACTTTTTTCTTCTTATTTTTTTCCTTTCTCTTGCATTTCTTCTTCTTCCTGTACCTTTTAGGTGGTGCAAACTATTCACTATACAAGACTTTTTTCTTTTTCAGCAAGTTATGCTCTTTGAGCATTATGCCGCGTACACACGACTGTTTTTTCCTTCAGAATAAACTCTGACGGTTTTTCTGACGGAGTTCTGCTGAAACGGACTTGCATACACACGATCACACCAAAGTCCGATCGTTTAGAACGCGTGAACGTACAACGTGTACGACAGGACTAGAAAAAGGAAGTTAAATAGCCAGTAGCCAATAGCTGCCCTTGCGTCGTTTTTGGTCCGTCGGAATAGCATACAGACGAACGGTTTTCCTGATAGGAGTTGATTCCGTCGGAAAGATTTAAAACATTTTTTATTTCTAGGTCCATCACAATTTTCGAAAGTAATGCCGCGTACACACGGTCGTACTTTTCGTCTACAAAAGTCAGACAGCCTGTTCGACAGACTTCCGACAGACTTCCGGCAGACTTTCGACGGACTTGCGGCATACTTTCTAACGAACAGACTTGCCTACACACGATCACACAAAAGTCAGTCGAATTCTTACGTGATGACGTACACCGGACTAAAATAAGGAAGTTCATAGCCAGTAGCCAATAGCTGCCCTAGCGTGGGTTTTTGTCCGTCGGACTAGCACACAGACGAGCGGATTTTTCGACCGGACTCGAGTCCGTCGTAAAGTTTTAAAGCATGTTTCAAATCTAAAGTACGTCGGATTTGAGGCTAAAAAAGTACGTTGAAAGTCCGGAGAAGCCCACACACGATCGGATTACCAGCCAGCTTTAGTCCGTCAGCGTCCGTTGGACTTTTGTAGACGAAAAGTACGACCGTGTGTACGCGGCATAAGAGTCCGATGTAGCCCACACACGATCGGAATATCCGATTAAATGATTCCGTCTGATCTTTTCTGCCTGAAAGTCCGGTTGTGTGTACGCTGCATGAGAGGGCACTTGGTACCTCATGCTTGGGATTTGTCCCATTTGTTGTAATTCCGACCGTGTGTAGGCTCCATCGGACATTTTCCGTCACACAAAATTTGAGATCTGGATCTCAAATTTTCCATCAACAAAATCCGTTGTCGTAAATTCCGATCGCGTGTACACAATTCCGATGCACAAAGTTCCACGCATGCTCGGAATCAAGCAGAAGCGCTGCACTGACTATTGAACTTAATTTTTCTCAGCTTGTCGTACGTGTTGTACGTCACCGCGCTCTTGGCGTTCAGAATTTCCGACAAGATTTGTGTAAAGTTTAGAGATTAGGTGTGTATGCAAGACCAGTCTGAGTCAACATCTGTCGGAAAAAATCCATGGATTTTGTTATCGGAATGTCCGATCGTGTGTACGGGGCATAATTTGCTTCTTCTTCTAACAAATGATGAGCCACCTGTTTTGGCTTTTGTACCTATTTTTTTGTGAAAAACTTTCAATAAAAACTATTAAAACGGAGTTGACTGGCGCTTAAAGTTGTATTAAACCTTAACCACTTGAGCCCCGGACCATTATGCTGCCTAAGGACCAGAGGTCTTTTTCCAATTTGGCACTGCGTCGCTTTAACTGCTAATTGCGCGGTCATGCAATGCTGTACCCAAACGAAATTTGCGTCCTTTTCTTCCCACAAATAGAGCTTTCTTTTGATGGTATTTGATCACCTCTGCGGTTTTTATTTTTTGCGCTATAAATGGAAAAAGACCGAAAATTTTGAAAAAAAATGATATTTTCTACTTTTTGTTATAAAAAAAATCCAATAAACTCAATTTTAGTCATACATTTAGGCCAAAATGTATTCGGCCACATGTTTTTGGTAAAAAAAATGTCAATAAGCGTATATTTATTGGTTTGCGCAAAAGTTATAGCGTCTACAAACTAGGGTACATTTTCTGTAATTTACACAGCTTTTAGTTTATGACTGCCTATGTCATTTCTTGAGGTGCTAAAATGGCAGGGCAGTACAAAACCCCCCCCAAATGACCCCATTTTGGAAAGTAGACACCCCAAGGAAATTGCTGAGAGGCATGTTGAACCCATTGAATATTTATTTTTTTTGTCCCAAGTGATTGAATAATGACAAAAAAAAAAAAATATTTACAAAAAGTTGTCACTAAATGATATATTGCTCACACAGGCCATGGGCCTATGTGGAATTGCACCCCAAAATACATTCTGCTGCTTGTCCTGAATATGGGGATACCACATGTGTGGGACTTTTTGGGAGCCTAGCCGCGTACGGGGCCCCGAAATCCAATCACCGCCTTCAGGATTTCTAAGGGCGTAAATTTATGATTTCACTCTTTACTGCCTATCACAGTTTCGGAGGCCATGGAATGCCCAGGTGGCACAAAACCCCCCCAAATGACCCCATTTTGGAAAGTAGACACCCCAAGCTATTTCCAGAGAGGCATATTGAGTCCATGGAATATTTTATATTTTGACACAAGTTGCGGGAAAGTGACACATTTTTATTTATTTTTTTGCACAAAGTTGTCACTAAATGATATATTGCTCACACAGGCCATGGGCATATGTGGAATTGCACCCCAAAATACATTTAGCTACTTCTCCTGAGTACGGGGATACCACATGTGTGGGACTTTTTGGGAGCCTAGCCGTGTACGGGACCCCGAAAACCAATCACCGCCTTCAGGATTTCTAAGGGTGAAAATTTTTGATTTCACTCTTCACTGCCTATCACAGTTTCGGAGGCCATGGAATGCCCAGGTGGCACAAAACCCCCCCAAATGACCCCATTTTGGAAAGTAGACACCCCAAGCTATTTGCTGAGAGGCATGGTGAGTATTTTGCAGCTCTCATTTGTTTTTGAAAATGAAGAAAGACAAGAAAAAACTTTTTTTTTTTCTTTTTTTAATTTTCAAAACTTTGTGACAAAAAGTGAGGTCTGCAAAATACTCACTATACCTCTCATCAAATAGCTTGGGGTGTCTACTTTCCAAAATGGGGTCATTTGGGGGGGGGTTTGTGCCACCTGGGCATTCCATGGTCTCCGAAACTGTGATAAGCAGTCAAGAGAGAAATCAAAAATTCACGCCCTTAGGAAGCCTGAAGGCGGTGCTTGGTTTTCGGGGTCCCGTACGCGGCTAGGCTCCCAAAAAGTCTCACACATGTGGTATCCCCGTACTCAGGAGAAGCAGCATAATGTATTTTGGGGTGTAATTTCACATATTCCCATGGCATGTTTGAGCAATATATCATTTAGTGACAATTTTGTGCAAAAAAAAAAAAAATTGTCTCTTTCCCGCAACTTGTGTCGCAATATAAAATATTCCATGCACTCGACATGCCTCTCAGCAAATAGCTTGGGGTGTCTACTTTCCAAAATGGGGTCATTTGGGGGGGTTTTGAACTGTCCTGGCATTTTATGCACAACATTTAGAAGCTTATGTCACACATCACCCACTCTTCTAACCACTTGAAGACAAAGCCCTTTCTGACACTTATTGTTTACATGAAAAAGTTTTTTTTTTTTGCAAGAAAATTACTTTGAACCCCCAAACATTATATATTTTTTTAAAGCAAATGCCCTACAGATTAAAATGGTGGGTGTTTCATTTTTTTTTTTCACACAGTATTTGCGCAGCGATTTTTCAAACGCATTTTTTGGGGAAAAAACACACTTTTTTAAATTTTAATGCACTAAAACACACTATATTGCCCAAATGTTTGATGAAATAAAAAAGATGATCTTAGGCCGAGTACATGGATACCAAACATGACATGCTTTACAATTGCGCACAAACGTGCAGTGGCAACAAAATAAATACATTTTTAAAAGCCTTTAAAAGCCTTTACAGCTTACCACTTTAGATTTACAGAGGAGGTCTACTGCAAAAATTACTGCCCTCGATCTGACCTTCGCGGTGATACCTCACATGCATGGTGCAATTGCTGTTTACGTTTGACGACAGACCGCCGCTTGCGTTCGCCTTAGTGCGAGAGCAGGGGGCGACAGGGGTGCTTTTTTTTTTTTTTTTTTTTTTTTTTTCTTTATTATTTTTTTGCTTTTTTATCTTATTTTTAAACTGTTCCTTTCATTTTTATTTTTTTTTAATCATTTTTATTGTTATCTCGGGGAATGTAAATATCCCCTATGATAGCAATAGGTAGTGACAGGTACTCTTTTTTGAAAAAATTGGGGTCTATTAGACCCTAGATCTCTCCTCTGCCCTCAAAGCATCTGACCACACCAAGATCGGTGTGATAAAATGCTTCCCCAATTTCCCAATGGCGCTATTTACATCCAGCGAAATCTAAGTCATAAAATGCTCGTAGCTTCCGGTTTCTTAGGCCATAGAGATGTTTGGAGCCACTCTGGTCTCTGATCAGCTCTATGGTCAGCTGGCTGAATCACCGGCTGCATTTTCAGGTTCCCTGTTGAGACAGGAGAGCCAGAGAAAAACACGGAAGACGGTGGGGGGGGGGGCATCCCCTCCCACGGCTTGTAAAAGCAGTCTAGAGGCTAATTAGCCGCTAGGATTGCTTTTACATGAAAGTCGACCGCTGGCTGAAAAGAATGATACCAAGATGATACCTAAACCTGCAGGCATCATTCTGGTATAACCACTCAAAGTCGTGAATGGCGTACCTGAAGACAAAAAAATGGTTAACAATAAAGCACAGTAAACGGTAAAGTATAAAAAATTGCATACCTGAAAAGCAAACATGATAAAACATAATAACAATAAAACATTGCAGAATAGAATACAGTAAAAAAGAGCAGAACAATAGAGAGAATAGAGAGAGAGAGAACAATAAAACGACAACTATTTTTTTTTATTTTATATATATTTTTTTTTTTACACTTTTTTTGTAACTAACTTTTATAACTGTAACCGGTTCCAGGTTCGGGTCTCTCAAAATTCGATGGCATCTTGGGAGACCCTGTGAAAGTGTGCCTAGTCTGTGCAATGCTGTACCCTACGCTAATACTCAACTAGTGCATGGTAGCGTTCAAAACATTCACCAATGCAAAGACCAGGATTGTCAGGACAGGAGGGACAATAATAGCGGGTGTCACGCCTATATCCGCGCTTGCTGCAGACACAATATCTTTTTTGGGGGCGTTCGCTGGGTAGGGGTACTCGGGAGGACATAAAGAAAATGCCTCTCATGCAGCCGACTGCATTTGGTTGGGGATGTGAATGGGGGAAGTACGGGCGCTGCAGAAGCGGTGGGTTCCCAATTAGGATTGGCGAATGCAGCAGGAAGGGCACTATGGGCACGACGGGCCTGTGTTTGTCTTTTTGGTGGCAGCGGGACACTACTTGTGCTTGCCACCTCACCAGCTTGAACTGCACTTATGGGACTCGCCACGTCACCAAGTGTTACTGCAGTGCTGGCTACGACCGGGGTGTACTAGGCCGCTGGCGCTTGCCAGTTCACCAAAACGCTACCAAAAAATCTGTTGGCGATCGCAGGGATCAGGCCTGACTCTGCGAACGCTGCAGTTATGCGTTTTAGTCTTTTGTAAGTGACAGTGATCGATCGATACTGCACTTGGGTGGGCTGGGCTGGGCCGGGCGGAGGGGCAAAACGCAGGTGCTAGCAGGTATCTGGGCTGATCCCACTAACACTGCGTTTGTGAGAACCCTAACCTGCTGGGGATGCTAGTATAGATCTGATCGGGTCAGATATTGATCCGTTCAGATACTATACCACTAAGGGTGGTGTACAGTGCGTGCGTGGGTGTTAGCGGTACTGGCGCTAACCTGACGCTGCCTGGGGCTGGTGCTTGCCAGTTCACCAAAATACTACCAAAAAAACTGTTAGCGATCGCAGGGATCAGGCCTGACTCTGCGAACGCTGCAGTTATGCATTTAGTGTTTTGTAAGTGTCAGTGATCGATCGATACTGCACTTGGGTGGGCTGGGCCCGGGCGGAGGGGCAAAACGCAGGTGCTAGCAGGTATCTGGGCTGATTCCGCTAACACTGCGTTTTTGGGAACCCTAAACTGCTGGGGACACTAGTATAGATCTGATCGGATCAGATATTGATCCGTTCAGATACTATACCACTAAGGGAGGTGTACGGTGCGTGCGTGGGTGTTAGCGATACTGGCGCTAACCTGACGCTGCCTGGGGCTGGTGCTTGCCAGTTCACCAAAATACTACCAAAAAAACTGTTAGCGATCGCAGGGATCAGGCCTGACTCTGCGAACGCTGCAGTTATGCGTTTAGTCTTTTGTAAGTGACAGTGATCGATCGATACTGCACTTGGGTGGGCTGGGCGGAGGGGCAAAACGCAGGTGCTAGCAGGTATCTGGGCTGATTCCGCTAACACTGCGTTTTTGGGAACCCTAAACTGCTGGGGACGCTAGTATAGATCTGATCGGATCAGATATTGATGCGTTCAGATACTATACCACTAAGGGAGGTGTATGCTGCGTGCGTGGGTGTTAGCGGTACTGGCGCTAATCTGACGATGCCTGGGGCGACGCATATCACCGCCGGGCGATCAGGGGGCTAAACCTTTATTCGGTAATAAACGGCGGGTGCCCTGACACTATAAAAAATAAACAAACTAACCAGCGTCAACCGTAACGGTTATACGGTGATCAGTGGTGAAAGGGTTAACTAGGGGGCAATCAAGGGGTTAAAACATTTATTCGGTAGTATATGGGGGTCCCTGACGCTATAAAACGCTGACGGCGAACCTAAATATTTATGTCCCTAACTAGCGTCACCAGCGACACTAATACAGCGATCAGAAAAATGATCGCTTAGTGACACTGGTGACAGGGGGTGATCAAGGGGTTAAAACTTTATTAGGGGGGGTTAGGGGGGTACCCTAGACCTAAAGGGGGGTAACAGTAACTGTCCCAACACTGTAACTGTCACAAACTGACACTATGCAGTAATCAGAAAAAAAAAAAAAAAAAAACAAACTGCTGGTGTCAGTTTGTGACAGGGGGGGAGGTGATTGGGGGGGATCGGGGGGCGATCGGGGGGGGGGATCGGGGTGTTTTGTGTGCCTGGCATGTTCTACTGTGTGTGTGTGTGTTGGTGCACTCACATTGATGTCTTCTCTCCTCGGGCCGGAACGGAAATTACCGAGCCGAGGAGAGATGACATCATTTCCTTTGCTGCTGTTTAGCATACAGCAGCAAAGGAATGATTCGATTGGCCGGCGGCGATCGCGAGGGGGGGGCCACGAACGGATGGTCTCCCCCTCACCACCGATCGCCGGGGCACAAAAGACGACCGCCTCGGGCACCGGGGGGGGTCCGATCGGACCCCCCACCCGCGGAAGGCAAATCACGTACCATGTACGTGATTTTGCCTGTCCGTGCCACTTTGCCGACGTACATCGGCGTGAGGCGGTCGTCAAGTGGTTAAAGCAAACATTTATTGTAATGCAGCTTACCAATTCTTAGATGTGAGGGCTACATTAGTTTTCTATTTCAGGCTTTCTTTCCTTTATTTTCACCTGGTGATTCAGCCAGTAAGTCTGTTGTTTTTCAACAGAACAAGCTATCCTGCATATGTTGTAGTTAGAGTGTTGAGATAAAACATATACCACTGACAGGGGTGCTTACAATAATCAGCTTTTATTTGCAGTACTACCCCTGTAGGAGCTGTTGGACAAGATGGATCCTATGTTCTTTGCCTCAAACTTCTCAAGAATCTCAGCTCCTCTGACACACCAGGTTGAGTGTACAAACATACTATATCACAGGAATTCACTGAAAGCAATGCTTAGTACCCAATAGTAGTGCTATATCAAAGAGCACATGCACCAAAACCAGGTAGTAAAGGCAAACTTAATATATTGTCACTCAACATGGTTGATAACTAGGCAAGCATAAAATGGATTAAAAATGATAATAACATAATTTTGCATACTGTGACAGACCCAACCAGGACAGGGGCTTTTGGAGGGGACTGACTAAGGGTCCTGTCATTTAAGGAAGCACCACTCTTTGGGAGGTGTGTGCCTGGAGGACACTTGAACTTGCTTCAGGTTCGGGATTGTCTCCCCGAAACACACAGACTCTGGGATTCTAGGCCCGGGATACATATTTGGGTCCTTTGTGCCCATCCAGCAATGACTGCTTTAGACTGTGAGACTCAGAGTAGATGTCAATCTAATCAGCTCAAAGCAATATGATACTGGGGTCTTCTGATATAGCCTGTTTATTAAGGTGTTAAGTGTTTATTGTTAAGTATGTCTCTACCATTGTGTGCCTCCTAGGTGTGACTTCCCATTGTATTGTTAAATGAGTCACCTATTGTTTCTGTCTGTCTGCTCATTTCTTGGAGATGTGTACACTTTACCTTGTTATCGAACCATTGTAGGATGTTAGGTGTTTATGCTTATGATAATGTGTAATTTTTGTCTTTGTGTATCCTTGGTGTAGACTGGTGCCAGACAGTCTGAGCTGGGGTGGGATGTCTGATTAATCATAGCATTGTCTGTGTGGGCACTGAGTCATCTAGGCTTGTGTAGGTGCCTAGTACTGTGGTTTCATCAGATTAATGTTTAAGTTGGCTGTTCCTTAGAGATGGTAATTATATTCCTGTTTACAGTTTATATTGTTAGGGTAATGTTATCAAACTCTTATCTGATCTTGCATGGTATATATTCTGTATGAATTTACAATAAAGAGCTCCAGTTTGCATCTAAGCTAGTGTTGTCTAGTCTTGGGTGCTCAGCTATAATATCTGGTTCCTAAGTCCAGTCTGGTGGAAGTTTTATATCTGGCCGAGGCATCCAAGCTGGGTGCTGGACGGTTTCCGTCACACATACAAAGTGATTGGCAAATTGAACTAGGCATCCAGATCAGCATAAACAGTAGCAAGGCCTCCTCGAGTGCATCAGGGAGCAGTAGTAAAGTTTAACCTACCAAGTGTGGGAACTATACTGCCAGGGCACATTTAGTTCTAGACCTACTGGGTATGCACTGTCCAAAAGAAAAGGAGGATCAAGTTAAATTGCAAGTGGAATCTATCTGTAGAGTAGAAAAAATATTTCACGCGCTATATCATACCATGCCTTATTATGACAAAAAGTGGAACCCTTGGTTTGATAACTAATATTTTTGATTAAATCATCCCTGGTATTTAGCACAGACTATTTGTCAGTTCACTGTCTGATGTCTTTCTTTTTGCTTTACTTGGGAATTATCATCAGCTTCACTAAAACTAGCAGACGGTCTTTACCATTCTTCTCACCAGACTCACCTGTACATCTTGCTGTTGTACTCGTATGTTATCTTCTGAGCTATGTCTCACTTGTAAGTGTTGTCTATATTTGATATAAGATGCATTTATTTTTGTACCACATTTTTGTACCACATTTTGTTATCTCTTAATAAAAAAGTTTGTAAACAAAAAAGAGTAGGAGGATGATAGCCGAGGGGGCAGGGGAACAAAGGGGCTCGCAGAATAATTATTACAGGAGGGGCATTCCTTTGAGATATTTTTCTGCCAGCAATTGATGGGGCCCTTTAGGAGGGTCAGTGCATTTAATGACAGTCCCAGCTTAACCTGCATGCAGTATAGGTATGGTATAGTCTTGCCACATGTGCAAGGTAGATGTGCTGTAGATGCAGTAATGGTTCAGTATAATACAGTATAGTGTTGGTAGAGGTGCACTCTAAGTTTGGAATACCTACGGTATAGATTGTGGTATGGATTGGGTACACTTGGTGTCCTGCTCTCAGTGGCTCAGTCCCTGCTAACAGTATCAACAATGAGTGGATAGCCCCCTCATCGGTCCCCAGGGTGCCGCGGTGACCTCACACTGTAGAAGGGGGGGCACCTACGTTCTCTCCCTGAAAGCCTCCAGTGATCAGCGGTGGGAAGCAGAGGGTGAGTGGATGCTCCAGTCTCCCTGTGGAAAATATTTAATGTGTTTGTGATCAGGGGATGTTTTATGTTACGGGGTGATTTGGAGTCTGTCGTCCAAGGGTAATAGAGTAGTTGGTTGCTATGAGCAATTTCTAGATGGACCCAATCCTTGTTATTTTCATGGCAATGCCAGTCTGAGTCTAGTAATTTGAGTGGCTTGATGGTATTTTCTGAAGTCTGGGAGACCAATACCTCCTTTATTTTTGGGAAGAGTAAGAAGGTGGAAGTTTACTCTAAGGTTTTTATCTGCCCAAAGGAACCTTCTTTGCAGACTTGTCAGCTTAGTGAAAAAGGAATTAGGAATTTTTATAGGTAGGGCATTAAAGTGTAGTAGCCTTGGGAGAATCGTCATTTTCAGTATTGATGCTCTACCGAACCATGAAAATAGTTTTGGGGACCATTTTTTGAGATCCTGTGTTATCAAATTTAGTAGTGGTTTAAAATTGGTTTCAAAAAGCAAGTCAATGTTAGGAGTGAGTATAATTCCCAGATCATTTTCCCATTTGTAGTTACAGTTGCTTTACGTCATATTTAATTGGTCTGGGGATAGTGTGAGGTTAAAGCGGAGTTCCACACAAAAATGGAACTTCCGCTTTTCGGAACACTCCCCCCCTCCGGTGTCACATTTGGCACCTTTCAGGGGGGAGGGGGGTGCAGATACCTGTCTAAGACAGGTATTTGCACCCACTTCCAGCATAGACTCCCATGGGAGTCTATGCCTCTTCCCGTCCCGACCGCGCTGTCTGCTGGGAACACACAGCTCCCAGGAGAGAGCGGGGACCACTAGGGACGCGCAGCGCGACTCGCACATGCGCAGTAGGGAACCGGGAAGTGAAGCCGCAACGCTTCACTTCCTGGTTCCCTCACCCAGGATGGCGGCGGCAGCTGCCGAGAACCGAGCGGGTTCTCGACGTCCCCTGCTGACATCGCTGGACCCTGGGACAGGTAAGTGGCCATGTATTAAAAGTCAGCAGCTGCAGTATTTGTAGCTGCTGGCTTTTAATATTTTTTTTTTTTGGCGGTGTGGGTGAACCCCCGCTTTAAGGGCTTCTGATTTTGTTTGGTTGATTTTAAAATTTGAAATATACCCGAATGTTTTGAAGATTTATTTTTTAAGGTTGGGTATGGAGATGTGGGGATGCGTGAGGAAAAACAGGAGGTCATCTGCGTAAGAAGCTAGTTTGTATTCTTTTTTTTGTTTACTTGGAAACCTTGGATGTTGGTGGCTAAGTTGATGGATCGGATAAGGGGTTCTAGTGTTAAGATAAAAAGGAGAGGTGATAGTGGGCATCCCTGGCGAGCACCATTATGTATGTCAAATGGGCTTGATAAGATATTATTTATTTTGATTTTGGCTTGTGGGTTTTGATAAAGTGCCTTTATCCAGTTTAACATGTTGTTACCCAGACCGACATAGGAACATGTGGTGAACATATAGTCCCAAGAGACTCTATCGAAGGCCTTTTCCGTGTCAGTGGACAGCAGAAGGCCTTCGATTTTGAAGTCTCTAGCAAAATGGATTAGGTTCAGTGATTTGATAATATTGTCTCTGGCTTCTCTGCCAGGCATAAAACCTACCTGCTCAGGGCCAATAATTTTTAGGAGTAATGCCCTGTACACACGGTCGGATTTTCCGACGGAAAATGTGTGATAGGACCTTGTTGTCGGAAATTCCGACCGTGTGTAGGCTCCATCACACATTTTCCATAGGAATTTCCGACACACAAAGTTTGAGAGCTTGCTATAAAATTTTCCGACAACAAAATCCATTGTCGGAAATTCCGATCGTGTGTACACAAATCCGACGGACAAAGTGCCACGCATGCTCAGAATAAATTAAGAGACGAAAGCTATTGGCTACTGCCCCGTTTATAGTCCCGACGTACGTGCTTTACTTCACCGCGTTCAGAACGATCGGATTTTCCGATAACTTTTGTGTGACCGTGTGTATGCAAAACAAGTTTGAGCCAACATCCGTCGGAAAAAATCCATGGACTTTGTTGTCGGAATGTCCGATCAATGTCCGACCGTGTGTACAGGGCATAAGGGTTTCAATCTGTTTGCGAGAATTTTGGCTAGTAATTTCAGATCTACATTTAAGAGGGAAATGAGAGCCTCTTGAGCCCATCGGGAGAGAGAGCCCTGACTGATGGGGGCATGGCCAGGGAGGAGTTGCAGTAAAGTTGTGATAACTCAGGATTGGTACAAAAGGGGAAAAGGGTTGGGCCTGAGCTCAGGAGTTTGGCACCCCAGGGGATTATGGTCCTTTTCGGACGGAAGCATGGAAGAGCTGCCCACCCTCCCGCCCTAATTTTGATGGTATGTCACAGCGTGTTGCGGTTTTGGTAACCTTGCCAGCAAATATGGAACCCCTTTGATGCCCGGATGGTAATTGGGAGATTGACGGCCGGTCCGGCACTGATGGTAAGGACAGGCCCCTCCTTCATCTCCCTTTTACATTGGTAGTTGAGTGCTCACAGTACAACTGTGACTGGCACGGTCCTAAAGGTTAATGTTAATGTTGATTTAAATAAAGCTGTGGCCTTGCCCTTTCCAACGTTATTGGTTGTATGTGTGGTTCTTATTGGTTGAGAAGAAGGGGTAAGGTATGACAAGTGATGGTTGGGACCTGGGCTTATTGCACCTCAGCAGTCATGGGTCTGAAGTTGGCGCAATCTGTATGGTCTTTGTCTGGTTTGGGGACTACAGCTATATATGCCATTAAATAGGAGTTGGGTTCATGTTTGTTCTGTGCTAGGTGGTTAAAGGCAGCTAAAAGGTGTTTGGAGAGGAGTTGTGTGTAGGTCTTATAGTATTGGGAAGTGAATCCATCTGGGCCTGGACTCTTCCCTGGTTTTAGATCTTTGATTGCTGTTTGTATTTCTGCAATTGTGATTGGTTCATCTAAGCAACTTGCTTCTTCTGTATTGAGGGTCGGGATTTTACTATTTGTAAGAAAATCAAAGATTGTTTTTTTTTTTCTTTTGTGTGTGTTATTTGTGGAGGTTTGTGTTGGGGTTGTAGATTGTATAATTTGAAGTAATACTTATGGAATATGTTTGCTATTTTTTTCAGGGTTGTGTTCTAAGGACCCTTCTGAGTTACGTATGGCATGTATGTGACCTGCGATAGTTGCATCTTTTAGAGCCTTAGCAAGTAGTTTTCCGCTTTTGTCTCCCTGTTCATAGAAAATGTGTTTTTTGAAGAAAAGTGATCTCTTGGTTTTGAAATCTAATATCTGCTTGAGGGAGGTTCTACATTATATGAGTTCATCTCCTAACTTGGCTGTGAGGGAAAGTTTGTGCTGATTTTCAAGTTTACTGTAGCTATTATGCTTGAGAGTTTTTTGATTTCCTCATCCTTCTTTTTTCCTCCTTGATCCCCATTTTATTAATTCTCCCCTTATTACGCTCTTGTGAGCTTCCCAGTTATTAAGGGGGTTTGTATCAGAGTCTAAATTGTTTTCGAAGTATGTTTTGATGGATTTGTGAATATTTTCCTGTATGATTTGGTCCGTTAATAATGCCGCATTGAGTCTCCAATTAAAAGTAGAGGGTTTGGGTGAGATTGGTTTTAATGTGATGGCTGTGGGGGCATGATCTGATAACGAGATTATGCCAATTTTTGCTCTTTTTAGGTTAATCAGATCTCTTTGGGATATGAATATTAGGTCAATTCTAGAATATCTTTTGTGGGAGGGGAGTAAAAGGTATAATCTTTCTCTGAGGGATGTGTGGATCTCCATGTATCTCCCAAAGAAAGGGATTGTAGTAGTATCTTAATCCGTTTTAGTAGCCTGTAGGTGACGTGCGTGTATCCAGGGGAGGTATCTTGGTGGGGGTTGAGAGGGACATTAAAGGCCACTTGAGTAAAATACATCCCTCAACAAACCATTTGAATTATTCTATTATTTTGTGGCAGAAGGTTATATGTGCTTTGTTGGGAAAGTATACATTTGCTAGAATTACAGGTGTCCCGTCCCATTTGCTTTTGATAAATACATATCGTCCCTCAGGATCGGAGTGATGTTGTGAGGGGGAGAAGTGGGAATTCTTGCTGATAAGTACGCAGACTCCTTTAGTTTTAGCTAAAGGATTGGTGGCATGGAAGGCTGTTGTGAAGAAATTGTTAGTGAGTTTGGGGATATTTTGGTCTTTGAAGTGTGTTTCTTGAAGGTATACTACTGATGGAGTGACTTTCTTCAATTCTTTCAGTAATTTTGTTCTTTTTTCAGCTATGTTGAGGCCATTTACATTTTGGGAAATAATGCTCGGGGATTTTCCCAGAAATGAATAAGCCATGATGAGGAGGGGGGTGGATCAAAAAAAAAAGGGGGGGGGGGCGATGAAGTGGGAGGGGAGTAAGGGGCAAGGTGGGTATGTTAGGGTATTGTTGTGAATAAGGTAGGTTCTTAGAGAACCTTAGTTGAGTATTAGTTAATAGGGGACACTTAAAGGGTGTCTATCAAGCTGGTGTTAGTGTTATTAAACAAAAAAGAAAGAAGGAGGGCACACCAACCTAGTGCATTACCACTGGTAAACAATAATACAGCATAAAAACAGCAAAAAATATACTCACAAACGAGCTATCAAAAACAGCTTTGAAAAGGGCGCAAGGGGGAGAGATTTCTACTGTTAGTGTTATTAAACAGAAGCAACTCTGGGGGGTAGGTGGGTGGAGCGTTAGTGGAATGTGTATAGATAATAAAAGTTTAATAAGTATTTGATTTAGACTCTCGAAAGTCTGGGAGTGTATATATTTGGTATGAAAAAGTGTATGATTTGACCTATGTGACATATAATTCAAGTAACATTCTTTAGGCCTATATGGTGAGAGGCAGAACTGTGGTATAATGAGAACTTTACAACTTTTCTATTATAAGCAAAACTGTATAAAGATAGTACAATTCGATAACCTAGAATATTCTTACATCAGGTTAAACTCTGAGTGAACCGGCTACCAGTCATTATCTCCACGGGGACTGACCACCTTACATTCCCGTTGGAAATTAACTGGGAGCGAGTTTTCTGTGGTTTAATACAGCTTAACTATTTGGGTATAGACTAATTCAAAACATAACTTTAAGGCCCCTCTCACACGGTCCGACCGTTCAGGTCTGCCTGTCAGTTTTGACGGCGGACCTGAACGGGCGCTCCATGCTAGTCTATGGAGCGACGGATGTCAGCGGGGACATGTCCGCTGACAACCGACACGGCCCGATCCTCTAAAAGCAGACGGATGCCCCTATGTCCGCATCCGTCGCTATCGGATCGGGTGAGATCTGATTAAAATGGACATGCTGTCTGTTTTCGTCTGATCTCTCCATAGGCAGCAGCGGCGCTGGACAAGCCCCTCCCCGCTCAGTGAGCAGAGAGGGACCTGTCATCCGTCGGCTCAGCGGAGATCAACGGAGAGATCTGCTGAGCTGGCGGACTCCGAGGTAGCAGATCCACCTCGTGGGAATGATGCCTTACGGTCTTAGTAGTAAGCATATGTTATTAGATCTTAGATGAGTTGACATGCGTGTTTCAACCGTGTTGAAGCATATGTGTTAACTTATTCCATTCACCTATGGTATTGGGTACATAGGTACCCAATACCATAGGTGGGTACAAGGAATAAGTCAAGCTATTGGGTTTTGTGGTACAGTCCTTCTTTTGGTGTTATTTCCGCTAGAATGTTTGTAGTGTACAGATGGTAGTGTCATTTAGCTTATCCACCAGCGAGTGAGTTGTCAATAGAGATGCCTGAGGTGGAGATCCATGGAAATGTGGATTTGATGTGCAAAGTCTTCCATATTCACAGAAAAGTTTATCTGAAATATAACTGCATTGCCTGTTAATATGTTTTAACTGTGGGAACAACAACATCAGGTAAACCAAAGATAGATAGTGTTCTATAGCAGAACTATGTATACGGGAGCATCTATTGTTGCCGCGTCCATAGCTTTCCTTATATTGTGTTAGTTTTGAGTTTATTGACTTATGCATATCTTAAAAACTGTATGAAGGTTCATATGACTTATACCTTATTTTAATGTGCAGTCATCTGTACAGAAGAGCCTATGTAATAAAAGTTCTTATTACATTATGTATCTTAGGGTGGAATCTCCAGTGTAGTTGAAAGTAAATTTTGGTTGATTCTCTTTTGGGTTAGTGAGAAGGCCTGTGGTGGGTGTAGCCTGATTTGTTATTCCTTACACCTTATTTGGCATGTTCTTGTATGTATAGGAACTGTGAAGCATTGTTCTTTTCTTGCACTTGTATTTGCTCATGGAAGGTTTTGTAAGTTGTAGTATTGCTTTTGAGAGGGTGCCATCTAGTGGGTGAAAACTTGTTGGCAGTTATATTTAATTTTAGATGGTATTAGCTATAATTGGCCATAAAGGAGTAATTATCTTCAGTTAATAGTAAGGCAAAGTACAGGTGATCATCCGGTGTATCAGAGAAACATACGTTAAATTTTTATATATTGAACAGAAACCGTGAGTTTAACTTTTCCTGTGGAATTCAGTACTTCTATGTTTGAATAGGTATTGCAGTTATCTAGCATCCCTCATTCTTGGGCTTTTAGCTGCAGGTGAGTTATAATTGCTCCTATTGGCATTTCTGCGTTGCTTGCCATATTGAAAGGGAGATTTTTCAGGGGATATGTCTGACATGGATGGCACGTTGTTGATAGCAGGAGTCGGTAGTCGGAACTCTGCATTACATTCCGGCAGATCAACTGGTGCAATTTGCAGGTTTTCACAGAAATGCAGTAGATCATCAGGAGTTTTTAGTATGTAATGCTTGCCATTGTATGTGGCTTAAAGAGCAAAGGGGTATTTCCATCTATAGTGGATCCCTTTTTCCTTTAGGATTTCCAACAGGGGTTTCAAGGCCCTTCTGTTTTTCAGTGTTATGGGGGAGAGATCCTGAAAAAGCAGACTATCTGCACCGTTGGAAGTGACTAATTCATTTGTTCTCGCTTTTTGGAGGATTTCTTCTTTTAAGGAGAAATTGGGGAGACAGCAAATGATATCTCTGGGAGGTGCGTGGTCAGGTGCTCTAGGTCTGAGGGCTCTATGAGTTCGATCAAACTCTATTGGGGAGGCCTCAGGCCTTTCCATGAGGCTATTGAAAATGGAGGTCAGGGCAGGTTTAATTTGTTCAGGGGAGACCGATTAAGGTATACCTCTGACTCTAAAAATTATGTCTTCTGCCTCTATTGTCCAAATCTTCAATTTTTATGTTCATATCTATTAGGTGCTGAGAATGAGTAGTAGTAATGTTGTGCTTTTTTCCTTCCATTTGTATGGGGGGCCTTGGGGAGAAGTGTGTCGGCAAGCCATATCTGAACTGGTGCACTCACAGGGCTGCTGTTAGCAATTATTGGGGCCCCCACCCCCTGAGGAGGGAAAGAGGTGGGGGGGGGTGGTGAGAAGGTGAGAAAGTGAGGTGAGAGAGGCGGTGGTGGTGGGGGGGGGGGTTGACAGACAAGACAGACCAGACCAACGACGCACAGCATGAGGCAGGACTCCTGGAGCAAGCAGGCATGATTATACACAGTCCAGCCCGGCCTCCACATGTGACCAGCTCTACCAGGCCAATCACAGGCCCTCATGTCTGCCGCCCCACCCATGACCCGTTTAACTGTGTGACAGCGATATCGGGCACGGGATGCACAGCGCCTCTCTAAATGTTGCAGCCGGGGCCAGAGATCCGCTGCCACTGGTCGCAGGACGGTGGTATGTGTGCCTGGGTTTCTGGCGGATGGAAACCCGGGCACGTGTCAAAACTGGACAGGTAGCAACCCTATGGGGTGATCTGGATGATCCTATGCTCTACAGTCTCAGGACTCTGATGTGTTAACAGTAAGGTTTAGGAGCCCCAAAAGATGGGAAACTGGTGTCAGCAGAGGACCCCAAATGTGAAGAAGCTGATAAATAGATTCTTTATTGATTTGATATTTATTGCTCACAAATTAGTATAGAACACTGTACAATGTGCTTCAGGCAGGGTGCCTTTGGCCAATCATGGCTCAGGGGACTAAGTCTACGCCCCACACTATATAAGACTGCTTCCAACGGCGGCCGCATGTAGTGTTGGCGTGGACAGAGATTGAGTTAGGTAAGGCAGGCAGGTTCGTGGCGTGCAGGCAGTGTAAAATCTCTAATCATATAGAATGGGGCAAAAAGTATTTAGTCAGCCACCAATTGTGCAAGTTCTCCCACTTAAAAAAGATGAGAGAGGCCTGTAATTGTCATCATAGGTATACCTGTCATCCATTTTCTAATTATTGCTCCCGCAGTTGATTTCTTCACACCAAGCTGCTTGCCTATTGCAGATTCAGTCTTCCCAGCCTGGTGCTGCAATGGGACAATGGCTACAATATTGTTTCTGGTGTCCTTCGACAGCTCTTTGGTCTTCACCATAGTGGAGTTTGGAGTGTGACTGTTTGAGAATGTGGACAGGTGTCTTTTATACTGACAACAAGTTCAAACAGGTGCCATTAATACAGGTAATGAGTGGAGGACAGAGGAGTCTCTTAAAGAAGAAGATACAGGTCTGTGAGAGCCAGAAATCTTGCTTGTTTGTAGGTGACCAAATGCTTATTTTCCACCATAATTGCAAATAAATTCTTTCAAAAATCAGACAATGTGATTGTCTGGATTTTCCACATTTTGTCTCTCATAGTTGAGGTATACCTATGATGACAATTACAGGCCTCTCTCATCTTTTTAAGTGGGAGAACTTGCACAATTGGCGGCTGACTAAATACTTTTTTGCCCCACTGTAATACAGTGTAGACCTGTGCACTGCCGAAAAATTTGTTCGTTTTCGGGTCATTCGTTTTGATCAGAAATCTGAAATAACTTGACTATTACTAACTATTATAGGTATTGTAATTCCCTTTCAAATTTGGCTGTTGGTGAACATAACGAATATGAATTTATTCGAAGTTACGAATTATCCAAAATAACGAATGCCGCATGTAAACAAATGGAACGGAACAAATGAATAATTATAATAAAACGTTTTTCTTATTGTAATTTATTGTTATTAATTTGTTACGTTCCATTCGTTTAGATCCGGCATTCGTAACTTTGGATACATTTGTATTCGTTCCGTTCATTAACAGCCAAATTTGAAAGAAAATTCCAATACCTATAATTTAATAGCTAGTTCTAGTTATTTCAAATTTTCAAATATTCAGAAAAGTTTGTTAAACGGGTTTTCGTTAATTCAGATATTTCCGAATTTGTCGAAATTCGTTAAACTAATTCGGAACGAAATTAATTGCACATGTCTAATACAGTGTGTACAGTTTCTAATACACTTCAGGCGGGGTACCGTATATAATGGCGTAGTGAGGTGTCAATTTGGATGTTTAACAACTTCCAGAGCGCCCCACTTAGCAGAATGGCCCGGTTGTGCGAAAGTGCATACAGATACGTGATCCGCTCACTGTCCTTGCGGCGATTGGAAATGATCAGTCATCACATCCAGGCCAATGATTTATGGCCTGAATCTGACGAATGGCAGAACGTACTGTGCCTGTGTAATCTCCTCTCCTGGAAAACTTTTCGGCTCCAGCATGAGGAGAGGGCATCTACCATAAGCAAATCTCTACACTGACACCACAACAGAGTTGAGCACCTTTTTAACCCCCATCGTGCCACCCCCCTCCCAGTTAACCCTTTTTACTCCCTGTCACAAAGTACAGTGTACAGATAGTTTACTGATCACTGTAATAGTGTCAGCATCAGTCCCAGATAGGTTCAGGATACCCACCATATACAGTGGGGATGGAAAGTATTCAGACCCACTTAAATTTTTCACTCTGTTATACTGCAGCCATTTGCTAAAATCATTTAAGTTCATTTTTTTTTCCTCATTAATGTACACACAGCACCCCATATTGACAGAAAAACACCAGAATTGTTGACATTTTTGCAGATTTATTAAAAAAGAAAAACTGAAATATCACATTGTCCTAAGTACCGTATTTATCGGTGTATAACACGCACTTTTTTCCCCTTAAAATAAGGGGAAAATCGTGGGTGCGTGTTATACGCCGATCCCCACTCTCTGTGTGCCAAAAAAGCAGCGAGCGCCGCGAAAAAAACGAGCGCCGACGGAGAAAAAACGAGCGCCGCCGAAAAAGACCGAGCCGACTCGCAGTCACGCTGTCCCGCCTCCCTGCTGAGGATGATAAGCGAGCGCTTCCGAAAAAGACCGAAGGCGAGTATACTGTGTACTCGGCTCGGCTCCGCTCGCAGTCCCGCACAGCTCCTTTGATGGACATAACACTCCGTCCAATGGCAGGACTGGGCGGGACTGCGAGCCGAGCCGAGTACACAGTATACTCGGCTCTGTCTTTTTCGGAAGCGCTCACTTCTCATCCTCAGCAGGGAGGCGGGGCGGCGTGACGAGCCGAGTACACAGGCTCTGTCTATCGGCGGCAGTTTTAAATGGCGCGAGCGGCGCAAGGCTGCACTGGGCAAGGCTGCACTGGGCAAGGCTTCACTGGGCAAGGCTTCACTGGGCAAGGTTTCACTGGGCAAGGCTTCACTGGGCAAGGCTGCACTGGGCAAGGCTGCACTGGGCAAGGCTGCACTGGGCAAGGCTGCATATGACAATGGGCAAGCTGTAAATGGACACTGATCATTCTGCAATGATGGACAAGGCTACAGATGAACACTGATGAGGCTGCATTGATGGGCATTTAAATGTAAGTTTTTTTCCTTAAAATGCCCTCCTAAACTTGGGGTGCGTGTTATACGCCGGCGCGTGTTATACGCCGATAAATACGGTATTCAGACCCTTTGCTGTGACACTCATATATTTAACTCAGGTGCTGTCCATTTCCTATGATCATCCTTGAGATGGTTCTACAACTTCATTTGAGTCCAGCTGTGTTTGATTATACTGATTGGACTTGATTAGGAAAGCCACACGCCTGTCTATATAAGACCTTACAGCTCACAGTGCATGTCAGAGCAAATGAGAATCATGAGGTCAAAGGAAATGCCTGAAGAGCTCAGAGACAGAATTGTGGCAAGGCACAGATCTGGCCAAGGTCCATGTTGAGCTTCATATCCGACAATGTAGGCACCAGTCACTTAGTACTTTTTCAATGCTTTAATAGGGAATAACTTGAAGAAGTAGCAGTAAGGGGTAGAAGAAGAGTTGCAGGAAAGTTTAAATACCTTTTCTGAAGGGCGCTGAGGAATCTGAAATCTTGGGGATGAATATACTTTCAGTCCAAGGTTTAATCTTTGCCCACCCGGATAGGTCTCTTTTACTGACCTAGCAGCCGGAGTGTAACACGAACAAAAAGAAAAGACTCTGCCACAGACTTTAGAAGAGCGATGTAACTGTAAAGTCCTCTGCCACAGGACGTAGTAGTTTTAGATGAACAGCAACACAGTACCAGAACCTTTAAGCCGACCCGGCACTACTTGTGTGATAGGTTAGATTAAGATGCGTCCTCCAAGCGAGTCACCGGGCCCCCCTTGAGACACCAGCATTCTGCACAGTCCTCTCCAAAGACGGGTCCTCCCCTGGGTCTTCTCAATTGTCCGGCTTCTTCCCACAGGACAGACAGCACAAGACCATCCCTGCAGCAGTAGGCCCCAGACAGGCTTCTGGGCCTACCTGCACGGCTGCAGCAACGCAACCCTCCAGCCTGGAGGGCCACGAGGTAGAACTAACTGTCACATACCTTTAGGCCAGGAGGGCCAGCAGGTGAAAGAGAAAGAAAAATGACGTCTGCCCCTTAAGTACTCTCTCCCAGAATGCATAGCAGCGGACCACCTCTGCCGAGTTGCCTCCGAGAAAGAAGAGCACTCAATATACTTCAGCTTGTTGCTTTCCAACACTGACCTATGGTGACAACGACACCTACAGGTAACAGTGTGGAACTGCACGCAACACAGCCAATGCTGGAACAGAGGCTAATTTAGCCATAGATTAAATTTGAACTATGTACAGGACAGATGACCCACTAAATTTACAATTAAGCGGTAGATTAGAAATCTACCAGCGCTACAGTTACAAAAAAATTTCTGCTGCACTTAAGGTTCCTAAGAGCACAGTGGCCTCCATAATCCTTAAATGGAAGACGTTTGAGAAGACCAGAACCCTTCCTAGAGCTGGCCGTCCGGCCAAACTGAGCTATCGGGGGAGAAGAGCCTGAGAGAGGTAAAGAAGAACCCAAAGATCACTGTGGCTGAGCTCCAGAGATGCAGTCGTGAGATGGAAGAAAGTTGTAGAAAGTCAACCATCACTGCAGCCTTCCACCAGTCGGGGCTTTATGGCAGAGTGGCCCGACGGAAGCCTCTCCTCAGTGCAAGACACATGAAAGCCCGCATGGAGTTTGCTAAAAAACACCTGAAGGACTCCAAGATGGTGAGAAATAAGATTCTCTGGTCTGATGAGACCAAGATAGAACTTTTTAGTCTTAATTCTAAGCGGTATGTGTGGAGAAAACCAGGCACTGCTCATCACCTGTCCAATACAGTCCCAACAGTGAAGCATGGTGGTGGCAGCATCATGCTGTGGGGGTGTTTTTCAGCTGCAGGGACAGGACGACTGGTTGCAATCGAGGGAAAGATGAATGCGGCCAAGTACAGTGATATCCTGGACAAAAACCTTCTTCAGAGTGCTCAGGACCTCAGACTGGGCCGAAGGTTTACCTTCCAACAAGACACTGACCCTAAGCACACAGCTAAAATAACGAAGGAGTGGCTTCACAACAACTGCGTGACTGTTCTTGAATGGCCCAGTCAGAGCCCTGACTTAAACCCAAATGAGCATCTCTGGAGAGACCTGAAAATGGCTGTCCACCAACGTTTACCATCCAACCTGACAGAACTGGAGAGGATCTGCAAGGAGGAATGGCAGAGGATCCCCAAATCCAGGTGGGAAAAATCTGTTGCATCTTTCCCAAAAAGACTCATGGCTGTATTAGATCAAAAGGGTGCTTCTACTAAATACTGAGCAAAGGGTCTGAATACTTAGGACCATGTGATATTTCAGTTTTTCTTTTTTAATAAATCTGAAAAAATGTCAACAATTCTGTGTTTTTCTGTCAATATGGGGTGCTGTGTGTACATTAATGAGGGGAAAAAAATGATCTTAAATGATTTTAGCAAATGGCTGCAATATAACAAAGAGTGAAAAATTTAAGGGGGTCTGAATACTTTCCGTCCCTACTGTATTCCCTAATAAAATTGTAACCCCCTGATCACCCACAGTTAAACCTTTTGCTCCCTGTCAGTGTCATTAATACAGCGTACAGATCTTTTTTCTGATCACTGTATTAGTGTCACGGGTGACGCTAGTTAGCATTGGCATCAGCCTTCTATAGCATCAGGGTCCTGACATATATTCCCTAATTAAATGTCAACCCCCCCCCCCCCCCCGTTAACCCTTTCACTCCCTGTCAGTGTCATTAGTGCAGTGTACAGATTTTTTTTTTTCTTCTGATCACTGTATTGGTGTCAGGGGTGATGCCAGTCAGTATCAGTTGGCGTCAATCCCAGACAGCATCAGATTTTAACCCTCTGATTGCTAGTAACACTAACGCACATACCTAGTAACACTAACGCAATCAGATTTTAACCCTCTGATTGCTAGTAACACTAACGCACATACACCTCTATTACTAGTATAGTTTTTAAACGGAAAAATGTTTGATCAAAACTATACTAGCGTCCCCAACAGTATAGTGTTTCCAAAGATGCAGGGTCAGCCCTGACACCTGCCAGCACCTGCGTTTAGCCTCTTCTGTCCCACCCAAACAAGTGCAGTATCAGTAGAGCACTGTCACTTCCTATACACAGCACACACAACTGCAGCGTTAGCAGAGTCAGGCCTGATCTAGCACTAGCAATTATATTTTGTAGCAATTCAAGCAGTCCCTGACAACCAGGTGCTTTTTTTTTTTTTAAATACCTGTGAGTCACACTAGGTACCTGTAAATTTATTGGCCAAAATGTCAAACAAAAGGTACACTAGTGAAGATGCCTACGGGATACTGAGCATGATGAATGAGAGCGATGGGGAGTCCTCACTGTCAGATTCAGGCTCAGTATTCGAACCTGTAGAGAGCAGCGGCACCCTGACAGATAGCAGGAACTACTACTCTGTCGTCAGAGCTAAGGTCAGGCATACCCGACCCCCGTTCCTCTGTTGCTGAGGTGCTACAACTGCATGATTCTTATATGCAGCAGAGTGTCGTTACTAGTGCCGCTCTACTTTCTGGTTAACTGGCGAGCACCAGCGACCTAGCACACGCTGGTCATAGACAAACAAGCACTGCAGTAACACTTGGTGACATGGCGAGTCCCATAAGTGCAGTTCAAGCTGGAGCAGTGGCTAGCACAAGTAGTGTCCTGCAGCCACCTAGAATTGGAACGCAGGCCCATAATGCCTTTCCTGATGCGCTTGTAAATCCTGATTGGCAGCCCAGATTCTGCAGTGCCTGTACTCCCCTCCCCATTCACTGGCCAACACAGAATTCAGGTGGAAACAGCTGATTTAACGCCCCCTCCTTTTTTTTTTTTCCCCCATCACGCCTTCTGATGCAAGGGCACAGACCATCCACCAATCACTGACTCCTCCCGGTAGAAGCAGAGCAATACAGGAGATTTTGTAAGCACTCACGAGATTTACGGATACTTTCTATTAGTACTACAGCGACGATACTTGGCACTGCTTGCTTACTGGACACGCTGAATGTCGGATGAAGATACCCCCCCCCCCCATGTTACATGGCTTAGACCTAGCCATAAGATATTGGCAATGCCTGACCTGGATGAGACACTGTTCTGTCCACCAGATGTTTATGCTGGTTATTTGTACCTGTGTTGTTAAATTTACATGTGTAAATAAGGGGGTGGTGGTTGCACTGTGATAAAGGGGGAATGGGGAGAGGGAAGAGGGGGACTATACTATAGTGTATACACAGTAAATGTCAAATAACCTGAGTACATGAGTCAGATACATCAAGAAAAGAACTCACAGATGCAAATATATAAATGTAAAGGTTTAAGTAAAAGCACAGAAGAACACTCAAACATAATAGTGCATATCAAGATTGCTAACATCAAAAAATATACAAGCAAGCAGTGCACATGGGTATGTGAATCAAAATAGGGGGTGCATAAACCCAGAAATATCAGGTAAAAATCCCTTTAAACGTGTATCAATATGCTGACACTGTGGGCAGCTGATGGCATAAAAAAAACGAATATATGGTTATCAAAAAAAAATGATAATAATATAAATCATTAAAAATATATATATATAAAAAATATACTAAATAGTCCGAGTGGTATGTGCTAGTAACACGCCAGCACGTGGCAACTTGCAGACCTTGTAAATGGTGAATCCAAAGGGTAAAAAATGTAACAACAGTCCCACCACCAAATGTGACACTTCTAAATGCAGACCAAATGCCAGTGGTGGAAAGAAGGGGGGGTTTCTTCAGTGAGGGCACCTCCGTGTTCACAGGCCGCTTACCTTACTGCAGTAAGGTATACAGCATATGTAGTGAAAGACCAGCAAATAGGATAATCCAGTGGTACAGTGGGTGACGATGGTTAAGGATGCAGTATGGCATATGGAGAGACAAAAAAACGAACAGCATATAGTATAATTCCGTGACGTCTGGTGTGAGGGGGGGTAGCAGGACACAGAAGGGGAGGGGGGGTTGCACTCACTTGTAAACAATGAGCGCAGGCCTCAACCCACGAGCGCCGAGCTCGTATGCCTCCAAATACTGGCTGAAATCCTCAATCTGTCCCCGCTTCCTGCTCCTCACCACTCGTCAGGCAGAGTTACAATGTGCGGTATAGAAAAATGAAAAGCGCACATAGCGTGATCCCATATAAAATACAGTTTATTGAGTAGACAAAAATTCCATAAACTAACATTTAAAAAACGGCTGGGGGGTAATACATCCACGA
This sequence comes from Lithobates septentrionalis, assembly GCA_037952835.1. Lineage (NCBI taxonomy): Eukaryota > Metazoa > Chordata > Amphibia > Anura > Ranidae > Lithobates > Lithobates septentrionalis. The sequence goes on along the minus strand of JBBDGP010003721.1, from coordinate 44,994 downwards.
GCGCCGTGCTCGTCACACTCAGCTGGTTCGTGGCAGCGTCCTGTGCTCCTAACGCGTGTCGTCACGTCACGTGACATCTTCAAAGGAGTCTTCTCTAGCACATACCACTGGGACTATTTAGTATATTTTTTATATATTTTTTTTTACTGATTTATATTATTATCATTTTTTTTTTGATAACCATATATTCGTTTTTTTATGCCATCAGCTGCCCACAGTGTCAGCATATTGATACAAATTTAAAGGGATTTTTACCTTATATTTCTGGGTTTATGCACCCCCTATTTTGATTCACATACCCATGTGCACTGCTTGCTTGTATATTTTTTGATGTTAGCACTCTTGATATGCACTATTATGTTTGAGTGTTCTTCTGTGCTTTTACTTATACCTTTACATTTATATATTTGCATCTATGAGTTCTTTCCTTGATGTATCTGACTCATGTACTCAGGTTATTTGACATTTACTGTGTATGCACTATAGTATGTCCCCCTCTTCCCTCTCCCCATTCCCCCTTTATCACAGCGCAACCACCACCCCCTTATTTACACATTTTTTTGCCTGTTTGGAGCAGTCTTTAGGTGTTGCAGCAGTGTCCTTTTAGAATAGGCTTTCGCTGACAGCGCAGGAGTTATCACTTTCACATAAATTTACATGTAAAGTGTGTAATTTACATAAGATAATCATAAGTGGTGTGCAGGTTCCATCAAGCGTTCCTTTTTGGTATTGCTGCAGTTCTGTTTTATTTGATTTACTGTATGTGTAATTAAGGAAGTTGTTAGTAAGCAGGGAATTCTGGGTAGAATCTTCACAGGAAGTGAAGCAGCCACCATTCTTTCAGAAGATACTTGGGAAGCAACACATGTATTTCTCAATCTATCGCCATCACCCCTCAGAACTTAAAAAGTATGTTTTTACTATCACATCTTGTATTGTATATCGTTGTTTCTGCAATGTATGCTGTATTGTATGCAATATTGTACTTATTGAGGTCTATTTCTGTTATTTTGAAGTTTCACCTGGCTTGTTCTAATAAAACTGAGATCAAAGAAATATGGCATCTGAAGTTTATGGGACAAGCAGGTTTAGCTATATGTCCTTGAGACAAAACAGTGAAATTTTTAAGCTGACCTCTGAAGGGAAGGTAAGCCAACTTCAGGAGTCTGTACAGCCCGGGGCTTCGCAGTATCCATACAGTCAGAAGCCTTAAAGAAACAGGCCTGCGGCAGGCGAAGAAAGCAGCCACGCTACACAGACGCGCTCTGTCGAGCAGCATCAACACTAGAACAATCTCTATACACCAAGACAGCTTCTTCCCCGCAGCCATGTCTCACAGTGGGACATCTTCTTACAAAACACGATCACGAATAAGCTCATCTAGGTCATCTGTCGCAAATGCAGCAGCAATCGCCCGTTGGAAAGCCAAAGCAGTGAAAGCCAGGGCTGCATTCTCAGACCAAGAGTTGCAGATGATATAGAAAAGGCCCATCTTGATGCAGAAAAGGTGAGACAGGAACAAGAGAGAGAGAAGGAAAGAGTACACTTGGAGCAAAAAAGAGTATGCATGGAACAAGAGAGAGAAGGAAAGAATACGCCTGGAGGAAGAGCTAGACCAGCAGGAAGCATCTCTGAAATTGCAGCAAGCTATCTTAGAAGCTAACATGGAGAAGCTGGCAGTGGACCAAGATGCTGCCGCCACCATAGCAGAAGCTTTAGTGATCGCCCTCAACACTCAACACTACAGGGCGTGGCGATCCTCTTTCCAGAGTGTCATTCAAGGTCTAGATCTATCCTGCAGGGAACAGATAGAACTCCTCGTAAAGTGGCTTGGCCTAACATGCCACAAGGGTCAGAGACATTAATATAAATCACCTTGACATAGGCCTTACAAACATCTGGAACAGACTGGATAGATGTTATGGCTCACCTGAGGCTATAGAGAGTACACTGTTTAAAAGGATAAAAGACTTCCCAAAAATACCTAGCAGAGGTTACCAAAGACTCAGAATTCAGTGATCTGTGTATGAAGTTAAAAGTGGCGAAAGCAGAAGGGGACTTACCTGGCCTTTCTTATCTTGACTCTGCTAGAGGTATTAACTCCTTAGCACAAAAACTTCCTTATGAGTTACACAGAAGATGGATTACTCATGGCTGTAACTACAAACGAAAACACAGTGTGCCTTTTCCACCCTTTAGTGAGTTTGTGGACTTTGTAGCGGGGGGGCAATGAGACAATTGCCCCCTCTGAGAATGTGGGTGAGAGAGTGGGCGGGTGAGAGAGCGGGCATGCGGCTCCATGAGTGAGAGCGCGGGCAGCTCCGCGGGCGGGCCGGGCTGAGCAGGTGGGTGAGAGAGCGGGCGAGAAGCTGGGCAGCTCAGTGTATGAGTGGGCTGCTGGCCAATCAGGGAGAAGAGATGACATCTCTCACCACCTGGCGCCCGCCCTGCATCCCTGCAGTTCCGCCCTCACTGTGCGGGCAGCAGAGAGATTACATCTAATCTGACTGGCAATCTGCTGCCTGTCTCTGGGACACAGCAAGAGACCACCTTAGCAGGAAAGTGACACAGCAAGTGACATTTGTAGCAGGCAAGTGACAATCTGTAACGTGTGGCAAGTGACGTGGCAGGTGACAATCCGCAATGTGTGGCAGGTGACAATCCGCAACGTGTGGCAAGTGACAATCCGCAACGTATGTCAGGTGACGTGGCAAGTGACAATCTGCATCTGGGGGCAGGGGACGTGGCAAGTGACAATCTGCAACGTGTGGCAGGTGATGTGGCAGGTGACAATCTGCGACGTGTGGCAGGTGACAATCTGCGACTTGTGGCAGGTGACAATCTGCAACGTGTGAAGTTCCACACTCAAGTGACAAGTGAAAAGGTATATCCTCCACCACAGAAAAAGCTGCCGCTTACCAGAAATCGGTGGTCTCTTGTTACAGGGGACCACACTGAGCGAGTGGCTATAACCCCAGCCCGGGATCTCACTGGTAGGCACCGGACTCCTCAGCGTCAGCAGGGATGGTCAGCGGAGGTCAACGGAAGGATCAGTGGGTAGGCAGTATTATCACCTGCAAATTCTGTCAAGGTTTGGGACACTTCCACCGGACTGACTCCCAAGCACACACTCACATGTTTCTGTTATCCCAATACATAAAGTCTTTAGCTGTCTTCAGGTAAGCACATGGAAAATGGTTCTTTTTTTGGTGTATTTCAAAAGATAGAGAAGGCGTCATGTAAAAATGTACTCAGAGTCCTGGACAAAGGTGTTATGCAGGTCCTGCATAGCAGATTTAGTTAAGGAGGAAACCACTCCTGCTACACCTGTGACTCAGCAAGGAGAATTATTAAACTCCTTCCGGAAGGAATTGGCAGACAGATTTGAGACGTTGTGGTCCTATCTGGATAAACACCCAGCTGCAAGTGGCAGCACAGTACCCCGTTCTCATTCATCTGTTTCTGCATCCAGAGGGGGCAGTGACTCAGAGGATGAAGAGCGTAGTGTCTCCCCAGGCTCAGAGGAAGAAGCGGATGAAGAAAAAGAGATTTCTTCTTCTCGGTACAAATTATCCTTAGAGGAGGTGGATGATCTTTTGAAAACTATCCACACTACTCTAAACATCACAGAGGATAAAGCCCAGTTGTTATTACATGATAAAATGTTTCAAGGCATGGGTGAGGTTAAACACAGGGTATTTCCAGTGCATAAGTTCCTATCGGAAACTATTAAAAGGGAATGGAAGGACCCAGAGAGGGCCCCTTTCTTTTCCAAATCCCTCAAACGTAGGTTTCCTTTTGAAGAGTATAGCTCTCAAGTCTGGAACAAAAAAAACAAAGCTTGACGCAGCTTTTTCTCAAGTATCAAGGAACACTGAGCTTGCGTTTGAGGATATGGGTATCCTAAAGAATACCATGGACAAGAGGGCAGACTCCCTATTAAGGAAAGCATGGGATTCAACGCTAGCAAACTTGAAACCAGCTATGGCCTCAACCGTGGTAGCCAGGAACTTGGAGCACTGGCTAGAACAGTTGAAAGCACATATCGAGGCAGGAACTCCCCGAAAAGATATGTTGGATACACTGCCAGTACTATTGAAAGCAGTGGGGTACATAGATGCTTCAGCTGAATCAATAAAAATGTCAGCCAGATCCTCAGCTTTGATAAACTCAACTCGTAGAGCTTTATAGGTTAAGACATGGACCGGGGATACAGCCTCAAAAACCAAACTGAGGTCTACCCTTTGAAGAAGATTTGGTTTTTGGTCCGGATCTTGAAGCCATACTTGATAGAACGGCTGACAAGAAAAAGGCCTTCCCAGTAAAGAAAAAGGTGGTCCCACAGGGCAATAAAAATTTTCGTGCTTTTCGAAAAACCACAGACAAGAAAGATAGGTTACAAAAAACCTGGAGGTCTCAGAGAGGGAGAGGCAAGTCAGGAGTACTATTTCGCCCCCCTACACTAAACACAAAAAGCCAGTGACTGTCCTCCAACTGTGGGAGCAAGGTTACAAACCTTCTTTCCACAGTGGAAGACGATAAGAGCCAGTCCATTTATCCTCAAAACAATAATAGGGTTACAGACTGGAATTCTTTCAACCTCCACCTGTTTGTTTTTATGTAACCCAGGCTCCCCGAGACATAGAAATATGTGGCAATGACATCAATCCTACAGGAATTGATTCAACAGAGGGTGATCATAAATGTTCCCCCCCCAAAGAAGGACAGGGGTGCTATTCGCACATATTTCTTGTAAAAAAGCCTTCGGGCAAATTCAGATTAATTCTGAACCTGAAGATACTAAACAGATCGATCAGGTACAAGAAATTCAGAATGGACACAATCTTTTCAGTAAAGGGTCTCCTAACCCCAAGCTGTTTTATGGCATCCATAGATCTGAGAGATGCATATCTCCTTGTGCCTATAGCACCAGCATCGCAAAAACACCTGAGATTTGCGGACAAGATGGGAGACCTAATCCTACATGTTCAGTTCAGAGCCCTTCCTTTCGGGCTGTCCTCCTCCTCTCCGAGGACATTTACAAAGATCGTAGCAGAGGCCTTAGCCCCCCTCAGAGTAGAGGGAATATCGATTGTCCCATATTTGGACGACCTAATATTTGCCAAAACAAGGGATTTATTAGAGAAGGATCTGGAAAGGACAAAGACATTTGGAGGGTCTCGGCTGGATAATAAACAAGGAGAAATCAAACATGATTCCATCTCAGACAATAAAATTCCTGGGATATACCATTCCATACATGAGAATTTATCTCCCGGTGGAAAAGATAGAGAAGGTTCAGAATGCCGTAAAAAAGACCCAGTCGAACCTGCCAATTTCTATCAGGGCAGCTATGTCAGTATAAGGACTCCTCACTGCATCAATACCAGCAGTACAATGGGCACGTCTCCATGCAAGGGATCTCCAGCAGGCAATTCTAAGAAATTGGTCCTATGGAGAGTCCCTGGAGAAATTGATCAGGATGCCCCTTCAAGTTCAGAGAAAGCTCTGGTGGTGGAGTCGCTCAAACCTGGACAGGGGCATGCTCTGGAGTTATCCTGTAGAGAGGAGGCTAACAACGAATGCAAGTTCTTAGGGTTGGGGCGCCCATCTGGAAGGACAGATGGCTCAAGGGAATTGGACAAGGAAGGAAGCAAGAAGATCCTCCAATTGGAGGGAACTAAGGGCTATTCTTCTTCTAGGACTATGGGCCTTCGAGAAACTGGTCCAGGGTCACCATGTGCAAGTTTTGTCGGACAACGCCACAACAGTGGCCTGTATAACAAGACAAGGAGGCACAAGAAGCAAGGTATTGCTATCCTCAGTCCTTCAGATTCTGTCCTGGGCAGAAAGCAACTTGAAATCCCTACCAGCAGTGCACCTAAAGGGAGATCTGAATCTAGTAGCAGACTTTCTGAGCAGAGAAAGGATACTAGAATCAGAGTGAAGTCTGAACGCAGAGGTATTCCAAAGGTTATTAGAAAAATAGGGAACTCCTCAAATAGATCTGTTCGCATCCCAGAACTATACGAAGGTAAAGGCCTATTTTTCACTAGGATTGGATGCGCTGGCACAACCGTGAAACTTCCACTTGTGCTACGCCTTTCCCCCCTTTCAAATGATCCCTTTGGTATTAAAAAAGCTACAAAAGGAAGCCACGAGTGTGATTCTAGTGGCTCCCTTTTGGCCCAAAAGGGCTTGGTTTGCAAATGTGCAGAGGATGGCGGTGGAACCTCACTGGGTTCCTCCACTACGGAGAGATCTCCTAACCCAGGGACCCCTTCAACATCCGTATATCGAACACCTCAGACTGACGGGGTGGTTACTGAGGAGCAGATCCTAAAAAGAAAAGGCTTCTCAGACAAACTGGTCTCAACCCTTTTAAGTAGCCGAAAAAAGGTTACTAGAGCAATTTATTTTAAGACATGGAAGTGTTTTAATTCCTGGTGCACAACTAAAAAGTTCTCACCACAGGAAATGTTTTCGGTTTTAGAATTCCTCCATGAAGGAATGGAGTTGGGGTTGGCGGCCAGTACCCTGAAGGTCCAATTGGCCGCTCTATTGGTTTTCCTTGAGAGACAACTATCTCGGGAGCCACTTATTAGATTTTTTAAGGCATTGGCCAGAGCTAGGCCAATACCCTAAGTTTTTTCCAAAATGGGACCTATCATTGGTTTTACAAGGTTTGATAAAAAGACCTTTTGAACCTCCAGAAGAAGCGACAATTAAATAATGGTTGCTCAAATGAGTTCTTTTAGTGGCAGTTACATCAGCTAGAAGGGTAAGCGAGTTGCAAGCCCTATCTATAGTAGAACCTTTTTGTTCTATATTTCCGGACCGGGTAGTGCTAAAAACTTACCCGTGTTTTCTGCCAAAAGTTCCACCAGCATTTCATAGGGCACAAGAAATACATCTGAGGCCATGGTGGAAGCGTCCAGTCTTTAAAGAAAACTGACTGCAGTGTTTCCTGGGAAAAGTGGGTGGAGCTGCGCTCTCTCCAGGTGCTGTCCTGAAAGACTCGTAGAAATACCATTACCGGTAAGTCTAAGGTTTTTCGACATTCTAAACCTTAAAGGCCCCAACAGCCCTTATTCCCTTAGGACTTGTGCAGGTACAGTGGAAACGGCGGGGAGAAGAGCTGACGGCCTACAAATTGATCCTATGGATGGTAAAACATGCCTACCCTCACCGACCATAATAGATTGCAACCAGATGCCAGACAACAGATCAGAGATTCCCACACCAGACCCGGCAGCTCACCAGACTCACTTGAACCACTTAGCACATCTCATACCAGAACTAGATGATCAGGCTCTGATAATCTTACTCCTAGGGAGAGATATCTTGCAAGTCCACAAAGTAAGGAAACTGATCACCGGTCCTCAAAACACCCCATATGCCCAAAAACTGGATCTCGGTGGGTCATTATAGGTGATGTTTGCCTGGGAGGTGCACACAAACCAGCATCTGTTAATAACCTGCTCACTAGTGCCCTCGAGAATGGTCGTCCTCTTTTCCAAACCTTTCAAAATCACATCCTCATAAAGGAGCTACCACACAACTACCCTGTACCCCTTCCCTTCCTAAGTCCCCTCCGTGACAGCAATACCTATGACGACGACCAAAGCGACTTAGGAAGCACAGTGTTCAAGAGAACAAAGGAAAATAACCAGGTAGCAATGTCCATTGAGGGTAGGCTCTTCCTAGAAGTTATGGAATGGAGTATGGATAAAGACGGGACTAATAGCTGGGTTGCACCTCTTCCCTTTAGACCACAAAGATGACGTTTGCCTAATAATAGAGAACTAGCATATAAACGTCTCACTTCCCAAAGAGACAATCTTCAAAGGAAACCAGAGATGAAAGAACATTTCCTTTCCTTCATGCATAAAATATTCCAGAACGGTCATGCTGAGTAGGGATGAGCCGAACACCGTTTGGTTCGCACCAGAACCTGCGAACAGACCGAAGGTTCACACGAACTTTAGAACCCCATTAAAGTCTATGGGACTCGAAATCAAAAGTGCTAATTTTAAAGGCTAATATGCAAGTTATTGTCCTAAAAAGGGTTTGGGGACCCGGGTCCTGCTCCAGGGGACATGTATCAATGCAAAAAAAAGTTTTAAAAATGGCTGTTTTTTCGGGAGCAGTGATGTTTAAAGTGAAAAAAAAGTGAAATATTCCTGTAAATATCATACCTGGGCATACCTGGGGGGTGTCTATAGTATGCCTGTAAAGTGGCACATGTTTCCTGTGCTTAGAACAGTCCCTGGACAAAATGAAATTTTTAAAGAAATACAAGTCATTTAAAACTGCTTGCGGCTTTAATGTAATGTTGGGTCCCGGCAATATGGATGAAAATCAGTGAGTCAAATGGCATGGGTACCCCCCACCCCCCAGTCCATTACCAGGCCCTTTGGGTCTTGTATGGATATTAAGGGGAACCCTGCACCCAAATTAAAAAAAGGAAAGGCATGGGGCCCCCAGGCCCTACATACTCTGAACAGCAGTATACAGGCGACTGTAGGACAGGGACTGTAGGTTTGTTGTTAAGTAGAATCTGTAATTTTGAACTGGTACATTTTTAAAGTGTAGCTTCAGCTAAAAAATCTATTTTTAAGCTTTTTGAAAAACATAGAGAAGGGTTATCACCCCTGTAACATTTGTTTTGCTGTCTGTGCACCTCTTCAGAAGATTTCACCTCACTTTCTGTCCCAATGACAATTTTTTTTTTGAAAATTTGGGTTTTTTAGTGAAACAAGGATTGGTGATACAGCATCAGTGAAGAGGAGACACGTTTTTCCCAAATTAACTCTTACAGGAGATAATTTCCCTTCCTAGGGGTAGATTTCATCTCACTTCCTGTTGTCTCCTTCCATTTGCAAGTAGGAGTCGTTTGTAAGTTGGATGTTTGAAAGTAGGGGCCTGCCCTATATACTCTGCAGAAATTGGGGCCTTAGGTGTTGGTGTTGCCACAACACTGTAAGCTCTCACAGTTACTCTTGGTGGGCGCAGGTACGGGCCATGCTGTGAAATATTAGATCAAGAATTGTAATTACATGTCCCTGTTGAACCGGGGTAGAAAAATTGGGCCTTAGGCACTGGTGCTACAACACTGCAACCCCTCACAGATGCTATAGTTGGAGCGCAAGAATGAGCCCTGCTATAAAGTATTGCATCAAAAATTGTAATTACATGCCCCTGTTAAATAGGGGCAGAAAAATTGGGCCTTGGCCACTGGTGGCGGTGCCCAGAACCAAAAATGTTCTTACAAGCTATCAGCATGAAAATTGAGGAGGAAGAGGATTGTGACTCAGCATAAGAGGATAGTCAATCAGCATCGGCAGTCTTGAAGGGATTTCACATTAAAAAAAAATCAATCAGTTACATCAGCATCATGTGCTTGGTAGCTGGTGATCCAAGACTGATTCATTTTTATGAAGGTCAGCCGATCGACCAATTCAGTGGATAGGCGCACCCTGTGATTGGTTACAAAACCTCCAGCAGCACTGAATGTGCGTTCCAAAAGAATGCTGGATGCAGGACAGGCCAGTAGCTCAATTGCATACTGTGCAAGCTCTGGCCAGTGATCCATCCTGAAGACCCAGTAACCCAGAGGATTTTCGGTGGGAAAGGTGTCCAAGTCTGATCTTGCCCCTAGGTAATCCTACACCATATGAATCAGATGCTGGCGATGGTTCCTGGAACCGATCAGACCTTGGGGCTGCGGACTAAAAAATTGTCTGAATGCATCGGCCACCTTCTCCACTGCTCCTTCTGTGACTGACCGAAGCCTCAGCAACACGTTGTGTAGGAGGACCAGGAAATTGTAACCTCCCAGGCTCTGGAAACGCGTTGCACAAACCTTTCTGCAAGGCCTCCTGAAGATGTTTCATCCTCTGCGACAGCAAGATAAGGTTCGCAACCTTACCCTTGTAACGTGGATCAAGGAGGGTTGCCAGCCAGTAATCAGCCCTCCCCTTGATACCACGAATACGAGGACCCTTCTGCAGGCTTTGCAGGATCAGGGAGGCCATGCAGCGTAGGTTTGCTGAGGCATTCGGTCCAGAGTCCTCTGGGTCACTAAGGACGACCTGATCTGCAGCCACCTCCTTCCATCCATGTACAAGTCCATGGGTTTCTTCGAACTGTAAATGATCCCTTGAAGACTGCTGCTGATGCTGAGTGCCAGGCTCCACCTCCATGCTGACACAATCCTCCTCCTCCTCCTTCTCTTCCTGTGTGATCGGTGGGCACGCAGGAACACTGTCTGGATAAAGGGGGCCTTGAGAGGTAAGGAAGTCCTCCTCTTCCTGCCTCTGTTCTGCCTCAAGTGCCCTGTCCATTATCCACGCAGCGTGTGCTCCAACAGGTGGACAAGAGGGACAGTGTCCCTGATGCATGCAGTGTCACTGATGCATGCACTGTCACTGCTCACCATCCTTGTGGCCTCAAATGGTGACAGGACAGTGCATGCATCCCTGATCATAGCCCACTGGCGTGGGGGAAAAAAACAAGGTCCCCTGACCCTGTCCTGGTGCCATAGTCGCATAGGTACTCATTGATGGCCCTCTGCTGCGTGTGCAGCCGCTGCAGCATGGCCAACATTGAGTTCCACCTGATGGGCATGTCAAAGATTAGGCGGTTCTTGGGCAGGTTAAATTCCTTTTGGAGGTCAGCCAGCGGAGCACTGGCATTATATGACCCGTGGAAATGCACACAGACTTTCCTGGCCTGCCTCAGGACATCCTGTAAGCCCGGGTACCTGCCCAAGAACCGCTGCACCACCAAGTTAAGGACTTGAGCCAAACAGGGCACATGGGTCAGTTGTCCCTGTCGGAGGGCGGAGAGGAGGTTGGTGCCATTGTCACAAACCACCATACCTGGCTTAAGCTGGCGTCAACCACCTCTGAACCTGCCCCTGCAGAGCTGACAGAATCTCTACCCCAGTGTGGCTCCTGTTCCCCAGGCACACCAGCTCAAGCACCGCATGGCATCTTTTTGCCTGCATGCTTGCGTAGCCCCTTGAACGCCTACGGAGCAACGCTGGTTCCGGAAGAGGCCGTGGAGGAAGAAGAAGAGGAGGGGTGGAGGAGAGAGGTGTGGCAGAATCACCACTAGTAGAATTTTGGAGGCGGAACAATCTCCAACACTACTGCACCCTGTCCTGCACCCTTCCCAGCTGCCAGAAGAGTCACCCAGTGCGCGGTGAAAGATAGGTAATGTCCCTGTCCATGCCTGCTGGACCATGAGTCAGCGGTAATATGCACCTTACCGCTGACCGCCCTGTCCAGCAAGGCCAAGGCATTGCCTTCCACATGCCGGTAGGGAGCCGGAATCGCCTTCCATGAGAAAAAGTGGCGTTTGGGAACCTGCCACTGAGGAACCGCACATTCCACAAACTCACACAGAAGGGGGCAGAGTCTACCAACTGAAAAGGCAGCAGTTGAAGTGCTAGCAATTTTGCCAAGCTAGCATTCAACCGCTGGGCATGTGGATGGCTGGGAGCAAACTTCTTTCGGCGGTGCAGCAGCTGGGGCAGGGAAATTTGCCTGGTACAATCTGACGTCGGTGTACCAATAGCAGATTGCCCACAAGTACTTGGCTGTGACACACCTAATTCTACACCTTCATTCCTCTCAGTGCAGGTTTCAGAGGGGACTGAAGGTATAGTGGGGTTGGAGATCCCAGCTGATGAGGAGCAAGGAGAGGTCCGCTTTGTTCTTTGGTGTGGCTCTTTTCGGTACGCTTGCCAACAAACTGCATGGCAGGTCGACATACGTCTGGTCAAGCATGTGGTGCCCAAGCAGGTGATGTTTTGGCCACACGAGATACTCTTGAGACATATGTTGCAAATAGCAAAGGTGGGATCTGATGCACTCGTCTCAAAAAAGGCCCACACCAAAGAACTTTTAGAATAACGCGCAGAGACAGCAGCGCCCTGCACATGCGGAGCTCTGCGGTGTGATGCAGTCGGTGTGCTTCCCTTAAGCTGGCCTCTGGAGGGCTTCCTGCCTCGTTGGAGATGTGTGTGTGTCTCTCTCTCTCCCCCCCCCCTCTCTCTCTCTCCCCCCCCTCTCTCTCTCTCTCTCTCCCCCTCTCTCCCCCCTCTCTCTCTCTCTCTCCCTCTCCCCCCTGTCTCTCTGTCTGTGTCTCTCTCTCTCTCTCTCTCTCTCTCCTCTCTCCCTCTCTCTCTCTCTCTCTCTCTCTCTCTCTCTCTCTCTCTCTCTCTCTCTCTCCCCCTCTCTCTCCCTCTCTCTCTCCCCATATCTCTCTCTCTCCCCCTCTCTCTCTCTCTCTCTCTCTCGCTGCAGTGGGGGGAACATTACTTGCCAGATTGCTGTCCTTCTTGGGCACCCCCTCTCTCTGGGCTCAGGTTACTGCCTTCCTCTAGCTGGGTACCATCATCAGAGCCTTCAAAACGCTGAGCATCCTCCTGGAGCATGTACCCAACACTGTGGTCAAACAGTTCGGGGGACTTCTCAGGAGGACATGGTGGGGCTAGGGAAGGAGTGACTTATGCCATTGAGCCGAGGAAAGCGGCCGCATTGGCAGCTGCTTTGCCAGACAAAGTACCCTGAGCCTGGGTGAGAGAGGATGAGGAGGATGAGGACGGATTGGTCATCCACTCTACCAAGTCTTCCGCATGTTGTGGCTCAACACGGCCAGCTGCCAAAAAAAAGGACAAGCGTGTCTCACGGCCACGTGCTGATGAGGATGCACCGTCTCCACGACCAGCACTGTTGCCTCTAGACACAGAGCCTGCTTGCCCTCTTTTATTGGCTTGTGACTGTCTGCCTCTCCTTGTTGGCCTTCCAGACATACTAATGGTCTGCAGTGAGATGTAGCTGCACAAAGCTGGGATGTGTATATATATATATATATATATATACTGATACTGCAGCTAGCAGAATCAACTGCCTGCCTGTAGTATTATTAGTATGAGAACACCAGCAATTGTCTTCAGGTTGCTTTAGGTACACACTGTGCAGAGGACACAGTACACTAACTGTAAATACTGTAGCTGCCTGCCTGTGGTATTAATAGGATCAGAACAACAGCAATTGTCTTCAGGTAGTTTTAGTTGCACACTGTGCAGAGGATGCACTACACTAACTTGTAAATACTGCAGCTGCCTGCGGTACTAATAGGATCAGAAGAACACCACCAATTTTCTTCAGGTAGCTTTAGGTGCACACTGTGCAGAGGACGCACTACACTAACCGCAAATACTGTAGCTAATAGGACTAATAGGATCAGAAGAACACCACCAATTTTCTTCAGGTAGCTGTAAATACTGTAAAAACACCTGCCTGCCTGCCAGTAGGAAGAGAATAACAGGAATGGATCTATATAAACTGAATACAGTGTATTTGTGTATATATGTGTGTATGTGTGTGTGTGTATGTATATATGTGTATATATATATATATATATATATATATAATGTGTATACGTGTGCAGCTAACTGACTCGCCTGCCTACTCTAACTTAAATCAAATGACACTGTCTCTCTGTCTATCTTTCCACCGCAACACACTACACAAGGCTGCCAGGCAGGCAGTGTGGGGCATGTACAAAACCCCCTGAGCCATAATTGGCCAAAGCCACCCTGGCTTTGGCCAATTACAGCTCTCTGTACAGAGGGCATTTTGATTGGCCAAGCATGCGGGTCATAGTGCATGCTTGGCCAATCATCAGCCAGCAATGCACTGCGTTGCCGCAGTAAATTATGGGCCGTGACACGCCACTTGAATTTGGCGTGAACGGCCCATAGTGTTCGAAATTCGACGAATGGTCGAACATGGGTTTGACTCTAACTCGAAGCTCATCCCTACTTTCACTGTACTGGCTCTACCATAAGAGTGTGTGTGTCTGTGTGTGTATGTATGTGTATATATATGTGTGTGTGTGTGTGTGTGTATATGTATGTATGTGTGTGTGTATATATATATATATATATATATATATATATATAATGTAATATATTTGCTGGTGATTCACCGGTACTTAGGTGGCAGCAATCTTATTTGATCCCTCAATCTTCCATTAACCACTTGCTTACTGGCCACTTATACCCCCTTCCTTCCCAGACCAATTTTCAGCTTTCAGCGCTGTCACTCTTTGAATGACAATTGCGTGGTCATGCAGCACTGTACCCAAATTAAATTTTTATCATTTTTTTCACACAAATAGAACTTTCTTTTGGTGGTACTGTATTTAATCACCACTGGGGTTTTTATTTTGTGCTAAACAAACAAAAAAGACAGAAAATTTTGAAAAAAAAAAAATCACGTTTCATAGTTTGTTATAAAATTTTGCAAACATGGAATTTTTCTCCTTCATTGATATGCGCTGATGAGGTGGCACTGATAGGCTGCACTGATGGGCTCCACTGATGGGCACAGATAAGGCGGTACTGATGGCCGATAAGATGGCACTGATGGGCACTGGTAGGTGGCACCGATGGGCACTGGTAGGTGACACTGATGGGCAGCACTGTTGATGAGGCACTGATTGGTGACATTGATGGGTGGCACTGGTGGGTGGTGCTGGTGGGAACTGGTAGGTGGCACAGGTGGGCACAGATGAGCTGGCAGCCGCTCTCCTTGATCGGGACCGATGTCCCTCTGACAGCCGCCGGTGATCGGCTTTTTTTTTCTCCTCACGCTGATAGCCGATTGCTGGCTCTGTTTACATCACATTGGCTGACAGCTGATCACGTGGTAAGGGGTCGGGATCGACCCCTTACTCCGATCTGTGATCAGCAGAGTCTCATAGATTCCCTGATCACAGAGCGCGCCGCATGCGCCCTATAAGGGGCGCGCAGGCCGCTCGAGCATGGGAGGACGTCTATTGACGCCCTCCCGGCAAAGGAGCTCACTTTAAATAAAGACCACAACTAGTCTAGTGGCGCTTTGGTATACAAATCCTTAATGGCAGTTCATGTTCCACTCTCCTCTCTTCAGATGCATCGAAATCCACAGCTGGTCTGACAAGGCTTTAATATATAGATCCTTTATGGAAAATCACATTCCACTCCACTCTCCTCTCCTAAAAGCGCCACTAGACCTGTTGTGGTCTTTGTTTACGGTGAGTTGCTAGCATATAAACAAGAAAAAAAAACATTCCAAATTGTGCTCCACCGCCCCAGCACCAATTAAAGAAAAACCTTACACACAGCCGGGAGCAATGATGAAAATTCAGCCACAGTGACCCCCTGTGGTGGGATAACTATTACACAACATAACTGAACCAGAACTTGCAGCAGACTTGCAGAATGTTTGCAAAGAAAGTTGACCTGAAGTCATGCAATGCAGACTTGCTGCAATTGTGCAACAAACTTGTGAATCCTGGCAAGTCTAGCAAGAGCTTAGCAAGTCATTTTCAAACTTGCAGCACAATTACTTGCTATCTGGGTGGTAAGCTGCAATATAATATATTTTTGTTTTTAGGGTAAATACCGTTTTAAGTACTCTTTAAAGTCGAAATACTTATTTGCAAAACCTTCTAAAAGATTTTTTACTGATCAGTGTATCAGTGCTCGGGGTGCACATTGCAGGGGCTTCTTTCTCTAAGTGATTCTTTCTACAAGTGATATGCACTTCAATCTCTGCATTATTAAGTTCTGCCTCATCTGATAATTCCTTCTCTGTCTCTTTACAGGTATGTGTCAGCTAAACCACATCTTCCACCGTTAACTGAAATTGGGATCTGCTTGCTGTCTCTGTGTGTATGTGTTGGTATGTGTCAGCTAAACCACATCTTCCACCGTTAACTGAAATTGGGATCTGCTTGCTGTCTCTGTGTGTATGTGTTGGTATGTGGCCTTCTCTATCTATTGCCCTGTGTGCACAACCATGACATTATTTGTTGCTCCAGACTGTCTTACCTAAGTTTTATGTGTTGATCTTATCTTGGCCTCTGGCCTTTTGCTTTCCTGACTTTAGAAGCAAAAAGTCCACTTTGATTGTTAGGCATTCTTATAGTCACTCATGATTAATTAACGAACTTCAACCCCACCCTTATAACAGTATATATTTGAGCATCCTTAAGGGGTGAGCACATTGCTCGGGGTGCACATTGCAGGGGCTTCTTTCTCTAAGTGATTCTTTCTACAAGTGATATGCACTTCAATCTCTGCATTTCAGCGATTGCACGAAGCAAACAAATACAGCAATCTGCACTGGAAAGCACCTAACAGACTGCAGGTGACCCTTCTCTCTAATAAGCTCTCCTTCCACTCTGTAACATGCACTCTCTACTACTGCTTCTGACACTCCTGTCCTCTCTCCTCAAACTCTCTTACCTTCACCCCCCTCTCCACCTGCCTGTTTATACATATCACCCTGCCTTCTGTCTTCTCCCTACTACTGCTCCTACCAACTCTTGCTCATTCTACATCCATACACTGATAAAACCTCCAGTACTCTGAGACATGCCCCTTCACATAAATCACAATCCCACATTACCTCCCTCGCCCTCCTGCTTTTCCTAATCTCTGGTGACATATCTCCAAACCCTGGGCCACCATCATCTGTCTTTGCCCATCGCTCCCATCCCCCTACACCCTCTGGCAGGAGCCGTAACCCACAGACAGCAACTCTCTATTCCTCTTTCCAAAACCAGCCCCCCCTTTTCCTGTGCCCTGTGGAATGCACGTTCTGTCTGCAACAAATTCACCGCCCTTCACGACCTCTTTATCACAAATTCCTTTAACCTACTTGCCATTACTGAAACCTGGCTTCATGAATCGGACACTATTTCTCCTGCTTCCCTCTCCCATGGGGGCCTTCTCTGGACTCACTCCCCCAGACCAAGTGGACGGAAGGGAGGTGGAGTGGAAATCCTTCTAGCCCCATGCAGCACCTATCAGGTACTTCACCCACCTCCCTCTCTGACACTCTCCTCTTTTGAGGCACATTGCATTCGTCTATTCTCTCCCATTTCTCTAAGAATTGCTGTCATCTACCGGCCCCCTGGACCAGTATCAGCCTTTCTTGATGACTTCTCTGCCTGGCTACCCTACTTTCTCTCTACTGAAATCCCCACAATCATTCTTGGGGACTTCAACATCCCTGTTAACACTAACACTACTATTACTTCTAAACTTCTCAGTCTCACCTCATCGCTTGACCTGAAGCAATGGATACAGGCTCCTACCCACTCCAATGGCAACACCCTTGACCTTGCCTTCTCCTATCTGTGCACTCTGTGCAACCTTTCCAACAATCCACTCCCACTCTCTGATCACCACCTTATTAGTTTTGCTCTCTCCTTGTCTTCCACCTCTTCTCCCTCCAACCGCCTAACGGTTACCCGTAGAAACCTTCGCCACCTCAACCCTTCTCTTCTCTACTCTGCTACTGATCACCTCTATGACAAAATCTCACCTCTGTCCTGCCCCAACCAAGCTACTTTCATCTACAACAGCTCACTGTCTTCCTCCCTTGACAAGCTTGCCCCCCTCACTACACGCAGAATTAGGCCCCGACTGCTACAACCCTGGCAAACAGATGACACCAGAAGTCTCAGAAAACGTAGCCGCGCTCTTGAGTGCCTGTGGCATAAGACTAAGACCCAGGAAGACTTCACACAATATAAATCTGCCCTCCTAAAATACTACTCCTGCCTTCACACTGCCAAACAGACCTACTTTATCACACTGATTAACACCTTCTCATCCAGTCCACGTCAACTCTTCTCTACCTTCAATACTCTACTCTGTCCTCCACTGCCTCCACCCACCAACACACTCAGTGCCCAGGAGATTGCCAATCACTTCAAAACTAAGATTGATACAATTCATGAGGAGATCACCAATGCGCAAAAACCTCCCCCATGCAACACCCCATGTCCACAGATACAATCATTACTACCCTCATTCAACCCTGTTACTATTACTGAGGTTGCTAAACTTTTATCTAGCACCCATCTAACCACTTGCCCCCTGGATCCTGTTCCCTCGCAAATGCTATGCTCACCCTCTGACTCGATTCTACACTCTCTAACTCACATTTTCAACCTCTCCCTCTCCTGTGGCATCTTCCCAAACTCTCTAAAACATGCGCTAGTCATCCCCATTCTAAAAAAGCCCTCACTGTATCCCACCAATCTCAACAACTTACGTCCAATCTCCTTACTCTCCTTCTCCTCCAAACTTCTTGAAAGACTGGTCTACATCCGACTAAGCGACCATCTGACCATGAATAAACTTCTAGATCCCCTCCAGTCCGGTTTTCGCCCTCAACACTCCACGGAAACTGCTCTCCTTAAACTCTCAATGACCTACTAATGGCTAAAGCCAATGGACACTATTTTGTACTACTTCTCCTGGATCTCTCTGCTGCCTTTGGCACAGTGGACCACCCCCTCCTCCTCAAAAAACTCCACTCCTTTGGTCTCCGTGACTGTACTCTTCGCTGGTTCTCATCCTACCTATCACACCGCTCCTTCAGTGTCACTTACAACTTTACTTCCTCCTCTCCTCTTCCTTTTTCCGTTGGGGTCCCCCAAGGTTCTGTTCTTGGACCTCTCCTTTTCTCAATCTACACCACCTCCTTGGGTCAGTTGATTGCCTCCCATGGCTTTCAATATCATCTCTACGCTGATGACACCCAAATCTATCTCTCCACCCCCCAGCTCTCTCCATCTGTCTCCTCACGCATTACCAACTTACTTGCAGACATATCAGCCTGGATTTCACATCACTACCTCAAACTCAACCTATCCAAAACCGAGCTCATGATATTTCCTCCCTCAGGTGCCACTTCCCCTGCTTTCCCTGTCAATATCAACGGCTCAACTATCAACCCATCTCCCCACACCAGGGTCCTAGGTGTAATCCTGGACTCTGAACTAACAAAATACCAACCTAATCGTTCTCTTCGCTCCACCCAAGACCTCCTGCTCTCAAACTTGTCACCTCATCCCATGCTCGCCTTCAGGACTTCTCCAGAGCCTCCCCCATCCTCTGGAATGCTCTACCCCAATCCGTCCGATTTTCTCCTACTTTATCCACTTTCAGACGATCCCTGAAAACTCATCTCTTCAGAGAAGCCTATCTGGCCCCCACCTAACAACTGTACATTTATCTTCTCAATCAGCACATCACCCACAGTTATTACCTCTTATATCTCTTGACCTTCCCTCTTAGATTGTAAGCTCTAAGGAGCAGGGCCTTCTGATTCCTACTGTAGCAAAGTGTATTGTATTTGTACTGTCTACCCTCAAGTTGTAAAGCGCTACGTAAACTGTTGGCGCTATATAAATAAATCCTGTATAATAATAATAATAATTTGCAAAACCTTCTAAAAGATTTTTTACTGATCAGTGTATAGACAGCGTGGCACTTGACTCAACGAGAAGGTTTTCTGTGGGGTTTTTTTGCAGATGAGCCTCCTGTCTCTCAGAAGGGTTAACCGAAACCAACTCAAGAATTAGGAGGCTGGAAGTGTCTTAACTAGCAGCAAATCAAGGGAGAAAACAGAGAAAAACTTAAAATGCACAAGACATCAACATTAAACAGGCAGCACAATTTGAGAGTTGGGCCACATATTCTAAATGAATCTATCATTTATAAAAAGCTGTCAGAATGTAAAATACCTGCATGGGAAGTGTAGAGCTCACTCCTATAGGGGTCGCTGAGAATATACCCAGGTCTCTGACAATAGTACATAGGCTGCCTGCCACAATCCCAGTTCCATGCACACCAACAATTCAGGCTCAGTCTAGGGAATTACTTTTTAGAATTTATTGCTAAGTAACTTGAACAGGAGAGGGATTTAGGGTCACAGGATACTCCAAAACGATAATAGCAATAACAGAAGAACAGCCTCCCACTAATCTTCTCTTAGCAGCCTAATCAGTATATCTAGGATCCCATACTCAGAAAGCAAGGATAACTTGCCACAAATTTGTGGCACTGTTGAATTGTAAATCTTAAAGTAATTTTTTCAACTTTCGATCTATTAAATTGTCTGCCCTTGTTTTTTTTAACTTTGGATAGTAAAATATTTTTTTTCTGCCAGTAAATACCTTATACAGGCCACTTCCTGTTTCTTGTCTGGTAAAAAGCAGCGCTTTACCGCTACCGGCCACACACCGCCCCAGTGTGAAAGGAGTCTAAAGGAATTTTTCATTTTTATTGTTGTACTTTAAGCATCAATAAAATCACTGTAAAAACTATCTTTTTAAAAAAAAAACATTTTACATTGATAAATGTCCCACAGGACAATACCTGGGCAGTATCCGGACCTTCATACCCTTTTTATGGCCAATTACTTGCATATAAGCCTTTACAATGGGGACTTTTGATTTTTTAAGTTCGGGTCTCATAGACTTTAATAGGGTTCGCCATTCGGGTCAGAACTTTTTC
The DNA here is from genome assembly GCA_037952835.1 of Lithobates septentrionalis. Taxonomy (NCBI): domain Eukaryota; kingdom Metazoa; phylum Chordata; class Amphibia; order Anura; family Ranidae; genus Lithobates; species Lithobates septentrionalis. The sequence continues at coordinate 24,617 of JBBDGP010003721.1, read as the reverse complement.
TCTGTTCTGGAGCGAACTGAACAGGGATGTGTTCGGCCCATCTCTATTAAAGAGGAGCTTCAGGCTCCTTCAGGAAAAAATAAGTCAGCAGCTACAAATTCTGTAGCTGCTGACTTTTAAACTTTGGGCACTTACCTGTCCAGGAATCCAGCGGTGACCTCACCTGAGCCAATTTTTTTAATCGGCTATCGGGTGCTGCCGCTGCTATCCTGACTAAGGGAAACTGGCAGTGAAGCCCTGCAGGTTCCTACTGCGCATGAACAAAGCGTGCTGTGCTTTCTGAATGGGCCAGCTGCGAGGAAAAGAGGAGGGGCCGAACTTTCGGCTCAGTTCGCCGCAGCGAAATGAGCTGGAAGTGGAAGTCAAAACCAGGTAGACAAACATAGCTTCCCTTTTGGGTGGACATCTGCTTTAACTCCCTTCTATCACTTGCACACCAGAGTCCTCAGCAAGGTTTTTACTCACAAGGACAAGGAGCTGTCTGCCACCCAGCATCTACGGGTAGTTCCTCAGTGAGGGAGAAAAAAGATACTTTTCCTGAACCTTCAGACCCCAGCTCAGTGACCTTCAGCAAGCATAATCCTTTAGCAATCTTCTCCAGGTCCTCACCCCAGCACCTGCTGAGGCCCAGACTGCAATTTCTTGTTTCAGAAGCAGCAGCCCAGGGGCAGCAGCCCGAAGAGAACTGGAACCCTCTATGGAGAGGAAAGAGAAGGCCTCCCCAACATTTATTACCCCCCAGCCACCTTCTGGATGCCTCCTTCTAGGGATTGGCTGGGGAATGATAAATATTTGTACTGGTTATTTTTTACTTCTGCCTGTAGGCAGGGCTTAATGTGCCCTAATAGGGACACTAATAAACTACACTCGATATTTGCCTAATCATTAGGCAGGAATTTGCAATTATGTGAAATCAGCATTAAGGCACAACTTCAGACTTGTTACACCGTTAACACTAAGCACTCTAGACACTTCTACAGTTATAGACCACCACTTGCCAGGTGTGCAGCATTTAGGAACCAGTACCACAGAGCCTGTACCTGTCTCCACCAACATAGCAATTCTTGTCATCTCACTCCCAGTTTCCGACTGCTTTTGCTGGATACAGGAAATGCACTTTGCTTCAACTAAATGCTTGTTCTCTTCTCAGGGGCCCCTCTACAACTCTCGCCTGTGGCTCCCAGGCAAGGTCCCTAGGTACGCTGTGCCACAGTTCTGGTCCCAGTATGTGAGGAACCAGCCACAAGTGAAGGGGCCAAGCATAACACCCCTTCACTACCTGAGTAACCATCACCCTTGCCAGTCACCCATTCTCTGGCTGGTTGGTTGCAATTAGCACTTGATACATACACAGTTGTCCCTAGCAATGACCATATAGCCTACACTAGACAGCATCCCTATGCTGGACTTAATGTACTGTATCTGTTCTAACCTACAGTCCCCTGATGTAAGCCCTGTGACTTCAGACCAGGTATTAGAAGGAACAACAAACAGTATTTACTGAAGTAGTGCAAAACATACAGGAACAGTTCTTCCAAAGCAAATTCACATACATTTATTTACTATTTTTACTTGCTGGCCTAAAGTTCCACTTGGAGTGTTGACAAGAGTTTTTAGGTTCCCAGCCCCATAGGGAACTCCAACTGCCCCCCCCAGCAGAGTAACGGCCTACATTGTGGCACTGTTCTAGCAGCAGGTCCCCCGGGGCACTGAGAAGTCCCAATTTAAATGGGATGACCTGCAGGGGTCAGTAGATCTCTGAAAAATGGTGGGAAAACTTAACCCCTTCCTCTGAGATCCACCAGTCCAGCAGGTCAACCTCAGTGCACACATCAACATTGCAACAGTTTAGAAATTACAATAAAGGGGGACAAAGAGGTAACAAACCTCAGGACTTTTAAGGTGTTTAGATGTAAGGTTCAAAAATCATCAGGGTATATAAAATTCCAAAAATTTTAATTAATCAAAAAATAAAAACATGAGAAGGAACATTAAATCCATATCAAAAGTTAACATTAAGTTCATGAAGCATGTACAGAACAAAGCACTACCACTCTCGACATGTTTCACTCAATAGAGTTTCTTCAGGAGATTGATGGTGTGACTTTTTTATATACTGAGAATGAGAGAAACTGGTCCTGTCCGGCTTGTGTAAGATAACCATGTGTTTGTACATAGGTATTGCAGTACCTATGTACAAACACATGATTATCTTACACGAGCCGGACAGGACCAGTTATTGTTAAACCTCCCCTTAATAATAATTTTAAAAAAAAGTTTTTCATTGATAATTTGTTATGTTATTGAATTTAGCTTCTTTATGTATTTATTACATTTCTAGCATCCATTCTGCTTCCCATCCCCCGCTGGTCACCACAGACACTGTTGTATGGGCGCCCGGGGCACTTACTGGCTGATATGTTAATCAACCATTTGGCCAGCCTGCTGCCCCCTTTCTTTTGTGCTGTTGTGCACACAGTCCACGGTGGTAAGTTCTGTCCTGTGCCACTGGGATAAGGCATTCAGCCTACCCTTTATGCGCAGGCTCTGCCCTCATCCCCACGTCAGCTTGTTGAGGGCTTAGGACTTTCCAAAATGGCGGTTCCGTCCCTATGATGATTTATGTTGGAGGGATGTGCACCGTTTGTAATCCTCGGCCCATGCGCAATAGCTCTACCGAATACGCCCGCGATTCGACAGTGACGTCAAATGCTGCCAGGGGCGGAGAGGGGCTATTTAAAGGCAGTCATGTGCCTCTATTTTCTGCCAGAGATGCCAGACCTGGGGACCATTCTGTGTCCCTCCTGGATCTCCATAACTGACTCTTGAATCCGTCCGGTAAGATACTGTTTCCTCTACCCATAGACATACTGGTCTTATCACTCTGACATTTTTTCAGAAGCTATTAGATTTATCATATACCATATTACCTTTAAGGTCCATCTTGCCCTGGTTGTCCGGCCTCTCTTGAAACCCATCGGTCTCTGTGATGTGCAGTCCCAAAGTCACTACATTTAGTCTTCAGACTAACAGCAAGCCTAGCTTATCCCCACATTAGTTCTACTTTCTCTTAATAATTAAGGTAACTGTTTCAATGTGCTGGTCGTTTGGAGGGTATTTTTCCATATACCCTTTGCACTAGCTACTTTTATTGATTTTTGAGTATCAGTTTCTCCTATATATTCATCTTATATATTTCTTTCAGAAATATCACTGTCGGGGGCATATCAGTGGCCGTCGGGCAAATATGCGTGCACGCAGGTGCACAAGGAGCATTTCCAGGACAATTCCGCTTAATTCCCCACCAGGGGGCGCCGGAGCGCTCCCGCCTGTGCCCGTATGCGCGTTCGCGAGTGCGCGCGCCCGTTCGCGCTAGCGCTGTTTTGGCGCCAAGGGCCCTTTAAAAGAATGACAGGTGCTTCTGTCAGGTGCTGTTCGTCTGCAGCTCTGTACCTGAGTTCCTGTATTCCGCCTGTTTGTTGTATTTGCTAGTGACCCGGCTACGTCTGACCATTCTCCAGTCTCCAATCCGACCCGGCTTGTCTGACCTTGTTTATCTTGATTACCTGTTGCCGAACTCCTGCCTGCCTGACTATTCTTGGATCATCCCCTTTGCTCACACCTGCCTGATCTCCTGCTGAACGGATTGTCTGACCTTGCTTTGCCTGTGTCCTGTGACGCTGCTTCCAGCCTGCTTGCCAAGCATCCTGCCGCTGTCTTCTCAGCTACTTGCCTGCCTTCAGGCCTGCATCTGCCTACCTGCATCCGCAGCTCAGCCATCCCTGAGGGACATCCTTCCAGACCATCATCTGCTGCTGCTGGAACCTGCATCAGGCCCTCCTACCCACTGTGCTCAAGAGACCACTGTTCCCACTTCCAGTGGCTCCTGAACCAGCGCTTAAGAGAGGTCTCCTTCTACCAGTCAGGCTCAACTACCAGGTACCTCACAATCACTCCACTAGTCCTTCTCTGCAAACAGTCACGGTATTCTAACCGGATGGATGGGATGATATATGCATTGATTTTATTGCCAAATTTTAATTACTAACTGAATTGAAGCAGTCTTGGTAAGGTTCGGTTCCTGTTTATACCCATGTGTTTTTTTATGCCCTTGTTCTCTGTTATGTTGATTTCCTTAAAATTATTCCTGCATGGATGTTGTTACTCTATGCCAATTTTGAATGTCCAATTCATGTGTATGTATTTTTTAATATGTTCATGAGAGATTTTCTTATGGTTCTCTCATTCTCAGCATATAAAAAAGTCACACCAGCAATCTCCTGAAGAAACTCTATTAAGTGAAACATGTCGAGAGTGGTAGTGCTTAGTTCTGTACACGCTTCATGAACTTAATGTTAACTTTTGATATGGATTTAATGTTCCTTCTCATGTTTTTTTATTTTTTGATTAAATAAAATTTTTGGAATTTTATATAACTTGATGATTTTTGATCCTTACACCTAAACACTTTAAAAGTCCTGAGGTTTGTTACCTCTTCCCCCCCCCTTATTGTAATTTCTTCCTGTTGGGATGTGTTTTTTTCTGGCTTGATCCCTCCATCTTGCCTCCCCTTATTGCAACAGTTTAGTTGAAAAACAGCATAGCTTACCCAGATAATGGCAAACCATGAGTCAGTACAGCAGAAAACTTTTAAAGGGGTTGTAAAGGTAATTATTATTTTTTTTTTAAATAACAAACATGTTATACTTACCTTCACTGTGCAGCTCGTTCTGCACAGAGTGGCCCCGAACCTGGTCTTCTGGGGTCCCTCGGCGGCTGTTTCAGCTCCTCCCCGCAAGCATTAACCACCTTAATGCGAGCTCCCTCGCATGGTGGTGAGTGCTTGCGGGCGCGCTCCCGTGATACAGCCGGCGGCTATAGCCGCTCGCTGTATCACTCGGCCCCGCCCCCCGGCGCGCCGCGTCATCGGATGTGATTGACAGCAGCGCGAGCCAATGGCTGCGCTGCTTTCAATCCATCCACTGCAGCCAATCAGCGACCAGGCTGAGCTGCAATGAAGATGACGAGAACGAGCAGCGAAGATTCGAGGCGTCAGGTAAGTAAAACGGGGGGGCTGGGGGCGGCGGTATTGTCAAAAGTTTTTTCACCTTAATGCATAGAATGCATTAAGGTGAAAAAATTTTTACCTTTACAACCCCTTTAACTCTTTGGAAGCATCTACTTACATGTTCTATATTCTGGAAGCTTCTTTCAGAGGCAGGTGAGAGAAATCAAACACCCTAGCTTGGAAACTCTGGCCAGACAAAAACAATCAATGACTGCACCACTGATTACAGTAAGGCCAAAAACTAAATTCAGCCTAGCAGCCTAACTAGAGGAGGGCCCTATACTAGCTTTACATTGAAGCTGTCATTCCAGGGCTGCATAGTCTTTCAGAAGTGAAGTGATGCCCTTTAGAGTAAATCTATGGTCTTTTTACTGAAAATAAACCTTTTCTAAGCAAAATGTGACCTGAAGATGCTAGATGCTTGGCAATCATTATGGTCTTTTAGCTTCAATATTTTCTTAAAGCAGATCCAAAACCAAGTATTCAGATCAGGAAAGTCAGAGTTAAAGCAGTAGTAAACCTTTTCTAGGCTTTTTTCCTCTATTTTCACCAGGTTATCCAGTCAGTAAGTCTGCTATTTTTCAGTTTCCATCACAGACCAATCTGTCCAGCAAAAGTGGAAGGTATAGTGTTGAGACAAACCATTTTTGGTTTGATTGACTGGAGTGCTTACAATGGTCAGATTTTATTCATTATGTAAAATTTTATAACCCATGTCTGATTTTTTAAAACATTTTTTGTGCAATCTTTGTCCTGTTTCCAGGATTTCCCTTCACTTCCTGTCCCATAGCTAAACAGGAAGTAAGAGGATATTCCTGCAAATTAAGGAAATCCCTTGTGCACCTCCTCCCATTGGAAGATTTCCCCTCTATTACTTTTTATGGGGACAACCCAAAATGTATGATTTTCTTTACTTTCATTTTCAATTATAATGGTAAACAGGACAAATAGAGAGGGTGAACCTCCTTAATGGGGGCACAGACAGCAATAAAAAAAAAACTGACAGGGGTTCTAATCCCTCTCTACTCTATCCAAAACTTTAAAAAAGTTTTGCCTTTAGTTATACTTTAAATACACATGTTGTAATTGCTGTTCTGTTTCACTGCAAACTAAGGAAAACGAAAGGATAGGGAAAAGGAGAGGAAATAAAAAAAAGGAAAGAAAAATGGAAAGGAAAAAAAAAGGGAAAGGAAACTTTGGGCAAGGCGAAAAAAAAAGGAAAAGAACAAGGGACAGAAAAGGAAAAAAAAGGAAAGGAAAAAAATAAAAGAATAGGGAAAAGAAAAAATAAAGGAAAGGAAAAGGGAACTGGGAAAGGAAAAGGAAATGAATAGAAAAAAGGAAGGAAAAGGGAAAGGAAAGGAAAAAAGAAAAGACCAGGTGAAAGAAAAAGATAAAAGTATTGGAACAAAGGTACAAGGAAAGTAAAGAAAAAGAAAAGGAATAGAAAAAGAAAGGAACAGGAAAAAGGAAAAAGGAAAAAAAAAAAACGCTTGGGGAAAAGGGAAGAAGGTAAAAAAGAGAAAAAAATAAGGAAAGGGAAAGCAATGGGGAAAGGAATAAGGAAAGGAAAAAAGAAAGGAACTTGAAAATTTTTCAAAAGGAAAGAGAGAGAAGGAAAAAGGAAAGAAAGGTAAAGGGAAGAAAAAGGAAAGGCTCCCTTTAATGAGGTCCCCAATTTATTTTTTGTTAGAGGTGTGTAGCTTTGTCTGTGTGAGGTTGTATCAAAACAATGTCTTTGAATCCAGGTAAAACCCTCCCGAGCCCAGCCTCTTCTACAAATGCTTCCTGAATCTCTTAGAAAACTGCTTGGCATTCAGTGACATGTTGGCCTGTCAGGAGCAATTACTCTAATCTTGTGCAGCCTTTCTGAATCAGGAGCCCAGCTTAACAGCCGAGCCTGCATGAAAGGTACTATTGTGCATGGCAAGAACACTCGACTAAGGGAGAGATTGCTTCCTCTTATGGCAAAAGACAAGTGAAAATTCCCAGCTCATCTCCTTTAAGATGCTGCTGATTTCTCCCTCTAGCTGGGTATAATACACTGGACCTGTCAGTGTGCCAGCGGCTGTGTGCTTTTCATGCAGCTTGTGCCTTTCTGGAGTCGGGGTGGACAATACGCACTGTGCAAAGTGCCAGCTCTCAGAAAGTCAAGGATCTAATTGTGAAGCTCTGCGTTGTTAACCGAGGGGGGAAGTTGGGTTTCCTGCCCCTCGTAGCATGGGAGCGGCTCATGGAAAGAAGGTATGAGGACTTTTTACATTCTCATCCTAGTAATGTATGGCAGAGATCATTAATTAATTAATTAATCATTAATCACTAATGAATGGCTATGGTGCTACGACTGAGTTTGTTATGGGCTTGTAAATGTGTTTCTTTACTATACGCAGTTCCCTTTGCAAATAAAAAAAGTTGAAGGTTAATACAGGAGTGCTCACGTATGGCAGCTACAGCTAGAAGGATTTTCAATCAAGTGTGAAAAATACTATGATCAAATAAACTTTGCCTGTTTCAGTTTTGGTTGTATCTGTAAGTGGACTGAATTATCCATCAACTCGTTATAGCCCAGGAACACCGTCATCGTTATTCCCGTACCTTACTTCCCAGCTACACCTACCTATTTCTAGATAGATTGAGGCAAAAATAAGTTATTCGACAACTTCTTAGAAACTCATGCTACCAGATACCTGTATTTGGGTTCCCAGCTCCACCCACCTGTTGAAATCATTACATGAGATTCTCTCTTTTCAAGATTTCAAGACTGAAGACTGGAACTCCCAGATATATATATATTTTTTAATTTTATTACAGAATAGGGAACCGACAGAATGTTTGGTAAGTAGTTTTTTTCCCCACATTGGGAAGATTTCCCTCTATTTCCTGCCCCTGGGACCTGGAACCACAAAGAAAATTTAAGCAAGTCTCACCAAGGAGACGTAGACAAATTTTTTTTTTTCTAGAGCAGGAAAGAGCTAAGGCCTCCAAAGGTTTTTTATTCTTATTTGTACCTTTCACCCATTGAAGATAGTTCAACTGACAGTAAAGAATACTACTTAGAATATACTTTAGTACTTGTCCACCTTCCTATGCTGTTAGACCAGCCTTTCTCAACCTTTTTAGCACAGAGGACCCCTTGGAAAAATTTTCGGTCTCAGGGAATCCCTGCTAAAAATTATTATATCTACAGCTCATGATACATTAGTGTGATGGTCAGTGGGAAGAATGCTCCTTACACTCAGTGAGAACGTATCTTGGAGGCAGAAATAGCTTTTTGCTCAAGAAACCCTTAGCAACCTTTGGAGGAACCCTAGTTGAGAAACCCTATGTTATATAGACAGGCTTCACCCCTAAGTTTGTAGACTTAGCTACAATTAAACAGATCATGGCCTTATTTAATCTTCTCCAGGAGAAGTAATTTAGCTACACATTTCTTTAATGGAACATAGATGGAGAAGGCCTTTAGATTTGATTGGGTAGTAATTTTCCCCATCCAGGACATGTTCTACCCCTGGCAACTGCTTGTTATATTGTGTCATGTATGACTTGAAACATTGATAAAGTCCTATGTCTTCTACGTCAAGTTTTTCTACTGGAGTCTTTCCAACAACTTTAAGTGTTACTTCTGCTTGTTAAATTAAATTGATATAACTATTAAACAACAGATCTATTTTGGTCTTCTCCTCCGCAGAATCACATACTTACCCTAGTTTTGGCAGGTACCCCCTCCCGCTTCCATTGGAATTGCCTAGGCAATTTCACCAGAAGTTCTCTGCGACCCCCCCCCCCCTTATCCACCCCCACCCTCATCCGCAACCTCTTGGGACATGTCACAGGAGGCTGCATGACCATTCACAAAGTGCAGCATGGCTTGCGCATGCACAGTGGGAAGCTGGCTATGAAGCCGCAAGAAGTCACAGCTGGCTCCCCACAGTAGATATGCCGGCAGCAAGACCAGCGAGGAACCGGTCCAGGTGAGCACAGCACTTAATCCCTGGACAGCTAAGTGTTCTTTTATAAAAAGTCAGCAGCTACAGTATCTGTACTATAGTATTTTTTGCAAACCAACTGAACCTTTTTAAAGAAGCAGAGGGTCAAGTGAGGGTTGGGAGGCATCAACTGGGCTGTTCTTGGTACTCGTATTTTGTTTCTCTTCTTTTTTTATTGTCTAACTCCATCTTTTTAAACATTTTGGGCTGATATGTTGCCTTTTAATTTCTATAATGTAATATATACATATAGTAAACATGAGTGTTATAACTTACTATTTACGATGTGTCAATTTCACCCTATGCTTGATAAGAAAGACAATTTTAAATTGGGCTAATATTGACTGCTTACACAAGGTATTTTCACAGCAATTTTATTTTTTATTATATGACATAGCAAAGTTTGTGTTCACTTTTAGTGATATTATATATGCTGTTGATCATCTATTTATACTGACGTACCTTTATGGATACCCTGAAGATTGTATGGTGAATCTGCATTCTTTTTGGATTATACTTACTCTAAAAAACATAATAAACAGATTGAAACATAAAGCAGCAGATGGTGAGAAGTGCCACAATCATACAACTGTATGGTGGAGATAGATCTTCTAACCAGTGTTAGACAAGGTGATACCCGAGGTCTTATGGGTCAACTAATTCTAAATGCTGACTTGTTTCTACTGGACTCAGATACTTTGTCCCATCCATCTGGATTTATTATTGCAGTGAGAATGTATGAGGTTTTAAAACCTTAATGTAAACTTCAGCCAAAACAGTCTTTTTATTTTGGCTTTGGATGGAGTGGGGAAGTATAACCTTTGTTGAGTTTGTGTTGCTTTTTTGTGGTTTTATTGATGAGATCACTTCCTGTGGGTTTTAGGTGTCCCTAACTGTAAGTTTGCTACTCTTCTGTACCCACTTCCTTTTAAATTAAAATAAGCATAGACTAAATATCTTGAAAATGCTCACACGTAAATCTCTATGGCATTAGCTAGAAGGATTTCAACCAGATCTGAAAAATTCTGTGATAAAAAAACTTTGCCTATTTCAATTTTTAGGTTGGACTGAATTATGCACTCTTATATTATCCATCATCCTCTTATAGCTCAAAGATTCCACCGTCAACATTCCTGTACCTCTCCCCCTTCCTTTCACACTTCCTGTTTTAGGTGTTCCCCTACTCTACTAGAAAAGGGTGTTTTTATCCCTGCTGAGACCCTGTTGGAGATTTACCTTTATAGTCTTTCCTGAAGACAACAATGTTACAAGTATAGGATTTGTAAGGAAACTACCACAATGGATGGGGCTACAGAAAACAGTAAAAGCTAAAAGAGGTCCCCATTGTTGCTATGTGGTTGGCTAAGGTCGAGGAAGTGAATAGAATGGAGGGCCTAATTTTGCCGGATCAAGGTACCCAAGGAAAATTTCTGGCAGAGTGACTTTATTGGCACAAATTTATGTTCTCCGATGAGTACAAATCTATCCTGCAACAATCGGAGACCAGTCTGCTATTGGAGTGGAGATTTTCTTTCAACACAGCTTTATAACATGTAGCCACCGAGATTTTAATTAATGCACCAGTCAGGTGACAGGTCAGTGCAGGGTTTGTATTGGAAACCTAAGCAGTGAAGCGTTGAATTAAAAATACAAAATAAGTGTTTGTATTCCAAGCTTATTAAAATGTCACTGTTATCTATGGATCTATCATAGTTCAAACAATACTTTACAGGATCAGCTTAGGAACATCAGGTAATTGGACAATGTGTCCTAGAAATTAGTTTATTAAGTTGGCACATCTGCCCTTGTTGATGTTGCTGCACATTATAGCATGATAATGATCAATGGTCATAGGACACAACGGGGTTAATTACTATTGTAAAGCCTACAGCTATCTTCTTATATCTGTTAGCTGCTTACTGCATTGCTGGCATTCCAGGTTACAAATTTACAATCAACTTAAAGTGAAAAGTGAACACAAAAAGTAAAGATTTGCTATGTTATAGGGAACCCCAAAAATTTTAATTGTCCCTAAGTAGTACTCTGAAATGTTTACTTTTTGTCTGGAATTCCTTCTAAAAAGATAGCAGTGTTCCTCCAGGTATGTGAGTGTGCCTAGGTACTCCTGTGCCTACAGCCTTAGATGTGAGATCTAAGGCACTTCTACCTCTAACTGCTGGTCTCCGGAGATTTGGAGTGAGATTTGGTGTTTTTGCTATTTTGCTAGTCACTGTTCGCTTTGCTGGAAGCTCTGATGTAAGGAAGAAGAGCCCTTTCACCTTTCCCTTCGGGGCTGGTATGGATTTGGAGGGGAACCCTATGCCAAAATGTAAAAATAAAAAAAGCATGGGGTCACCCCCAAAATCCATACCAGACCCTTATCGGGCATGCAGCCTGGCAGGTCAGGAAAGGAGGGGGGGACGAGCGAGAACCCCCCTCCTCCTAAACCATACCAGGCCTCATGCCCTCAACATGGAGGGTGGGTGCCTTGGGGCAGGGAGGGCTCTGCCTGCCCCCACACCCCAAAGCATCTTGTCCCCATGTTGATGGGGACAAGGGTCTCTTCCCAACAACATTGGGCTGTGGTTGTCTAGGTCTGTGGGCAGGGGGCTTATCGGAATCTGGAAGCCACCCAGATACCAGCCCCCCCCATATGAATGAGTATCAGGTACATAGTACTCCTACCCATTCACCAAAAAAGTGTCAAAAGGTAATAAACACAAGAGACCGTTTTTGACAAATCCTTTATTAAAAAATAAAAAAATAGTGTCCCTCGATGTAAATCTATCATCAATTACGCCGCCCGCCGACCCGAAATATAAAAAAAATCCTGATACTCATTCACATAGGGGGTGCGGGATCTGGGGACCTCCTTTGCTAAAGGGGGCTTCCAGATTCTGATAAGCCCTCCGCTCGCAGACCCCAACAACCACCGCCCACAGTTGTGGGGATGAGGCCCTAGTCCCCATCAAAATGGGGACAAGTTGCTTTGGGGTGGGGGGGTGCAAAGTCCCCCCACCCCAAAGCACCCGCCTCCCCATGTTGAGTTCATGTGGCCTGGTATGGTCCAGGAGGGGGGGGCGCTTGCTCGCCCCCCCCCCTTTTCTGGTCTGCCATCTGCATACCTGGAAAAGGGTCTGGTATGAATTTTGGGGGGGACCCCACGCTGTTTTTTTTTTGTTTGTTTTTTTATTTTGGCATGGGGTTTCCCTCCAAATTCATACCAGACTCAAAGGGCCTGGTATGGACTGGGGGGACCACACGCCGTTTTTTTCTTTATTTTTTACCAGCACTTTTTTTATTGTTCAGCTGTCAACGGGGAAACCCATTGACAGCCAATGACTCATCGGTTGTTAAGGACGCCGCTCCTGAACAACCAGCGTACACTGCACTCTGATTGGGCAAAGCTTTACCCAATCAGGGCACAGAATGCACTGTGCAGCGCTCAGTATATTGCAGGGTGTTTGTCGGGGCGAACACACTCAAATTCGGGTGTTCTGCGAACAGCCGAATGGGCAAATGTTCGGCCTGAACTTATGCTTGGGCGTAAGTGTTCGCCCATCCCTGTTCCTGGTATGTTACTTTGCCTAGGCTCCCTTGTCCTGCTGCTTTATATCTGCAGTAAAGAATTATCTAAGACAGGTCCTGCCCACTCCTGTCCCTGGTGGCACTACGGTCCATTACTCTTATGAGGACATTCTGGATAGGAAGGTGTACCTGGGGACCTGCAGTGCACAAATCTCCTTACTCCTACTTCATTCATTGTCTGTGTTTTTCACCTTTCTTACTGACTATTTCTCCCTCCCCACCACCAGACACAAATTCCCTATTCATCCTTTCATTGGATAATCATTGGATAATCAGTTTTCAGGGGGTCTGATCTGACCTGAGTAAACCAAGTCCTGCTCCACTGCCAAAATGGCCATCTTAACACAGAGATAGACAATGAAATAAGGCATAATAAGTTGGTTCTAGGGAAAGTTCAGCTTCAGGTAGCCTATAGGCAATAGTAATGAATTCTGGGCCATACTGTCATAATGGCCATTGATTCTGAAAACAGAAGAAGACCAGGCAAGGATGATGGCTTCTGCGAGTGAGCTCACAGACATTCATTGCAACGCTGGAGGGAAGGTGAGTATTGTGGACCTTGGTTTATTTTAAAGTGTTACTAAACTTAGGACCCTGCATTCACTATATCTGGTTTCCCACAGTACACAGAACATGGAAATCAACATGGAATCTCATCAACAGTAAATAGCAGTCTTGTGACTTCTATCAGTGTCTGCTTAGAGCATGTAGGAGGAGTTTTTTATTTTTCTTGCACGTGATTGGGTATTTCTTGCAAAGTGAAATTTCACCACATTCACTAAGCTCTGGGGAAAATTCTTGTGTAAAATGCAACTCCCTTGCAAAATGAATAGCCTATCTAGTAAATCCCTATGTTTGCTGGTACAAAAAAAAAAATTATAATGGGTTTAAGTTTTTGTTTTTTTTTCTTGGTTATTTGAAAACACAAAGAATCAGCATGGTTCATATTGTACCGCTTACTTTCTACCTGGCAGCAACACCCTGGCTTGAATTACACACCTAAATCTTAAATAAATCAGAGGGGCTGACTAACAACCCCGTATGCTTTGCTTCAGTTAATAGCTAACTTATTGATTTACTGATCCGGCATTCTTCCAAAATGTTCTCGGTAAATGGTGTGTCACGCGTTCTGGAATGCTTTACTGTTCCACTGTCCCTACAGGTTTGTCCGCATTCTAATTAACCTGATTTATCATCTGCACCGGGTGATATGATCATATGAGTTCTATGCCATAAACCTCTGGGGTCTCATAAATGGTATTTAATGTACTAAAGGAGCCCTCTAGGCTAGGGAACTGATAAAAAAAAACGTACTTAAGGTAAGTCAAAACCAAGAATGTAATATATTGCAGCTTAGTCATTAGATGCGGTGGCTGCATTAGTTTTCTTTTTCCAGGCTTTTTTCCCTCTATTTTCACCTGGTGGGTCTGGCCAGTAAAATACCTCCTATATTAGAATGCCTACACTCTGGGTGAAGGAGAAACAGAGACACATTTGGACAGCAGCATTTTCAGTCTAGGGGGAAGGTAGGGTTAGATGTACTCCACTTAACTCTTTCTAAGCAGTTACAGCCAGGGCCGGTACAAGGGGTGGGCGGAAGGGGCGGATGCCCTGGGCGGGACCATTTACTGGAGCAATGGGGGCGCAGTAGAAGTGCTGGTATACTGGCTGCGCTACATAAATAACAACAGCATGTGCCGAGTGCGCTCCTGCACTTGGCACAAGCCTGAGACCAGTCCCGCCCCTCACTTCTTACAAGTGAGAGAACGCCTGTCATCTCCTGCAGTGATTTCTCCCCCCCTCCCTCTCCTCAGTGAGTGACTCCACTGTTAATGCGAGTATCGCTCGCACAGCCAGGCCCCCCATCTGCTCCCCCAACTGAAGTGCAGACCGGGTCTCCTGCTTGTCATAATGACTGCAGCAGACCCAGCTCAAGAAGCCAGCGAGCAGTGTTCCTGACCCCCAGCCTGCCCCTGTTTGTATTCTCAGAAAGCTAAAACTCACAGCAAGGAGATGCAGGATGATCTGTGCAGTCACATGGCAATTCTTATCCAATCATGCTACTCCAGCCCCTCCCCTTTCCCCTGCCGCCAGATTTGGACAACATTAAGCAGCAGTTCCAGAGGAGGAGGAAGTGGCTAAATAACCCCTCTGCTCCTCTGAGTCACAGTGAGTTTTGTTTTCCTTTGCTTCAGGAATAGAAAGCAGCAGCATGGATAGTGACAGGGACAGGGGCAGCAGCATGGTAGGTTGGTTGTTTAGTGCAGGCAGCAGAGAGAAAGGGGAACAGGATCCGAGGAAGACATGCTCTTACAGTCTGTTCATGTTTGTTCATCCTGACACCGGGCTGTGAAAGATCTTCATCAGAGGGGCAGAACACAGACTTGCATTCCTTTAAACCAGCAGAAATACTGTTTCTTACATTAGATCTCTACCTGGGAGAAAATAATGCAAGGTCTGTGTGTTCTGTACCTCTGCTTCATCTTAAAGCCTTAGGGCTCATTCATACTCATTTTGCTTTCTAAAGAGCACGCCACATGCAGATCACTCTTTAGAAGGCATTAGACACCCACAGCCACTGCCTTTATGCAGCTAACGGGAGTAGCAGTTGGGGGTGAGGGTAAAAACTTGGCTCAACTGAAGGGTTTAACAGCCCCCCTCACCACTTGTGTTAATGAGTTCTAACATTGCTGGTGTGGTTCCACAATAAGACAATAAAAATACCACATTACTCTCAACTTTTGTGTATATGTATATATATGTGTATGTATGTTTTCCATCCCGGGAGGCGGGATGGAAAACGAGCATGGAGTGCTGCCACCTGCCAGAGCTATTAAAATGGGAGTGTGATCAAGGAGGACATCATCACTCAAGTAAGCAGATTTATTAAATAATTAGCAATGGTATTGGTAATATGCCCCAGGAAGGGGGTTAATGCACTGATGTATTAGTGGCCAGTGGCAGTTAATTAACCCCTTTGTGCTGCATTAGTGGCACCAGTGGGTTAATTAACACGGACACTGGTACCACTAATGCAGCACAAGGGGGTTAATTAACTGTCACTGGCCACTAATACATCAGTGACAGTGCATTAACCCCCTTCCTGGGGCATATTACCAATACCATTGCTAATTAACCACTTGCTAACCCACCGCAGGTGGCAGCTACAGGCACCAGGACATACCCACATGTCGATGCCTGTTTCGGGTTTCTCCCACCTACTCCCCTGTAATTGTACACAGCGAGAGTCTGGTATTTGTGGCTGGGATCTGCTGATCGGCTGTGTCTAATCACAGCCCAGAGCTCTGTGTTAACAATCAACACAGCGCTCTGTACAGAGGGAACAATCACTTTTTTTTCTTTTCTGTGCAAAGCAGGGAAAATAAACAAATCAGTCAGTAGTAAAAAGCAGCTTACATTACACATTGTTAGATACAATTAACCCCTTGATTCCCCCTAGATGTTAACCCCTTTCCAGCCAGTACCTTTAGGAAAGACTACAGTTTAATGTTATATGTTTCAGTGAAAAATAGTGTAATACCTTGATTTTGCACTTTTATATATTAATATTTTGTATTGAGGGTTCTTTTTTGCTGAAGGCCATGTATGTTGGTTGAGAAGTTTGTGATATTTTTTGATTTTGCATTTTTCCTATTTATGTGAATATTTGGTATTGGGGCGCACTACCTCACACAAAATAATGCAAAACTGAAAACTTTAGTATGTTCACATGGGCCTTGACAGAGAAAATAGTTAACAGGCCTTTCTACAAGCAAATTTTTTGCATTATTATTTCAAAGTGCCTCCAATAAAAATACATATAATTAAAATGTGTGAGTGAACTCTGTTTCTATTGCATTAAACTTAATTGAATTTGTATTGTTTTAAGTATATTCTTGTTTTGAAACGACATTAATTCTTTCTTAAAAGCGGGGGGGGGGGGGGGGGGCGCAGTTTGCCATCTTCGCCCTGGGCACCAAATGGCCTTGTCCCAGCACTGGTTACAGCAAACATTTTTTTCCTTTTGGGATAAAGGTTTTATATAAATAAATAAAAGCCGATCATTGTAAGCACCCTTGTCAGTGGTAAATGGTTTTTCTCAACCCTGTAACTGCTACATCTGTAGGAAAGCTTGTTCTGGTGAAATAAAGCAGACTTACAGGTCAGATTACAGGGTGAAAATAAAGGAAAGAAAGCCTAATGCCGCGTACACACGGTCGGACTTTTCCTCTACAAAAGTCCGACGGACGCCGACGGACTAAAGCTGGCTGACAATCCGATTGTGTGTGGGCTTTCCCAGACTTTCAGCGGACTTTTCCAGCCTCAAATCTGACGGACTTTAGATTTGAAACATGCTTCAAATCTTTACGTCGTAACTACGCCGGACCCAGAAATCCGCTCGTCTGTGTGCTAGTCCGATGGACAAAAACCCACGCTAGGGCAGCTATTGGCTACTGGCTATCAACTTCCTTATTTTAGTCCGGTGTACCTCATTACGTACGAATCCGTCGGACTTTTGTGTGATCGTATGTAAGAAAGTCTGCCGCAAGTCCGCCAAAAGTCTGACAAAAGTCCGTCGAAAGTCTGTCGGACAGGCTGTCGGACTTTTGTAGACGAAAAGTCCGTCCGTGTGTACGCGGCATTAGGCTCGGTTCACACTGCAGCATGCTCCGGCTCACAGCAGGAATCCGGTGCGCCCCCATTCACTGTTTCAGGTCCGATTTCAGCCCAAATTTTTGGCTGGATTCAGACCTGAAATTGACCAAATGAAGCACAGGACTCCTGTGCAATTTGCTCAGGAGCCGCTGCGGAGATGTGTGAACTGGCTCTATAGAGAGCCAGTCACAATCTCCTGCTATGCGACATGGATGCAGGGATTTTCACATTCAATTCACAACAGTGTGAACCTAGCCTAAAAAAGAAAACCATTGCAGCCATCACATCCAAGAGTTGGAAAGCTGCAATATAATACATGTTTGCTTTTGGGTTTAAAACCACTTTAAAGTTACTGATAGATGATTTCTAGAATCAGTCCCCTTTTTTCCTTTTTTAAGTTTCAAGACTGTGGTGTTTTCAAAGTTTAAATATTGATATTTTATATTAATTTTTAAATTTGATTTATAACTTTATGTAACAATTACCAATTTGACTTCAGGTTCATCCGTGATGCTCAGTTTGCCGTTTCTGATAAGAAAGCCTTTTACTTGCGAAATTCTTAAAGGCACTCTGTGTTTAACTAAAGCTTATTATACAATAGTAGTTTTTTTTTTCTTTTTAAGATTAATTGTTCATTTTTGTAATCCTTCATGTGGTCAAATCAACGTTTACTTTCAACCATAGTGACAAGAAAATTGGAAGGAGCGGGATGAAAAATATTTCTTGAATTAACAAATTTCTATCAGGGAATGTGGTTTTTCATTCCCTTAAGTCCATTCACTCCAAAATTTAAAGTTATAAGCATACAAAATTTGGAAGGTAAAAGTATGCAAAATTTGGAAATACTTTCAAATGACATTTGGCAAGCCATTGAATGTACTGAGAATTTTCTTACAAATTTTCGTTTTAAAATGTATTAGTATATAGCCAGCTTCAATTTAATCCAAACCGGTCCCCTAGGAGGGAGGATAATGTAGGAGCGTTGAACTCAGTAGTGATAATTTTGGTCCAAGTGTTTGATACAAAGGGCTTGGGTTACTGCTCTCTATCAGTAGGAGTATTCCGAAAGACCCCCAAAGGAGATCACTTAGCAAAAAAAAAAGAAGGATGCGAATGCCACACCAATTTATTTAGTCCATCATACTGCACATAAAACTCCAATGTGTTTTGGGGCTCCAAAGCATCATTAACTGTGAACTGTGGAGAAGGAATAAGTACAGTGCCTTGAAAAAGTATTCATACCCCTTGAAATTTTCCATAATTTGTCATGTAACCACCAAACACGTAAATGTATTTTATTAGGATTTTAGTGATAGACCAACACAAAGTGGCACATAATTGTGAAATGGAAGGAAAATGATAAATGGTTTTCAACATTTTTTACAAATATCTGAAAAGTAGGGAATGGGTTTGTATTCAGCCCCCCTAAATCAATACTTCGTAGAACCACCTTTCGCTGCAATTACAGCTGTAAGTCTTTTTGGGTATGGCTCTACCAGCTTTGCACATCTAGAGAGTAAAATATTTGCCTATTCTTCTTTGCAAAATAGCTCAAGGTCTGTCAGATTGAATGGAGAGCATCTGTGAACAGCAAATTTCCAGTCTTGTCACAGATTCTTAATTGGATTTAGGTCTGGACTTTGACTGGGCGATTCTAACCCATGCATATGCTTTGATCTAAACTATTCCATTGTAGATCTGGCTGTATGTTTAGGGTCATTGTCCTGCTGGAAGGTGAACCTCCACCCCAGTCTCAAGTCTTTTGCAGACTCTAACAGGTTTTCTTCTAAGACTGCCCTGTGTTTGGCTCCATCCATCTTCCCATCAACTCTGATCAGCTTCCCTGTCCCTGCTGAAGAAAAGCATCCCCACAATAGGATGCTGCCACCACCATGTTTCGCGGTGGGGATGGTGCCTTCAGGGTGATGTGCAGTGTTATGCTGCGTACAAACCATCAGATTTTCCGACGGGAAATGTTGGATGTGAGCTTGTTGACGGTAAGTCCGACCGTGTGTATGCTCCATCGGACATTTGTTGTCGGACTTTCCGCCAACAAATGTTGGCTAGCATGTTCTCAAATTTTCCGCCAACAAATATGTTGTGTTGTCGGACTTTCCGATCATGTGTCCGTCAGACAAAAGTCCAAAGTACAAACACGCATGCTCGGAAGCAGAAGCAGTTGGTCTTGTAAACTAGCATTTGTAATAGAGAATTAACATTTGTGATGTAGCAAATTATGAAATCTCCAAATGCAGCGCACAATTCTCTTCTTCTTTAATGGGATAATAATGAAGCTGCTTTGCTGGTGATACTGATAGAGTTATTGCAAACAAATTTTCAAAGGCTTTTTTTTTTCTAGTGATATCAAGAATAATTTTTTTTTTTTTTTTATTTGGGCAAATTACCACAACACCATTATCCTGTAATTTTTAAGATCAAAGATATAACTATGTTGGTGTCACTTGTCAATTTTACATTGTATTTTTTTTAAATGTAACTGCCTACTCCCAAACTGTCATTTAAAGTAAAAGAGATAGCCAAGTATTATTCTCCACAATTTTTTTTATTGTGCATTAACAAAGAAAACAAATAAAATCAGACAGTTTTATGCATCCAAAAATATAG
This sequence comes from Lithobates septentrionalis, assembly GCA_037952835.1. Taxonomy (NCBI): domain Eukaryota; kingdom Metazoa; phylum Chordata; class Amphibia; order Anura; family Ranidae; genus Lithobates; species Lithobates septentrionalis. The sequence continues at coordinate 4,694 of JBBDGP010003721.1, read as the reverse complement.
AAAATATACCAAATCAAATCATTATTCAACCAAACAAATGTCAAAGCAATAGGGGTATCAGAGTAAAGGGGGCTGAATACAAATGCATGTCACACTTTTCAGATATTTATTTGTAAAAAATGTTGAAAACCATTTATCATTTTCCTTCCACTTTACAATTATGTGCCACTTTGTGTTGGTCTATCACATAAAATCCCAATAAAATATATTTGTTTTTGGTTGTAACATGACAAAATGTGGACAATGTCAAGGGGTATGGATACTTTTTCAAGGCACTGTAAGTTCAACGCTGTACAGGGACCTGAAATGAACAGACTGTTCATTTTGAATGCTTTTTAGTTTTGAGTCCCTGAAACATGATGGCTTTTTATGTGGATTAAAACCTTATTATGGACTGATTATTTGGTGTGGTGCTCTAACCCTTCCTTTTGTTCTGATGACTCCAGGAGAGAGAAGGAAGGAAATATTAGGTCTCCATGACTGTACTCTTTGTTGGTTCTCTCCCTACTTATCCAACTGCACCTTTTAGTGTTACTTACAATTCTACTACCTCCTCTCCTCTTCTTTTCTCTGTTGGGGTCCCTCAAGGTTCTGTTCCTGGACCTCTCCTATTTTCAATCTACACCTTCTCCCTGGGTCAGCTGATAGCCTTCCATGGCTTCCAATACCATCTCTACGTTGATGACACCCAAATCTATTTCTCTACCCCTCAGCTCACTCCCTCCGTCTCCTCACGTATCACTAATTTACTAACAGACATATCAGGCTGAATGTCACACCACTTCCTCAAACTCAATCTATCCAAAACTGAATTTATAATTTTTTCTCCCCCATATGCCCCTTCCCCTGATCTCTCTGTCAAAATCAATGGCATAACTATAAGCCCATCCCCGCATGCCAAGGTCCTAGGTGTAGTCTTGGACTCTGAACTCTCCTTTTAGGCCCCACGTCCAATCACTGCCCAATTCTTGCTGCCTCAATCTCCGCAACATCTCCAAAATATGCCCCTTTCTAACCAATGACACAACAAAGCTCTTAATTCACTCCCTGGTCATCTCTCGCCTCGACTACTGCAACTCCCTTCTCATTGGCTTACCTCTACATAGTCTATCCCCCCCTTCAATCCATCATGAATGCAGCTGCCAGACTCATCCACCTTACCAACCACTCAGTATCTGCTACTCCTCTCTGTCAATCCCTCCACTGGCTTCCGCTCACCCAACAAATTGAATTCAAAATACTGACAACAACTTACAAAGCCATCCACAACTTAGCCCCTGCTACATCACTAGCCTAGTCTCAAAATACCAACCTAATCGTTCTCTTCGTTCCTTTCAAGACCTCCTGCTATCTAGCTCCCTTGTCACCTCCTCCCATGCTTGCCTCCAGGATTTTTCCAGAGCCTCTCCAATCCTATGGTACTCGTTACCCCAATCTGTCCGATTTATCTCCTACTCTATTAGCTTTTAGACGATCCCTGAAAACCCTCCTCTTCAGAGAAGCCTATCTTACGCACACCTAACAACTGTATTTTCTCCATCAGCTTACCCCCCACAGTTATTAGCTTTTGTTTCACTTGACCCTCCCTTCTAGATTGTAAGGTCTAACGAGCAGAGCCCTCTGATTCCTTGTGTATTGAATTGTATTGTAACTGTACTGTCTGCCCTTATGTTGTAAAGCGCTGCACAAACTGTTGGCGCTATATAAATCTTGTAGAATAATAATTATATTAGTATGTCTTTAACAGTATAAAAAGTACATAAACAATTTATATGCTGTCAAGTTACATATCTAGCCTAAAACAATGAAATAGTACCACTCGAATGCCCCTCCAAACCTGTGTCAATCGGATCAGCATGTGAATAGACTGGTGCAAGACAGATGTGATCGACTCGTCAGGCTCCAGTAGATTTAAACAAAATGGTGGTCGTGTGCACACAGACACTGACTCCCTGTTGCATAAATGTGAATGTGATGGCTTCAGCTCCTGTTCTCCACATGTAGAGAACTCTTTAGAAGCATTTCACTTCTACGATTAAGCCCTGAAAAGGGCAAAACATGTCAGGGGTTTTCAAAAGGTGGAGAACAGGAGCTGAAGCCATCTTTGACCCATCTCATTTATATTTATGCAACATTTTGTTGAAGTCTACTTGAATCAACTGCTAAAGCTACAGATACCCATACCATTTTAACTTTTCTTGTTAAATACATTTTATTGAAGGCATGTTGGTACAAATAGTTTTACAAGAGCATGACATTTATGAAAAACAACATTATCCAGGTAGATATTCGTTTTATAGAGGTCATGCATTTGTCAGAGGGTATAGTGTACCACAATGTCATTTTTCTAACTTTTAAGCTTCTTTTGATTATGCTATGGTGAGTTAGACTATTCAAACTCTCAAGCACTTATGTGGCGTTCTTTATTTGTTAAACCTCTTGTATTTTGCCCAAAACACATTCCAAAAGCCTCTTCATGAATGAAAGTACCCTTACGTAGGTGACAGCACTCTTTTATATATTTTGCTGCACACAATGATGGATGTTCCAGGGCCTTTAACCCATTCTTTCTGGATTCCTTGTGTGTGACATATTGTACAATGTGTAGAATCTGATCTCCCAATTTCTAGAAGCCAGCCAAATTATGAGCCTGTAGAAAGCTGATGTTTTGCCTGAAAAGTGCCATGTACTGCGGTGGTTGTCAAGTTACAAGCCTGAAATTTTCCACATTTTGTCATGTTACAACCAAAAACGTAAATGTATTTTATTTGGGATTTTAAGTAATAGACCAACACAAAGTGGCACCTAATTGTGAAGTGGAAAGAAAATGACAAATGGTTTTCAAAATTTTTTACAAATAAATATGTGAAAAGTGTGGCGTACATTTGTATTCAGCCACCCTGAGTCAATACTTTGTAGAACCACCTTTTGCTGCAATTACAGCTGCACGTCTTTTTGGGTAGGTCTCTACCAGCTTTGCACATCTAGAGAGTGACATTTTTACTCATTGTTCATTGCAGAATAGCTCAAGCTCTGTCAGATTGGATGGATAGTGTCTGTGAACAGCAGTTTTCTTGCCACAGATTCTCAATTGGATTTAGGTCTGGATTTTGACTGGGCCATTCTAACACATGAATATGCTTTGTTCTACACAATTCCATTATAGCTCTGGCTGTATGTTTAAGGGTTATTGTCCTGCTGGAAGGTGAACCTCCGCCCCAGTCTCAAGCCTTTTCCCGAAAGGAATTGGTTCCATCGGAAATATTTAGAACATGTTCTCTTTCTAGGTCTGTCAGAATTTTTGACGGAAAAAGTCAGATGAAGCATACATACGATCGGAATATAAGATGAAAAGCTCCCGTCTGACTTTTTCTGTCGGACATTCCGCTCGTGTGTACGCAGCATAACAGGTTTTCTTCTAAGATTGTCCTGTATTTGGCTCCATCCATCTTCCTATCAACTCTGATCTGCTTCCCTGTCCCTGCTGAAGAAAAGTATCCCCACAACATGATGCTGCCACCACCAGAGGCGGCTCTAGGCTTTGTGAGGCCTTAGGCGAATTTTACACATGAGGCCCCACTCACGCCCATAATGTGAAAAAAAATTCAAGCAATTAAAATGGCTGCAAAAAGATGCACGGATTTAGCACACAGTTCATCAGCACCACTTCCAGAGCACCCTCCTCACTCATCAGACATATGCAGCCAATAAAACATCTGGGACCCAGCAAGGTGGCAACCTACCCCTCTAAGAATTTCCCATGCCTTGGGAGGAAGGAGATTGGGGGAATCCCAACACAGTGCAGAGAGAGATAGGGAGGAGGGAGGGAGAGAGACAGGGATAGAGAGGGGGGAGGGGTGGGAAAGAAGGGAAGAGAGGGGGTAGAGGGGGGAGAGAGAGGGGGAAAGGGGGAGAGAAGGGAGGAGAGAGAGAGAGATAGGGGAGGAGGGGAGAGAGCGGGGAGGGAGAGGGAGAGAGGTGGGAGAGAGAGAGAGAGAAGGAGGGAGGAGGGGGAGAGAGAGAGAGAAGGGGGAGAGAGAGAGAGAGAGAAGGAGGGAGGAGGGGGAGAGAGAGAGAGAAGGGGGAGAGGGAGAGAGAGAGAGAGAGAGGGGGGAGAGAGAGAGGGGGGGGGGAGAGAGGGGGAGAGAGAGAGGGGGGGAGAGAGAGGGGGAGAGAGGGAGGGAGAGAGAGAGAGAGAGAGAGAGAGAGAGAGAGAGAGGGAGGGAGGGTTGGAGAGACTGGGGGTGACACAGAGGAGGGAGGTGAATAAGAGAGGGGGTGAGGGAGAGAGAGAAGGGTTGTGGAAGAGAGGGGTGGCACGAGAGAGAAAGAGACAAGGGGTGGGAGAGAAGGGGAGAGAGAGAAGGGGGAGAGAGAGGGAGAGAGAAGAGGGGGGGAGAGAGAGAGAGAGAGAGAGAGAGAGAGAGGGGGGGAGAGGGAAGGTGAGAGAGAAGGGGAGAGAGAGGGAGAGAGAGGGAAGGTGAGAGAGAAGGGGGAGAGAGAGGGAGAGAGAGAGAAGGGGAGAGAGAGGGGGGGGAGAGAGGGGAGAGAGAGAGGGGGGGGAGAGAGAGAGGGGGGGGGGAGAGAGGGGGGTAGAGAGGGAAAGGGGAGAGAGGAGAGAGAGAGAGAGAAAGGGGGAGAGAGAGGGGGGAGAGAGAGAGATGGGGAGAGAGAGAGAGAGGGGGGGGAGAGAG
>JBBDGP010003720.1:0-227047 GCA_037952835.1 Lithobates septentrionalis | reverse complement strand
TCTTCCTACCGTCCTCTCCTCCTCTCTACCATACCTTCCTTTCCTCCCTCTTCCATACCATCCTCTCCTCCTCTCTTCCATACCCTCCTCTCCTCCTCTCTCCATACCGTCCTCTCCTCCTCTCTTTCCATACCCTCCTCTCTTCCATACTGTCCTCTCTTCCATACCGTCCTCCTCCTCCTCTCTTTCATATCATCCCCCCTCCTCTCTTCCATACCCTCCTCTCCTCCTCCTTCATACTGTCCTCTCCTCCTCTCTTCCATACCTTCCTCTCCTCCCCTCTTCCATACCCTCCTCTCCTCCCTCTCTTCCATACCGTCCTCTCCTCCCTCTCTTCCATACCGTCCTCTCCTCCTCTCTTTCCATACCTCCTCTCCTCCTCTCTTCCATACCGTCCTCTCCTCCTCTCTTCCATACCCTCCTCTCTTCCATACCGTCCTCTCCCTCTCTCCCTCCTCTCTTCCATACTGTCCTCACCTCTCTCTTCCATACCGTCCTCTCCTCCTCTCTTCATCACCTTCCTCTTCCTCCTCTCTTCCATACCGTCCTCTCCTCCTCTCTTCCATACCGTTCTCTCCTCCTCTCTTCCATACCGTCCTCTCCTCCTCTCTTCCATACCTTTCTCCTCCCCTCTCTTCCATACCGTCCTCACCTCCTCTCTTCCATACCGTCCTCTCCTCCTCTCTTCCATACCGTTCTCTCCTCCTCTCTTCCATACCGTCCTCTCCTCCTCTCTTCCATACCTTCTCTCCTCCTCTCTTCCATACCGTCCTCTCCTCCTCTCTTCCATACCTTTCCTCTCCTCCTCTCTTCCATACCGTTCTCTCCTCCTCTCTTCCATACCGTCCTCTCCTCCTCTCTTCCATACCTTTCTCTCCTCCTCTCTTCTACCGTCCTCACCTCCTCTCTTCCATTCCTCCTCTCCTCCTCTCTTCCATACCGTTCTCTCCTCCTCTCTTCCATACCGTCCTCTCCTCCTCTCTTCCATACCTTTCTCTCCTCCTCTCTTCCATACCGTCCTCTCCTACTCTCTTCCATACCTTTCTCTCCTCCTCTCTTCCATACCGTTCTCTCCTCCTCTCTTCCATACCGTCCTCTCCTCCTCTCTTCCATACCTTTCTCTCCTCCTCTCTTCCATACCGTCCTCACCTCCTCTCTTCCATACCGTCCTCTCCTCCTCTCTTCCATACCGTTCTCTCCTCCTCTCTTCCATACCGTCCTCTCCTCCTCTCTTCCATACCTTTCTCTCCTCCCCTCTTCCATACCGTCCTCACCTCCTCTCTTCCATACCGTCCTCTCCTCCTCTCTTCCATACCGTTCTCTCCTCCTCTCTTCCATACCGTCCTCTCCTCCTCTCTTCCATACCTTTCTCTTCTCCTCTCTTCCATACCGTCCTCTCCTCCTTTCTCCTTCTCTCTTCCATGCTTCTGTCTCCTTTCTCTTCCCCTCTCTCTCTCTCTCTCTCTGTTCCCTTCCCTTCTTTCCATATTTCTCTCTCTCTCACATTTTCTTTCCCACTCTCTTTCATGCTCTCCATGTCTTTCATTGCTCCTCTCACCTTCCCCCTGGGTCTGTTTTTCTTTCCCCCACCTCCGCTTTTTTTTTACTGTCCATACCTCTATCTCACCCACCTACCAACTATCTGTTGTGTCTTTAGCAGGTTGGTCTTCACACCCACTTCCCTCTATGCACTCTCCTCCCATTCCTACTCTCTCTCTCCTATCTCTCTCTTTCTTAACCCTTTTAACTCCAGAGTAACCCTTGAAATAAACTTCAGGTCTCGGGGTACCCATGCTGAAAGCATTTATTGGGGGGGGGGTTAGTGGGAAAAATGTCCCCCGAAATATAAGAGAAGACAGAAGGCGCGCGGGCCGAGTGCCAGGAATGACAAGAGGCTACCAGGGAAAGCGGCACTGGACGAGACTACCATAGATCCGAATCCTGCTACGTTCCTTACCCGTACATCTAGGCCAGGCTCTAAGGAAGAGGGTTACCCCGAAACGCATTATCCGATGTGTCTACAAGTATAGTGGATCTTCCCACATGGACAGGAGCAGATGATTTATATGTTTTAACCACAAGTACTGGTTTGTGAGTACATTCTGATTCACCTTCTTTTAAAGAACATGTATCAAGGATAATGCATTAGGCCCAGGCGCCTTCTATTTTCTCTTATATTTCTAGTGACTTTGGACTCCTCCAGTCTTTAGAGTACAGCGAGGGGTACATAGTCCTCATAGTCCTCTCATACTTCTACGCCTAACAGGAGGAAAACGGATAACATGTTGGGACCTACTGCACAGCGCAGAAGGGTGAACATTGTGATCTTCTCGGAAAAATGTCCCCTTCATTGATGATCAGGATGCTCTGTTTCAGACATATAAAAAGATAATTGGTGTCAGGCCAAGTTTTCTTTTCCCCGGAACTATGCAGGCCTCCTCAGATCCCATCACATGGGAAGCCAATAGGCTGCAGCCTAAGGAACCGCTAGCAACCTCTCAAGGAGCCCTAGAGTTCCACACACCTCTGGGCGAGGACGTCTGCTCTATTCACTTTATTGCTCCTCTCTTTGCTCTCCTCTTCTACCCCCCCCCCCCCCCCACTGTCCTTTCCCCTCCGACTACAAACTACATTCCATCTCTCCCTCCCTTTCTCATTGTCTCATCCCCACCATTTGCTCTCTCTATAAACCCCGTCATTCACTCTTCAAAACCCCACTGCACCCCATATGTCCTCTCTCTGTACCCCCCGACCCCACCTTCCTTTCCACTGTCTTTAAAGTGCAATCAAAGCCCAACATTTAGTTTTGGGTAGCATGTTGGGTGTTTAAACCCCTGTCATGTTTTTTTTAGTTTTATTTTCTCAGGGTGAGGCACCTTGATTTGTCCTTGTGGCCATTGTCATAGTGGGACTTCACTAGAACAGGGATAGAGGGGAATTCTTCCAATTGGGGATACTTGCTCCAAAAACAGCTGTCTAAGAGGACCTTTTCCTCGCTTTGGGGAAATTTCCTCTCACTTCCTGTTGTGTTTAGAGGACACTTCCTGTTGTGTTTAGAGAGCAGGAAGTGATTCCCAGTTCCAAGCAAAATGAAAATAAAAGTTGGGGGGCTTCGTTATTTTTTAATCCATTAATTTCTGGCCCCCACCCGCTCTCTGCCGAGCTCTTTTATATCTCTGTTTGACTCTCTCTCTATCTTATTTCTCTCTCCTCCACCCACTTTATCATTTCCTCTCTCATTTCTCCCTTTCTTACCCCTCCTCTCCCCCTTTTTCCTAGGACATTATCGAGGGCAAAATCTATTATAAAGTGAATAGGAAGAGAGTCCAGGCATCTTATCAGGTTATGGAATACTACAAAACGAGGGTAGGGGTTGAGTCTATGTAGGGGACCACAAGACCATAAATCATGTAGGACGTCTATAAGTCCACTGTTTCTCATGTCCCTCTCCACCTTGTTGGCTCCTCTTCTTCCAGGAGAATGTAGAGTTTCCACTTCTCTTCTATAGAAGTGAGCAGAGAGTCTCTGGAAGTTGGTGTCTCTCACAGCTGAGCACTTGGGGCTCCATTGCAGGAAATTGTCTTCATTCTCCAGGGCCCCCTGGTCACATTGCGGGCTTGTATGTCTGTGTTTGCCATCCTGATTAAATTTCAAGGTTGTGGGCACTCAGTCTTTACAGGCTCAGGGTCTGTCTATCTGTCTGTCTTTGGGGTCTTGTAGCATCTCCAGGTATGGGGCCAGTTTGTAGTCTCTCAGCAGCGGTGGCAGCTGGTGCTCAATTTTCTTGGGGGGGGGGTCCGCGGCCCCCAGCCAACCACCCCCCAGCCAGCCAACCACCCCCCACCCTCGGCGCTCAATTGATCGCTGCTTCCCCTCCCGTCGCTTGATCGATCACTTGTGGCCCGTCAGGCCCCCCTGCCAGCCCCGCACTTACCCCATCCAGTTCGCAGCTTCAGTGGCTTCCCCAACTGCGTCTCCTCCCAGTCCCAGTGGTCGCTTCTTCTCTCGGCCAATCAAGACTTAGGACTCCCGGCCAATCGGGTCTTAGGACTCCCGGCCAACCAGGAAGCGGGCCATGAGGAGAAACAGGAAGGCATTAGCGAATTTTAATTCACTAATGTCACACAACTGGGTGGGCTCGGGGCGTAGTGTGCGGCACCCCAAGCCCACGTTTTTTAAAGCCTCAGGCTCTAGTCAGTGCTTCAAAACCCCCCCCCCCCAAAAAAAACCCATTGAAATCCATGTGTCCGCCACCCTGCATATAGATTAGGGGCCGGGTGCATGGAGTAGGGGGGCGGCACCTCTGTGCTCCTAATGGAGCGGCCGCTACTGCTCAGCAGTGATTGGTCAGTGGTTTGTTTCTGGAAATTCTTTGTTCTTTCTTCATTCTCTGACATTTTTTCATTGAAAATGTTCCATATGTTCTATTTTTATATTTTGTGAGGCCATATTGTTGGGGCTTTTGGATGGAAGAGGTGTTGATGAGTTGTGACAGGCTGCATGGTTTGGCCTGATCCTTGTTGGTCAGTAGGGCTTTATGGTGGTATGAGTTGGGGCTTCTGTTTTGTAGGAGGTCCCAGTATCATGGTGCCCACTTCTCAAGTGAAAGCGTAAAAGGAATCTCCCCAGCTGAACCCAACAAGCATTGCTGGAGGTGTGCCGATGGACTTGGAGGAGGTGATTGGTTCATTTCTAGGCTGAGGGATGCGTATTTCTTCAAGAATGCAACTGTTTAATAGATTTAATAGTATTGATTTGTGTTCTACATTTGGAACACCGTGATTTGTATTCTTCGGGTTGATGGGTGGTGCCCATGTTGCTCTCTTTTCTCCAACCCTTCCAGACTGTCTTGTAGGCCTGGTGATAGTTATGAGGGGGTCATCCCCAATCAGCAGGAATGCCACCTTGGTGCCGTGTGGAGGGGGTCCTGATTCCCAGGAAGATTCTAGAACTGAAGCCTCCCCTTTCTATCTTTTCCAAACTCTCCCCGTCTGTTCTCTCCTCCTTCTCTCACTTTCCATCTTTTATCTTTCTTTCCCTCCCCCATCTATTCTATCTTCTCTCTTCTCTCTCCTCATCTCTTCTCTGTTTGTTTCTCCCTCTCCTTATCTCTTCTCTCTCTCCTCATCTCCTTTCTCTCTCTCTCTCTCTGTCTTTCCCTTTTCATCGCCTCTCTTTCTTTGGGCTTGTTCAGACATGCGTTGCCCTTGCCAACAGGGGAGGTGATATGTCACCACCTGATCACCGTGCCGCCCCATCGAGGTGAAAGTGTCCTGTACTGCGGTGGTACTGCCCGCCTAAGGCCACACGGAGGTCTCATTTTTAGTATGGCCGAGAAGCAAAGCATCATGGGCAAGGCATGTGCAAAGCCTTGTTCAGGTGGGCGGTCAGGAGGTGGTAAAACAGTGGCTCACCCACCTGCTTTTACTACCCCTGGCCACACATTTCAACAAGCTTTTTCCCTGTCTCATTCTCCCCTCATCATGTCCCTCTCCCTTCTCTTCCTCTCCCCTCCACCTCTTTCCCCCCATTTCTTCTCCCCTTCCCCCAAACTCTTCTCTCCCTCCTTCTTCCTCTTTCCCCATCTCTTTCCACTCTCTCGTCTCTCTCCTCTCTTCCTCCATCTCTGTCTCCTCTCCCCCAATCTCTTCTCTCTCCTCTCCTCCGATCTCTCCTTTCCCCCGATCTCTCCTCTCCCCTGATTTCTCCTCTCTCCTCTCCCCCGATCTCTCCTCTCCCCTGATCTCTCCTCTCTCCCTCTATCTCCTCTCCCCTGATCTCTCCTCTCTCCCTCTATCTCCTCTCCCCTGATCTCTCCCTCTATCTCTGTCTCCTCTCCCCCGATTTCTCTTCTCTCCCTCTATCTCTGTCTCCTCTCCCCTGATCTCTCCTCTCTCCTCTCCCTCTATCTCTGTTTCCTCTCCCCTGATCTCTCCTCTCTTACTCTATCTCTGTCTCCTCTCCCCCGATCTCTCCTCTCTCCCTCTATCTCTGTCTCCTCTCTCCTCTCACCTGATTTCTTCTCTCTCCTCTCCCCTGATCTCTCATCTCTCCCTCTATCTCTGTCTCCTCTCCCCTGATCTCTCCTCTCTCCTCTCCCTTGATCTCTCCTCTCTCCTCTCCCTCTATCTCTGTTTCCTCTCCCCTGATCTCTCCTCTCTCCCTCTATCTCTGTCTCCTCTCCCCTGATCTCTCCTCTCCCTTGATCTCTCCTCTCTCCTCTCCCCTGATCTCTCCTCTCTCCTCTCCCCCGATCTCTCCTCTCTCCCTCTATCTCTGTCTCCTCTCCCCTGATCTCTCCTCTCTCCTCTCCCCTGATCTCTCCTCTCCCCTGATCTCTCCTCTCTCCTCTCCCCCGATCTCTCCTCTCTCCCTTTATCTCTGTCTCCTCTCCCCTGATCTCTCCTCTCCCCTGATCTCTCCTCTCCCCTGATCTCTCCTCTCTCCTCTCCCCTGATCTCTCCTCTCCCCTGATCTCTCCTCTCTCCTCTCCCCTGATCTCTCCTCTCCCCTGATCTCTCCTCTCTCCTCTCCCCTGATCTCTCCTCTCCCCTGATCTCTTCTCTCTCGGCACTGATCTCTGTGGACTCGGGTCTGTCATGTTGCTGTTGCAGAGAGTGTCAGTTGTACAAATCGCACTCGGATTCTTCTGTCTTCTTGGATTACATTTATGTACAGATGGGGGTTGCAGCGTGTTTTCTGCAAGGTGGCGTTTCCTTCCTGCGCTCCTCTTCACTCAGCCTCATTTAAAGTGTCACTCCACTCAGAAGCAATACATCAGTAAAGGAAGGGGGGGGGGGGGGGGCAGTCATGTATAAACTGCTAAGTCCTGTGTTCATAGTTACATAGTCAGGTTGAAAAAAGACACAAGTCCATCTAGTTCAACCAATAAAAGTGGGGGGAAAAGATCCTAAAAAAATCATACGATTCCATATAAACAATCCTTCACCCAGAGGAAGGGAAAACCCCGGCAAAGCACGATCCAATTGGCTCCAGCAGGGGTAAAATTCCCTTCTGATCCCCTGAGAAGTGATCGGATATTCCCGGGATCACCTTTCAATGTTTGAGTTACTTGCACATGTCTGTGGTCAAAACATCCGATCTGATAGGACGGACCCTTTAACCAGGGAGTAACCCTCAGCAACCAACCAATCAAAGCAGAGATTGTGTTCTTGAGTGGATTAAACCAACAGCAGCCAATCACAATTCACTCTGCTGACGTCCAACCAATAAAAAAACGGACCCTGATTGGTTACCCTGAATTAGTGCAGGTGGAAATCAGCACTTAAGACCAATACATTGATATGGTAGCGTGCAGTAACCAATGGCAACCCATCAGAAGTCTTCGTTCCTATGACAGCAGTGACGTGGAATCCTATTGGCTGATGCAGGTTACTAAACGACTGTGCAAATCATGGCTGATCTTTTGCACTGTAATAACGAATAATCTGTTCCGCGTCTCGCTCGGCTCGCTTGCTTCCCAATGGGCGTCCCTCTGGTGGTCTCATCTGCTCTGCGTTTCTCCAGCCCAACCTCCTGCTGTCTCTTCATTTATGGCTGCTGTCATTCTGCGCCTTTCTCTATTAATTTTACATCATGTCTGCATGAAGTGCGGCAGCCCTATGCCGAGGATTACCAGCGATTTCCGCTCTAACAGACTTAAAGTGCTTCCTTCTTTATTAGGTGGTTTTTTTTTTTGTATAAAAAGTACATTTGCAAAATCGTTATTCGGATGCAACTAGCCTTGCATAAACGTTACGCCGACCATGCACGTTACAATCTCATTGTACAATCGTCCTTTAGAGCTACCAACAACTCTATGGGGGAAGGGTCTCCCTTGGATAAAAATCTAAAAGTTTTTTTTTTTTTAATTAGGCTCAAGCATTGCAATAAATATAATGGCGGCCATACACATATCGATATGGTCATCCGGTCAATATTATTATTATTTTTTTTTTTAATCAATAAAAAGGTTTTTATTAATGAGAACACAAGGCACTACATGGTATATTTGCATAAGTATACAATCCCTGAACAACAGGATTCTCAACATTCACAACAATATATAAATGGTGGTGAATGTATAACCATCTTATTGATCAGGCGCCTGAGGAGTATTGTGTAATACCCCGAATCCTCTGCACTCATAGAAAAGGGAAGTGCAACATTCAAACAAAATAATCACAAAAAGGAGGTACAAATAAAATTTAATTATAGGGAGAACTCTAGTCCAACTGGTAGTGTGCATGAAGGTAATTATGTTCTAAAAAACTAGCAAATCTCTCTTGGTGGGTCACCTATCCTTCCATACAGGGCTTTTTTTTCTCAGATAATAGGTGCAGGAACTCCCTCCTTCCAAGTCACCTCTTGTGTTCCCCTCTGAGCACCATTCCTTGGTTCCACTCCCTACCCACCTCCAAGCACCATTCCTTGGTTCCACTCCCTACCCACCTCCAAGCACCATTCCTTGGTTCCACTCCCTACCCACCTCCAAGCACCATTCCTTGGTTCCACTCCCTACCCACCTCCGAACAACATTCCTTGGTTCCACTCCCTACCCACCTCCAAGCACCATTCCTTGGTTGCACTCCCTACCCACCTCCAAGCACCATTCCTTGGTTCCACTCCCTACCCACCTCCAAGCACCATTCCTTGGTTCCACTCCCTACCCACCTCCAAGCACCATTCCTTGGTTCCACTCCCTACCCACCTCCAAGCACCATTCCTTGGTTCCACTCCCTACCCACCTCCGAACAACATTCCTTGGTTCCACTCCCTACCCACCTCCAAGCACCATTCCTTGGTTGCACTCCCTACCCACCTCCAAGCACCATTCCTTGGTTCCACTCCCTACCCACCTCCAAGCACCATTCCTTGGTTCCACTCCCTACCCACCTCCGAGCACCATTCCTTGGTTCCACTCCCTACCCACCTCCGAACAACATTCCTTGGTTCCACTCCCTACCCACCTCCAAGCACCATTCCTTGGTTGCACTCCCTACCCACCTCCAAGCACCATTCCTTGGTTCCACTCCCTACCCACCTCCAAGCACCATTCCTTGGTTCCACTCCCTACCCACCTCCAAGCACCATTCCTTGGTTCCACTCCCTACCCACCTCCAAGCACCATTCCTTGTTTCCACTCCCTACCCACCTCCAAGCACCATTCCTTGGTTCCACTCCCTACCCACCTCCAAGCACCATTCCTTGGTTCCACTCCCTACCCACCTCCAAGCACCATTCCTTGGTTCCACTCCCTACCCACCTCCGAACAACATTCCTTGGTTCCACTCCCTACCCACCTCCAAGCACCATTCCTTGGTTGCACTCCCTACCCACCTCCAAGCACCATTCCTTGGTTCCACTCCCTACCCACCTCCAAGCACCATTCCTTGGTTCCACTCCCTACCCACCTCCAAGCACCATTCCTTGGTTCCACTCCCTACCCACCTCCAAGCACCATTCCTTGGTTCCACTCCCTACCCACCTCCAAGCACCATTCCTTGGTTCCACTCCCTACCCACCTCCAAGCACCATTCCTTGGTTACACTCCCTACCCACCTCCAAGCACCATTCCTTGGTTCCACTCCTTACCCACCTCCGAGCACCATTCCTTGGTTCCACTCCCTACCCACCTCCGAGCACCATTCCTTGGTTCCACTCCCTACCCACCTCCAAGCACCATTCCTTGGTTCCACTCCCTACCCACCTCCAAGCACCATTCCTTGGTTCCACTCCCTACCCACCTCCGACCAACATTCTGTGGTTCCACTCTCTACCCACCTCCGAGCACCATTCCTTGGTTCAACCCCCTACCCACCTCCGAGCACTGTTCCTTGGCTCCACCCCCTACCCACCTCCGAGCACCATTCCTTGGTTCCACTCCCTACCCACCTCCGAGCTACATTCCTTGGTTCCGTCCCCCTACCCACCTCTGAGCACCATTCCTTGGCTCAACCCTCTACCCACCTCCGAGCACCGTTCCTTAATTCAACCCCCTACCCACCTCTGAGCACCATTCCTTGGTTCCACTCCCTACTCACCTCCGAACAACATTCCTTGGTTCCACCCCCTACCCACCTCAGAGCACCATTCCTTGGTTCCACTCCCTACCCACCTCCGAACAACATTCCTTGGTTCCACCCCCTACCCACCTCCGAGCACCATTCCTTGGTTCAACCCCCTACCCACCTCCGAGCACTGTTCCTTGGTTCCACCCCCTACCCACCTCCGAGCATCATTCCTTGGTTCCACTCCCTACCCACCTCCGAGCTACATTCCTTGGTTCCGCCCCCCTACCCACCTCTGAGCACCATTCCTTGGTTCAACCCCCTACCCACCTCCGAGCACCATTCCTTAATTCCACCCCCTACCCACCTCCGAGCACCATTCCTTGGTTCCACTCCCTACCCACCTCCGAGCACCATTCCTTGGTTCCACTCCCTACCCACCTCCGAACAACATTCCTTGGTTCCACTCCCTACCCACCTCCAAGCACCATTCCTTGGTTGCACTCCCTACCCACCTCCAAGCACCATTCCTTGGTTCCACTCCCTACCCACCTCCAAGCACCATTCCTTGGTTCCACTCCCTACCCACCTCCAAGCACCATTCCTTGGTTCCACTCCCTACCCACCTCCAAGCACCATTCCTTGTTTCCACTCCCTACCCACCTCCAAGCACCATTCCTTGGTTCCACTCCCTACCCACCTCCAAGCACCATTCCTTGGTTCCACTCCCTACCCACCTCCAAGCACCATTCCTTGGTTCCACTCCCTACCCACCTCCGAACAACATTCCTTGGTTCCACTCCCTACCCACCTCCAAGCACCATTCCTTGGTTGCACTCCCTACCCACCTCCAAGCACCATTCCTTGGTTCCACTCCCTACCCACCTCCAAGCACCATTCCTTGGTTCCACTCCCTACCCACCTCCAAGCACCATTCCTTGGTTCCACTCCCTACCCACCTCCAAGCACCATTCCTTGGTTCCACTCCCTACCCACCTCCAAGCACCATTCCTTGGTTCCACTCCCTACCCACCTCCAAGCACCATTCCTTGGTTCCACTCCCTACCCACCTCCAAGCACCATTCCTTGGTTCCACTCCTTACCCACCTCCGAGCACCATTCCTTGGTTCCACTCCCTACCCACCTCCGAGCACCATTCCTTGGTTCCACTCCCTACCCACCTCCAAGCACCATTCCTTGGTTCCACTCCCTACCCACCTCCAAGCACCATTCCTTGGTTCCACTCCCTACCCACCTCCGACCAACATTCTGTGGTTCCACTCTCTACCCACCTCCGAGCACCATTCCTTGGTTCAACCCCCTACCCACCTCCGAGCACTGTTCCTTGGCTCCACCCCCTACCCACCTCCGAGCACCATTCCTTGGTTCCACTCCCTACCCACCTCCGAGCTACATTCCTTGGTTCCGTCCCCCTACCCACCTCTGAGCACCATTCCTTGGCTCAACCCTCTACCCACCTCCGAGCACCGTTCCTTAATTCAACCCCCTACCCACCTCTGAGCACCATTCCTTGGTTCCACTCCCTACTCACCTCCGAACAACATTCCTTGGTTCCACCCCCTACCCACCTCAGAGCACCATTCCTTGGTTCCACTCCCTACCCACCTCCGAACAACATTCCTTGGTTCCACCCCCTACCCACCTCCGAGCACCATTCCTTGGTTCAACCCCCTACCCACCTCCGAGCACTGTTCCTTGGTTCCACCCCCTACCCACCTCCGAGCATCATTCCTTGGTTCCACTCCCTACCCACCTCCGAGCTACATTCCTTGGTTCCGCCCCCCTACCCACCTCTGAGCACCATTCCTTGGTTCAACCCCCTACCCACCTCCGAGCACCATTCCTTAATTCCACCCCCTACCCACCTCCGAGCACCATTCCTTGGTTCCACTCCCTACACACCTCTGAGCACCATTCCTTGGTTCAACCCCCTACCCACCTCCAAGCACTATCCCTTAGTTCAACTCCCTACCCACCTCCAAGCACTGTCCCTTGGTTCCACTCCCTACCCACCTCCGAGCACCATTCCTTGGTTCCACTCCCTAACCACCTCCGAGCACCATTCTGTGGTTCCACTCTCTACCCACCTCCAAGAACCATTCCTTGATTCCACTTTCTACCCACCTCTTAGCATCGTTCCTTGGTTCCACCCCCTACCCACCTCTCAGTAATGGATACAGAACCAAGCATCAATTTGTGGTGCTAAGTAAGTTGTATGTAATTTGTTACTGATAGGAAGTAAAATAAATCCCCTGTAGCCAGCAACAATGGAGCACCCCCAGCAACAATAGACTCTGAACAGCTAGCAACAATAGACCTCTCCCTCAACAGTAGATGTCTTCCAGAAACAATTGTCTCCCAGTAGCATAAGACCCCCCCAGCAACAATAGATCCCTCACCAGAGACAACTAACCTCCCCAGCAACAATAGACTCTCCCCCTGTAAAAATAGATCCCCTCCAGCAACAATAGATCCCCCAGCATCCAGCATCAATAGACCCTCCAGTAAACCCCAGCACCCCTTGCCATTACATACATTCAGAGCTGGAGGTGCCAGAACTGTGTTCTCCCGCGTTCCTGCTGAAAAAAAGCCCTGTTCCATATAAGACTCTGAAATGAGCTCCTGAAACCAACTATCCCATCAGTAATCTTTCTAAAGCCATCTGTGGGGGTGCCACCTCTGGGGAATTCAGCCAGCTCTGCCATATGCTTATACATTTTTTTGGAGATTTTCTAAGATGGTAAGTATTTTTTTTCACGGATAAGGATAGTGTTGACCTGTTGGCTCCATTGTGTAGTTTTCGGGGTGCGTGCCGAAAGCCAGAGTCGGGCAATCAGCTTCCTAGCTAGGTATAGGAGCCTTGTGAGGGCAATGTATACTGGAGGGGGGAGGGGTACAATTCTTCACCAAGATTTCCTAACAGACATGTTAGCGGATCTACCGCTAGTTAAACCTGGTATATACTATTGATTTTGGCAATGATGGTGCTCCAGTACCTCATCGGTTTGGGGCATCTCCAGAACATATGAATAAGATTGCCAGGTTGGGCTTGACATTTCGGACAAATGGAGGTATCTCGCCTGCCCCATTTGTGCAACTGCACGGGCGTGCGGTACACTCGGTGCAATATAAACAGATGGGACAGTCTTTGTGCCTCGGACGCCAACACCAAAGGTCCCACTCCCAAAATCTGCTCCCACCGTTCGCCATCAATGGGGCCCACATCTCTCTCCCATCCCTCCCTACAAGGTAAAATGTCAGGGGCTTGTATGTTCCACAATAGGTGAGTATAAATTCTAGAGATGATTCCTTACTTCTCAGGGTCAGTGTATATGGAGTCTAAGAACGCAGAGTCCTCTAGTTTCAAATTAGAGTGTCTACTCTGACACCTCAAGGCATAGTGTAATCCAGTCAATAATTTGATGTGCTCCATTCAAATGATTTGGGGAGCTTGTGATCGTCCTGCCGTGGCAGAATTATAATGACCGCTTCAGATCATTTGTACAAACACCTGTGTGAGAGCCAATAGGCTGATAAACCCCTGGTGCCCAACCTGCGGCTCTAAGGCCACATGTGGCCCTTTGGTACTTACTATGTGGTCCTTGTAACGGAACCCCATCACCCTCCCTCCAACAGCTAATTCACATACACATATACATCCCATAATAGTTTTCTCCCAAAGCCGACAGACACAATAGAACAATGGGATACAGCCACACCTCAAACGATCTAGTAAAGAGTCTACAACAGTATAGGAGACAATATACAATATTCCAGTGTGGTTGTACAGTGAGCAATGAGTCTGGTTAGTGCAGATTAAACTGAGGTTCTCGGTCACCCTGCGCCCCTAATAGACGCAGGGTGACTTACACATAGGAGGGGCCGGGGGAGCTGGACAAGGAGATTCCAGTGCTCTCTAAGGTAAGCTGAGTTCCACAAGCACGGCACATCCAGCATAACAAGTCAAATGGAATCAATGCTTGAATGAAGAGTTAACTCGTATAGTGACCATAGGCCAGTCAAATTGCAACTATGTAGCAAAACAACAACATAACATTGCACAAAATGACCCGAGCCAATGTTGCTCCATTATAGGAATCATAAAAAGGACAAAATGACACAGCATAAAAATACATCATGTGTTTAAAAACATATCTGATATGCATATTTAAAAATCTCTATGCGTTTCGGGGATTGTACCACCTCATCAAGAGCAGATACATACGTAGTTTCTGTCGAAAAAAATATGTAAGACCCAGGGCTTTTTTTCAGCTGGAACTTGATGGAACTCAGTTCCACCACCTCTGGCTCAGGCCCTCTGCTCCCTGCTCACCACTATTACTTGTAAACACAGAAGTCCGGCTTCAGTGTTTACCAATGATAGCTTGTCTCCAACAGATCTGCAGAGTGCAGGATGGGATCAAAGGGAGATGCAAGTGCCCGGGGTTCATTGTGGATGCGGACACCCCCACTAGATGATCTGAAAGCGAGGGAGGAGGTGCCACCTACAGAGTGCGGGGAGGTCCTAGAGCCGGCTGGGTGCTTCAATTTAATTCAGCAACAAAAATAAGACGTGTGGAAGATGGTGGAGCTTTTAAGAAGGAGGGGAGGTTTCATGCAGAGGTCAGAACTGAAGAGGGGTGAAAGTGAGATGTGGATGGGAGATGCAGAAGTGAGCTGTGGAAGAAGGCTGAACTCTGCACTCTGTGTGCCGCGCACCCCTAAACTCAGCACTCTGTGTGCAGCGCACTCCTGAACTCGGCACTCTATATGCAGCGCATCCCTGAACTCGGCACTCTATGTGTAGCTCACCCCTGAACTCTGCACTCTATGTGTAGTGCACCCCTGAACTTGGCACTCTATATGCAGCGCACCCCTGAACTCGGCACTCTATGTGTAGCGCACCCCTGAACTTGGCACTCTATATGCAGCGCACCCCTGAACTTGGCACTCTATGTGTAGCGCACCCCTGAACTTGGCACTTTATATGCAGCGCACCCCTGAACTTGGCACTCTATGTGTAGCGCACCCCTGAACTTGGCACTTTATATGCAGCGCACCCCTGAACTCGGCACTCTATGTGTAGCACACCCCTGAACTTGGCACTCTATATGCAGCGCACCCCTGAACTCGGCACTCTATGTGTAGTGCACCCCTGAACTCGGCACTCTGTGTGTAGCGCACCCCTGAACTCGGCACTCTATGTGTAGCACACCCCTGAACTTGGCACTCTATATGCAGCGCACCCCTGAACTCGGCACTCTATGTGTAGCGCACCCCTGAACTCGGCACTCTGTGTGTAGCGCACCCCTGAACTCGGCACTCTGTGTGTAGCGCACCCCTGAACTTGGCACTTTATATGCAGCGCACCCCTGAACTCGGCACTCTATGTGTAGCACACCCCTGAACTTGGCACTCTATATGCAGCGCACCCCTGAACTCGGCACTCTATGTGTAGCGCACCCCTGAACTCGGCACTCTGTGTGTAGCACACCCCTGAACTCGGCACTCTGTGTGTAGCGCACCCCTGAACTCGGCACTCTATATGCAGCGCACCCCTGAACTCGGCACTTTATATGCAGTGCACCCCTGAATTCGGCACTCTATATGCAGTGCACCCCTGAATTTGGCACTCTATATGCAGCGCATCCCTGAATTCGGCACTTTATATGCAGTGCACCCCTGAATTCGGCACTCTATGTGTAGCGCACCCCTAAACTCAGCACTCTATATGCAGCGCACCCCTGAACTCGGCACTTTATATGCAGTGCACCCCTGAATTCGGCACTCTATATGCAGTGCACCCCTGAATTCGGCACTCTATATGCAGCGCATCCCTGAATTCGGCACTTTATATGCAGTGCACCCCTGAATTCGGCACTCTATATGCAGTGCACCTCTGAATTCGGCACTCTATATATGCAGTGCATCCCTGAATTCGGCACTCTATATGCAGTGCACCCCTGAACTTGGCACTCTATATGCAGTGCACCCCTGAACTTGGCACTCTATATGCAGTGCACCCCTGAACTCGGCACTCTATATGCAGCGCATCCCTGATTTTGGCACTTTATATGCAGTGCACCCCTGAATTTGGCACTCTATATGCAGCGCATGCCTGAATTCGGCACTCTATATGCAGTGCATCCCTGAATTTGGCACTCTATATGCAGTGCACCCCTGAACTTGGCACTCTCTATGCAGCGCATCCCTGAATTTGGCACTTTATATGCAGTGCACCCCTGAATTCGGCACTCTATATGCAGTGCACCCCTGAATTCGGCACTCTATATGCAGCGCATCCCTGAATTCGGCACTCTATATGCAGCGTACTCCTGAACTTGGCACTCTATATGCAGCGCATCCCTGAATTCGGAACTCTATATGCAGTGCACCCCTGAACTCTGCACTCTATGTGTAGCGCACCCCTGAACTCGGCACTCTATGTGTAGCGCACCCCTGAACTCTACACTCTATGTGTAGCGCACCCCTGAACTCAGCACTCTGTATGCAGCGCACCCCTGAACTCGGCACTCTATATGCAGCGCACTCCTGAATTCGGCACTCTATATGCAGTGCACCCCTGAATTCGGCAGTGTATATGCAGCGCACCCCTGAACTTGGCACTCTATATGCAGTGCACCCCTGAATTCGGCACTCTATATGCAGCGCATCCCTGATTTCGGCACTTTATATGCAGTGCACCCCTGAATTCGGCACTCTATATGCAGCGCATCCCTGAATTCGGCACTTTATATGCAGTGCACCCCTGAATTCGGCACTCTATATGCAGTGCACCCCTGAATTCGGCACTCTATATGCAGTGCATCCCTGATTTCGGCACTTTATATGCAGTGCACCCCTGAATTCGGCACTCTATATGCAGCGAATCCCTGAATTCGGCACTTTATATGCAGTGCACCCCTGAATTTGGCACTCTATATGCAGTGCACCCCTGAACTTGGCACTCTATATGCAGCGCATCCCTGAATTCGGCACTTTATATGCAGTGCACCCCTGAATTCGGCACTCTATATGCAGCGCACCCCATGCAGTGCACCCCTGAACTTGGCACTCTATATGCAGCGCATCCCTGAATTCGGCACTTTATATCCAGCGCACCCCTGAATTCGGCACTCTATATGCAGCGCACCCCATGCAGCGCATCCCTGAACTTGGCACTCTATATGCAGCGTACCCCTGAACTTGGCACTCTATATGCAGTGCACCCCTGAACTCGGCACTCTATGTGTAGCGCACCCCTGAACTCTGCACTCTATGTGTAGCGCACCCCTGAACTCGGCACTCTGTATGCAGCGCACCCCTGAACTCGACACTCTATATGCAGCGCATCCCTGAACTCTGCACTCTATATGCAGCGCACCCCTGAATTCGGCACTCTATATGCAGTGCACCCCTGAATTCGGCAGTGTATATGCAGCGCACCCCTGAACTTGGCACTCTATATGCAGTGCACCCCTGAATTCGGCACTCTATATGCAGCGCATCCCTGATTTCGGCACGTTATATGCAGTGCACCCCTGAATTCGGCACTCTATATGCAGCGCATCCCTGAATTCGGCACTTTATATGCAGTGCACCCCTGAATTTGGCACTCTATATGCAGTGCACCCCTGAACTTGGCACTCTATATGCAGCGCATCCCTGAATTCGGCACTTTACATGCAGTGCATCCCTGAATTCGGCACTCTATATGCAGTGCACCCCTGAACTTGGCACTCTATATGCAGCGCATCCCTGAACTTGGCACTCTATATGCAGCGTACCCCTAAACTTGGCACTCTATATGCAGTGCACCCCTGAACTCGGCACTCTATATGCAGCGTACCCCTGAACTTGGCACTCTATATGCAGCGCATCCCTGAATTCGGAACTCTATATGCAGTGCACCCCTGAACTCTGCACTCTATGTGTAGCGCACCCCTGAACTCGGCACTCTATGTGTAGCGCACCCCTGAACTCTGCACTCTATGTGTAGCGCACCCCTGAACTCAGCACTCTGTATGCAGCGCACCCCTGAACTCGGCACTTTATATGCAGCGCACTCCTGAATTCGGCACTCTATATGCAGTGCACCCCTGAATTCGGCAGTGTATATGCAGCGCACCCCTGAACTTGGCACTCTATATGCAGTGCACCCCTGAACTTGGCACTCTATATGCAGTGCACCCCTGAACTCGGCACTCTATATGCAGCGTACCCCTGAACTTGGCACTCTATATGCAGCGCATCCCTGAACTTGGCACTCTATATGCAGCGTACCCCTGAACTTGGCACTCTATATGCAGCGCATCCCTGAACTCGGCACTCTATATGCAGCGTACCCCTGAACTTGGCACTCTATATGCAGCGCATCCCTGAACTTGGCACTCTATATGCAGCGTACCCCTGAACTTGGCACTCTATATGCAGTGCACCCCTGAACTCGGCACTCTATATGCAGCGTACCCCTGAACTTGGCACTCTATATGCAGCGCACCCCTGAACTCGGAACTCTATATGCAGTGCACCCCTGAAATCTGCACTCTATGTGTAGCATACCCCTGAACTCTGCACTCTATGTGTAGCGCACCCCTGAACTCGGCACTCTGTATGCAGCGCACCCCTGAACTCTGCACTCTATATGCAGTGCAACCCTGAACTCTGCACTCTATATGCAGTGCAACCCTGAACGCGGCACTCTATGCGTAGCGCACCCCTGAACTTAGTACTTTATATGCAGCGCATCCCTGAACTCGGCACTCTATATGCAGCGCACCCCTGAATTCGGCACTCTATATGCAGTGCACCCCTGAATTCGGCAGTGTATATGCAGCGCACCCCTGAACTTGGCACTCTATATGCAGCGCACCCCTGAACTTGGCACTCTATATGCAGCGCACCCCTGAACTCGGCACTCTATATGCAGTGCACCCCTGAATTCGGCACTCTATATGCAGCGTACCCCTGAACTTGGCACTCTATATGCAGCGCACCCCTGTATTTGGCAGTGTATATGCAGCGCACCCCTGAACTGTGCACTCTATATGCAGCGCACCCCTGAACTTGGCACTCTATATGCAGTGCACCCCTGAACTTGGCACTCTATATGCAGCGCACCCCTGACTTCGGCACTCTATATGCAGTGAACCCCTGAACTCGGCACTCTATGTGCAGTGCACCCCTGAACTCGGCACTCTATATGCAGTGCACCCCTGAATTCGGCACTCTATATGCAGCGCACCCCTGAACTCAACACTCTATATGCAGCGCATATCCGGAACTTTGCACTGTGCGTGTAGCGCACCCCTGAACTCGGCACTCTATGTGTTGCGCACCCCTGAACTCGGCACTTTATATGTAGCGCACACCTGAACTCGGCACTCTATGTGCAGCGCACCCCTGAATTCGGCACTCTATGTGTAGCACACCCCTGAACTCTGCACTCTATGTGTAGCGCATCCCTGAACTCGGCACTCTATATGCAGTGCACCCCTGAACTCAACACTCTATATGCAGCGCATATCCAAAACTTTGCACTGTGCGTATAGCGCACCCCTGAACTTGGCACTCTATGTGTAGCACACCCCTGAACTCGGTACTCTATATGCAGCGCACCCCTGAACTCAACACTCTATATTCAGCGCATATCCGGAACTTTGCACTGTGCGTGTAGCACACCCCTAAACTCGGCACTCTATGTGTAGCACACCCCTGAACTCAGCACTCTATGTGTAGCGCACCCCTGAACTCGGCACTCTATATGTAGCACATCCCTGAACTCTGCACTCTATATGCAGCACACCCCTGAACTCTGCACTCTATATGCAGCGCACCCCTGAACTCTGCACTCTATATGCAGCACACCCCTGAACTCTGCACTCTATATGCAGCGCACCCCTGAACTCGGCACTCTATATGCAGCGCACCCCTAAACACGGCACTCTATGTGTAGTGCACCCCTGAACTCGGCACTCTATGTGTAGCGCACCCCTGAACTCTGCACTCTATGTGTAGCGCACCCCTGAACTCAGCACTCTGTATGCAGCGCACCCCTGAACTCGGCACTCTATATGCAGCGCACTCCTGAATTTGGCACTCTATATGCAGTGCACCCCTGAATTCGGCAGTGTATATGCAGCGCACCCCTGAACTTGGCACTCTATATGCAGTGCACCCCTGAATTCGGCACTCTATATGCAGCGCATCCCTGATTTCGGCACTTTATATGCAGTGCACCCCTGAATTCGGCACTCTATATGCAGCGCATCCCTGAATTCGGCACTTTATATGCAGTGCACCCCTGAATTCGGCACTCTATATGCAGTGCACCCCTGAATTCGGCACTCTATATGCAGTGCATCCCTGATTTCGGCACTTTATATGCAGTGCACCCCTGAATTCGGCACTCTATATGCAGCGAATCCCTGAATTCGGCACTTTATATGCAGTGCACCCCTGAATTTGGCACTCTATATGCAGTGCACCCCTGAACTTGGCACTCTATATGCAGCGCATCCCTGAATTCGGCACTTTATATGCAGTGCACCCCTGAATTCGGCACTCTATATGCAGCGCACCCCATGCAGTGCACCCCTGAACTTGGCACTCTATATGCAGCGCATCCCTGAATTCGGCACTTTATATGCAGCGCACCCCTGAATTCGGCACTCTATATGCAGCGCACCCCATGCAGCGCATCCCTGAACTTGGCACTCTATATGCAGCGTACCCCTGAACTTGGCACTCTATATGCAGTGCACCCCTGAACTCGGCACTCTATGTGTAGCGCACCCCTGAACTCTGCACTCTATGTGTAGCGCACCCCTGAACTCGGCACTCTGTATGCAGCGCACCCCTGAACTCGACACTCTATATGCAGCGCATCCCTGAACTCTGCACTCTATATGCAGCGCACCCCTGAATTCGGCACTCTATATGCAGTGCACCCCTGAATTCGGCAGTGTATATGCAGCGCACCCCTGAACTTGGCACTCTATATGCAGTGCACCCCTGAATTCGGCACTCTATATGCAGCGCATCCCTGATTTCGGCACTTTATATGCAGTGCACCCCTGAATTCGGCACTCTATATGCAGCGCATCCCTGAATTCGGCACTTTATATGCAGTGCACCCCTGAATTTGGCACTCTATATGCAGTGCACCCCTGAACTTGGCACTCTATATGCAGCGCATCCCTGAATTCGGCACTTTACATGCAGTGCACCCCTGAATTCGGCACTCTATATGCAGTGCACCCCTGAATTCGGCACTCTATATGCAGTGCACCCCTGAACTTGGCACTCTATATGCAGCGCATCCCTGAACTTGGCACTCTATATGCAGCGTACCCCTAAACTTGGCACTCTATATGCAGTGCACCCCTGAACTCGGCACTCTATATGCAGCGTACCCCTGAACTTGGCACTCTATATGCAGCGCATCCCTGAATTCGGAACTCTATATGCAGTGCACCCCTGAACACTGCACTCTATGTGTAGCATACCCCTGAACTCTGCACTCTATGTGTAGCGCACCCCTGAACTCGGCACTCTGTATGCAGCGCACCCCTGAACTCGGCACTCTATATGCAGTGCAACCCTGAACTCGCCACTCTATGTGTAGCACACCCCTGAACGCGGCACTCTATGCGTAGCGCACCCCTGAACTTAGTACTTTATATGCAGCGCATCCCTGAACTTGGCACTCTATATGCAGCGCATCCCTGAACTCGGCACTCTATATGCAGCGCACCCCTGAATTCGGCACTCTATATGCAGTGCACCCCTGAATTCGGCAGTGTATATGCAGCGCACCCCTGAACTTGGCACTCTATATGCAGCGCACCCCTGAACTTGGCACTCTATATGCAGCACACCCCTGAACTCGGCACTCTATATGCAGTGCACCCCTGAATTCGGCACTCTATATGCAGCGTACCCCTGAACTTGGCACTCTATATGCAGCGCACACCTGAATTCGGCAGTGTATATGCAGCGCACCCCTGAACTTGGCACTCTATATGCAGCGCACCCCTGAACTTGGCACTCTATATGCAGCGCACCCCTGAACTTGGCACTCTATATGCAGCGCACCACTGAACTCGGCACTCTATATGCAGTGAACCCCTGAATTCGGCACTCTATGTGTAGCGCACCCCTGAACTCGGCACCCTATGTGTAGCACACCCCTGAACTCGGCACTCTATGTGTAGCGCACCCCTGAACTCGGCACTCTATGTGAAGCGCACCCCTGAACTCGGCACTCTATATGCAGCGCACCCCTGAACTCGGCACTCTATATGCAGTGCACCCCTGAATTTGGCACTCTATATGCAGTGCATCCCTGATTTCGGCACTTTATATGCAGTGCGCCCCTGAATTCGGCACTCTATATGCAGCGCATCCCTGAATTCGGCACTCTATATGCAGTGCACCCCTGAATTTGGCACTCTATATGCAGTGCACCCCTGAACTTGGCACTCTATATGCAGCGCATCCCTGAATTCGGCACTTTATATGCAGTGCACCCCTGAATTCGGCACTCTATATGCAGTGCACCCCTGAATTCGGCACTCTATATGCAGCGCATCCCTGAATTCGGCACTCTATATGCAGTGCACCCCTGAACTTGGCACTCTATATGCAGCGCATCCCTGAACTTGGCACTCTATATGCAGCGTACCCCTGAACTTGGCACTCTATATGCAGTGCACCCCTGAACTCGGCACTCTATATGCAGCGTACCCCTGAACTTGGCACTCTATATGCAGCGCACCCCTGAACTCGGAACTCTATATGCAGTGCACCCCTGAAATCTGCACTCTATGTGTAGCATACCCCTGAACTCTGCACTCTATGTGTAGCGCACCCCTGAACTCGGCACTCTGTATGCAGCGCACCCCTGAACTCTGCACTCTATATGCAGTGCAACCCTGAACTCTGCACTCTATATGCAGTGCAACCCTGAACGCGGCACTCTATGCGTAGCGCACCCCTGAACTTAGTACTTTATATGCAGCGCATCCCTGAACTCGGCACTCTGTATGCAGCGCACCCCTGAACTTGGCACTCTATATGCAGTGCAACCCTGAACGCGGCACTCTATGCGTAGCGCACCCCTGAACTTAGTACTTTATATGCAGCGCATCCCTGAACTCGGCACTCTATATGCAGCGCACCCCTGAATTCGGCACTCTATATGCAGTGCACCCCTGAATTCAGCAGTGTATATGCAGCGCACCCCTGAACTTGGCACTCTATATGCAGCGCACCCCTGAACTTGGCACTCTATATGCAGCGCACCCCTGAACTCGGCACTCTATATGCAGTGCACCCCTGAATTCGGCACTCTATATGCAGCGTACCCCTGAACTTGGCACTCTATATGCAGCGCACCCCTCTATTTGGCAGTGTATATGCAGCGCACCCCTGAACTGTGCACTCTATATGCAGCGCACCCCTGAACTTGGAACTCTATATGCAGTGCACCCCTGAACTTGGCACTCTATATGCAGCGCATCCCTGAACTTGGCACTCTATATGCAGCGTACCCCTGAACTTGGCACTCTATATGCAGTGCACCCCTGAACTCGGCACTCTATATGCAGCGTACCCCTGAACTTGGCACTCTATATGCAGCGCACCCCTGAACTCGGAACTCTATATGCAGTGCACCCCTGAAATCTGCACTCTATGTGTAGCATACCCCTGAACTCTGCACTCTATGTGTAGCGCACCCCTGAACTCGGCACTCTGTATGCAGCGCACCCCTGAACTCTGCACTCTATATGCAGTGCAACCCTGAACTCTGCACTCTATATGCAGTGCAACCCTGAACGCGGCACTCTATGCGTAGCGCACCCCTGAACTTAGTACTTTATATGCAGCGCATCCCTGAACTCGGCACTCTATATGCAGCGCACCCCTGAATTCGGCACTCTATATGCAGTGCACCCCTGAATTCGGCAGTGTATATGCAGCGCACCCCTGAACTTGGCACTCTATATGCAGCGCACCCCTGAACTTGGCACTCTATATGCAGCGCACCCCTGAACTCGGCACTCTATATGCAGTGCACCCCTGAATTCGGCACTCTATATGCAGCGTACCCCTGAACTTGGCACTCTATATGCAGCGCACCCCTGTATTTGGCAGTGTATATGCAGCGCACCCCTGAACTGTGCACTCTATATGCAGCGCACCCCTGAACTTGGCACTCTATATGCAGTGCACCCCTGAACTTGGCACTCTATATGCAGCGCACCCCTGACTTCGGCACTCTATATGCAGTGAACCCCTGAACTCGGCACTCTATGTGCAGTGCACCCCTGAACTCGGCACTCTATATGCAGTGCACCCCTGAATTCGGCACTCTATATGCAGCGCACCCCTGAACTCAACACTCTATATGCAGCGCATATCCGGAACTTTGCACTGTGCGTGTAGCGCACCCCTGAACTCGGCACTCTATGTGTTGCGCACCCCTGAACTCGGCACTTTATATGTAGCGCACACCTGAACTCGGCACTCTATGTGCAGCGCACCCCTGAATTCGGCACTCTATGTGTAGCACACCCCTGAACTCTGCACTCTATGTGTAGCGCATCCCTGAACTCGGCACTCTATATGCAGTGCACCCCTGAACTCAACACTCTATATGCAGCGCATATCCAAAACTTTGCACTGTGCGTATAGCGCACCCCTGAACTTGGCACTCTATGTGTAGCACACCCCTGAACTCGGTACTCTATATGCAGCGCACCCCTGAACTCAACACTCTATATTCAGCGCATATCCGGAACTTTGCACTGTGCGTGTAGCACACCCCTAAACTCGGCACTCTATGTGTAGCACACCCCTGAACTCAGCACTCTATGTGTAGCGCACCCCTGAACTCGGCACTCTATATGTAGCACATCCCTGAACTCTGCACTCTATATGCAGCACACCCCTGAACTCTGCACTCTATATGCAGCGCACCCCTGAACTCTGCACTCTATATGCAGCACACCCCTGAACTCTGCACTCTATATGCAGCGCACCCCTGAACTCGGCACTCTATATGCAGCGCACCCCTAAACACGGCACTCTATGTGTAGTGCACCCCTGAACTCGGCACTCTATGTGTAGCGCACCCCTGAACTCTGCACTCTATGTGTAGCGCACCCCTGAACTCAGCACTCTGTATGCAGCGCACCCCTGAACTCGGCACTCTATATGCAGCGCACTCCTGAATTTGGCACTCTATATGCAGTGCACCCCTGAATTCGGCAGTGTATATGCAGCGCACCCCTGAACTTGGCACTCTATATGCAGTGCACCCCTGAATTCGGCACTCTATATGCAGCGCATCCCTGATTTCGGCACTTTATATGCAGTGCACCCCTGAATTCGGCACTCTATATGCAGCGCATCCCTGAATTCGGCACTTTATATGCAGTGCACCCCTGAATTCGGCACTCTATATGCAGTGCACCCCTGAATTCGGCACTCTATATGCAGTGCATCCCTGATTTCGGCACTTTATATGCAGTGCACCCCTGAATTCGGCACTCTATATGCAGCGAATCCCTGAATTCGGCACTTTATATGCAGTGCACCCCTGAATTTGGCACTCTATATGCAGTGCACCCCTGAACTTGGCACTCTATATGCAGCGCATCCCTGAATTCGGCACTTTATATGCAGTGCACCCCTGAATTCGGCACTCTATATGCAGCGCACCCCATGCAGTGCACCCCTGAACTTGGCACTCTATATGCAGCGCATCCCTGAATTCGGCACTTTATATGCAGCGCACCCCTGAATTCGGCACTCTATATGCAGCGCACCCCATGCAGCGCATCCCTGAACTTGGCACTCTATATGCAGCGTACCCCTGAACTTGGCACTCTATATGCAGTGCACCCCTGAACTCGGCACTCTATGTGTAGCGCACCCCTGAACTCTGCACTCTATGTGTAGCGCACCCCTGAACTCGGCACTCTGTATGCAGCGCACCCCTGAACTCGACACTCTATATGCAGCGCATCCCTGAACTCTGCACTCTATATGCAGCGCACCCCTGAATTCGGCACTCTATATGCAGTGCACCCCTGAATTCGGCAGTGTATATGCAGCGCACCCCTGAACTTGGCACTCTATATGCAGTGCACCCCTGAATTCGGCACTCTATATGCAGCGCATCCCTGATTTCGGCACTTTATATGCAGTGCACCCCTGAATTCGGCACTCTATATGCAGCGCATCCCTGAATTCGGCACTTTATATGCAGTGCACCCCTGAATTTGGCACTCTATATGCAGTGCACCCCTGAACTTGGCACTCTATATGCAGCGCATCCCTGAATTCGGCACTTTACATGCAGTGCACCCCTGAATTCGGCACTCTATATGCAGTGCACCCCTGAATTCGGCACTCTATATGCAGTGCACCCCTGAACTTGGCACTCTATATGCAGCGCATCCCTGAACTTGGCACTCTATATGCAGCGTACCCCTAAACTTGGCACTCTATATGCAGTGCACCCCTGAACTCGGCACTCTATATGCAGCGTACCCCTGAACTTGGCACTCTATATGCAGCGCATCCCTGAATTCGGAACTCTATATGCAGTGCACCCCTGAACACTGCACTCTATGTGTAGCATACCCCTGAACTCTGCACTCTATGTGTAGCGCACCCCTGAACTCGGCACTCTGTATGCAGCGCACCCCTGAACTCGGCACTCTATATGCAGTGCAACCCTGAACTCGCCACTCTATGTGTAGCACACCCCTGAACGCGGCACTCTATGCGTAGCGCACCCCTGAACTTAGTACTTTATATGCAGCGCATCCCTGAACTTGGCACTCTATATGCAGCGCATCCCTGAACTCGGCACTCTATATGCAGCGCACCCCTGAATTCGGCACTCTATATGCAGTGCACCCCTGAATTCGGCAGTGTATATGCAGCGCACCCCTGAACTTGGCACTCTATATGCAGCGCACCCCTGAACTTGGCACTCTATATGCAGCACACCCCTGAACTCGGCACTCTATATGCAGTGCACCCCTGAATTCGGCACTCTATATGCAGCGTACCCCTGAACTTGGCACTCTATATGCAGCGCACACCTGAATTCGGCAGTGTATATGCAGCGCACCCCTGAACTTGGCACTCTATATGCAGCGCACCCCTGAACTTGGCACTCTATATGCAGCGCACCCCTGAACTTGGCACTCTATATGCAGCGCACCACTGAACTCGGCACTCTATATGCAGTGAACCCCTGAATTCGGCACTCTATGTGTAGCGCACCCCTGAACTCGGCACCCTATGTGTAGCACACCCCTGAACTCGGCACTCTATGTGTAGCGCACCCCTGAACTCGGCACTCTATGTGAAGCGCACCCCTGAACTCGGCACTCTATATGCAGCGCACCCCTGAACTCGGCACTCTATATGCAGTGCACCCCTGAATTTGGCACTCTATATGCAGTGCATCCCTGATTTCGGCACTTTATATGCAGTGCGCCCCTGAATTCGGCACTCTATATGCAGCGCATCCCTGAATTCGGCACTCTATATGCAGTGCACCCCTGAATTTGGCACTCTATATGCAGTGCACCCCTGAACTTGGCACTCTATATGCAGCGCATCCCTGAATTCGGCACTTTATATGCAGTGCACCCCTGAATTCGGCACTCTATATGCAGTGCACCCCTGAATTCGGCACTCTATATGCAGCGCATCCCTGAATTCGGCACTCTATATGCAGTGCACCCCTGAACTTGGCACTCTATATGCAGCGCATCCCTGAACTTGGCACTCTATATGCAGCGTACCCCTGAACTTGGCACTCTATATGCAGTGCACCCCTGAACTCGGCACTCTATATGCAGCGTACCCCTGAACTTGGCACTCTATATGCAGCGCACCCCTGAACTCGGAACTCTATATGCAGTGCACCCCTGAAATCTGCACTCTATGTGTAGCATACCCCTGAACTCTGCACTCTATGTGTAGCGCACCCCTGAACTCGGCACTCTGTATGCAGCGCACCCCTGAACTCTGCACTCTATATGCAGTGCAACCCTGAACTCTGCACTCTATATGCAGTGCAACCCTGAACGCGGCACTCTATGCGTAGCGCACCCCTGAACTTAGTACTTTATATGCAGCGCATCCCTGAACTCGGCACTCTGTATGCAGCGCACCCCTGAACTTGGCACTCTATATGCAGTGCAACCCTGAACGCGGCACTCTATGCGTAGCGCACCCCTGAACTTAGTACTTTATATGCAGCGCATCCCTGAACTCGGCACTCTATATGCAGCGCACCCCTGAATTCGGCACTCTATATGCAGTGCACCCCTGAATTCAGCAGTGTATATGCAGCGCACCCCTGAACTTGGCACTCTATATGCAGCGCACCCCTGAACTTGGCACTCTATATGCAGCGCACCCCTGAACTCGGCACTCTATATGCAGTGCACCCCTGAATTCGGCACTCTATATGCAGCGTACCCCTGAACTTGGCACTCTATATGCAGCGCACCCCTCTATTTGGCAGTGTATATGCAGCGCACCCCTGAACTGTGCACTCTATATGCAGCGCACCCCTGAACTTGGAACTCTATATGCAGTGCACCCCTGAACTTGGCACTCTATATGCAGCGCATCCCTGAACTTGGCACTCTATATGCAGCGTACCCCTGAACTTGGCACTCTATATGCAGTGCACCCCTGAACTCGGCACTCTATATGCAGCGTACCCCTGAACTTGGCACTCTATATGCAGCGCACCCCTGAACTCGGAACTCTATATGCAGTGCACCCCTGAAATCTGCACTCTATGTGTAGCATACCCCTGAACTCTGCACTCTATGTGTAGCGCACCCCTGAACTCGGCACTCTGTATGCAGCGCACCCCTGAACTCTGCACTCTATATGCAGCGCACCCCTGACTTCGGCACTCTATATGCAGTGAACCCCTGAACTCGGCACTCTATGTGCAGTGCACCCCTGAACTCGGCACTCTATATGCAGTGCACCCCTGAATTCGGCACTCTATATGCAGTGCAACCCTGAACTCTGCACTCTATATGCAGTGCAACCCTGAACGCGGCACTCTATGCGTAGCGCACCCCTGAACTTAGTACTTTATATGCAGCGCATCCCTGAACTCGGCACTCTATATGCAGCGCACCCCTGAATTCGGCACTCTATATGCAGTGCACCCCTGAATTCGGCAGTGTATATGCAGCGCACCCCTGAACTTGGCACTCTATATGCAGCGCACCCCTGAACTTGGCACTCTATATGCAGCGCACCCCTGAACTCGGCACTCTATATGCAGTGCACCCCTGAATTCGGCACTCTATATGCAGCGTACCCCTGAACTTGGCACTCTATATGCAGCGCACCCCTGTATTTGGCAGTGTATATGCAGCGCACCCCTGAACTGTGCACTCTATATGCAGCGCACCCCTGAACTTGGCACTCTATATGCAGTGCACCCCTGAACTTGGCACTCTATATGCAGCGCACCCCTGACTTCGGCACTCTATATGCAGTGAACCCCTGAACTCGGCACTCTATGTGCAGTGCACCCCTGAACTCGGCACTCTATATGCAGTGCACCCCTGAATTCGGCACTCTATATGCAGCGCACCCCTGAACTCAACACTCTATATGCAGCGCATATCCGGAACTTTGCACTGTGCGTGTAGCGCACCCCTGAACTCGGCACTCTATGTGTTGCGCACCCCTGAACTCGGCACTTTATATGTAGCGCACACCTGAACTCGGCACTCTATGTGCAGCGCACCCCTGAATTCGGCACTCTATGTGTAGCACACCCCTGAACTCTGCACTCTATGTGTAGCGCATCCCTGAACTCGGCACTCTATATGCAGTGCACCCCTGAACTCAACACTCTATATGCAGCGCATATCCAAAACTTTGCACTGTGCGTATAGCGCACCCCTGAACTTGGCACTCTATGTGTAGCACACCCCTGAACTCGGTACTCTATATGCAGCGCACCCCTGAACTCAACACTCTATATTCAGCGCATATCCGGAACTTTGCACTGTGCGTGTAGCACACCCCTAAACTCGGCACTCTATGTGTAGCACACCCCTGAACTCAGCACTCTATGTGTAGCGCACCCCTGAACTCGGCACTCTATATGTAGCACATCCCTGAACTCTGCACTCTATATGCAGCACACCCCTGAACTCTGCACTCTATATGCAGCGCACCCCTGAACTCGGCACTCTATATGCAGCGCACCCCTAAACACGGCACTCTATGTGTAGTGCACCCCTGAACTCGGCACTCTATATGTAGCGCACCCCTGAATTCGGCACTCTATATGCAGCGCACCCCTGAACTCTGCACTCTATATGCAGCGTACCCCTGAACTCGGCACTCTATATGTAGCGCACCCCTGAATTCGGCACTCTATATGCAGCGCACCCCTGAACTCTGCACTCTATATGCAGCGCACCCCTGAACTCTGCACTCTATGCAGCGCACCCCTGAACTTGGCACTCTGTACGTAAAGCACCCCCAAACTCTGCGAGTAGTGCACTCCTGAACTCTGCACTCTGTGGAAACCCCCCCACCCCCCAGGAACACTGCACTCTTAGCCTGTACGTAATGCACTCCTGGTATTTAATGCCCCTTTAGGCCCTCCCACTGTTAGTGGTGAAATTGGACCACACCCACTATTTGATGCTGTCAGAGGGTGTGTGTGTGTGTGTGTGGGGGGGGGGGGGGGGTTGGGCAGTCGTGGTTGAGTTCCTGCACCTATTTCTGAGAATAAAAACCCCGGTAAGACCGATATGATTTGATGTTTGTTCCCAGGGCCGTCTTTAACACAGGGCATAAAGGGGCAGCTGCCCCGGGCCCAGTCATTGTTGTGGGGCCCAAAACAGCTGCCTCTTGAGCCCTGCACTCTCCCCAAATAGTTAATAAGTGTATTCGGGGGAGGGCCCAAGAATATGTTTGCCCAGGGTCCAAGCAATAAAAAAGACGGCCCTGTTTGTCCCCAATAGCGGGGGGGGGGTATAATACAAAAAATGGAGGAAGAGAGGCCAGGAGGAGAGAAAATCGATCATCCCCTCCTTACATACGGCTCATAGAGTCCCCACACAGTGCTGTCCACCTCTCCCTGGAATCTTTACGGTCTCTGATCGTCTTCTGCAGCATTCCCTATACTGAACATTATGTCCGGCCCCTGGGTGGTGTCCGGGGGCCACACGTAAGACTCTCTATATCTGGTAAGTTGACGGCCAGAAGACGAAACGATCCATCTTAATGAATTGTAAACATCCAGGAACTATCAGCCGTATTTCTGATCAATACTTTCAGCCGATTACATAATACAGGAGAATACTTTGTGCTCTGCGTTGTTGTATATTTTATTCGATGATGAATTGCTTGTTTGTGACCTTCTTGTAAATTGATGGCGTCCGTGGTCACCTCAGCCACGTCTACCCGTAAAATCTGCATCTTGCTGCTAGAAATGACTTTAAACCTCCAAACAATTATATCATTTTCTGAACGAAGAGACCCTGGAGAATAAAACGATGGCAGTTGTAATTTTTTATGCCACATCATATAAGCAAAGCTATTTATCAAAAGTATATTAAAATAAATAAATAAAAAACACTAAAATGATTTCTAAAGCAAACAAACAAAATAATATACCGAATGTTTTTTGGCAAATTATAAAAGATTGAGTTTTGTTGAGTACATAGATACCGAACATGTCAAGTCTTAAAAATTAAATGCGCCTGTGAAGTCACAAAAACGACGGTACCGAAAATTCTCCATAGGTGAGGCTTTAAAATACCTTTTCAGGTTATCAGTTTAGCGTTAAGCATGAATTATGGCGATAGAATTATCCATCTCACTCCGGTGTTCACTAAGATACCTCACATGTGTGCTGCAGTTAATGTTTACATACATGTGCATGTCCTTCCCTGCAGCTAATCAAGCACAGACCTGCTTGATTAGCTGCTTCCCTGGTAACAGTAACCGGGGAATGACAGCTCTGAACCGGGAAGTGACGTCACTTTCCAGGTTCACAAGTTGTAGTATTACCCAATCAGCTCCTGCTGTCAGTATTACAGCCAATAACAGCAGTCCCGGGCTCTCCGGAAATGATAGGTAGTGCTATCTACTGGCCAAATGTAGTGTTTTACATACAGTGTTCAGCTCTCAGCGCTCTCACACTTTGAATGACAATTATGCCGTCATGTAACACTACACAGAGGACATTTTCATCATTTTGTTCAGACAAATAGAGATTTCTTTTCGTGGTATTTATTCACCACTGGGGGGGGGGAGGGGGGTCATTTTTTTTAAACAAATAAAAAAAGACAAGAAAATGTTGAAAAAAACTTTTTTTTTTAGTTTCTGTTATAAAATTTTGCACTGATAGGCGGCACTGATGGGCACTGATAGGCAGCACTGATAGGCACTGATAGGCAGCACTGATGGGCACTGATAGGCGGCACTGATGGGTACTGATAGGCGGCACTGACGGGTACTGATAGGTGGCACTGATGGGCACTGATAGGCGGCACTGATGGGCACTGATAGGCGGCACTGATGGGCACTGATAGGCGGCACTGATGGGTACTGATAGGCGGCACTGATGGGTACTGATAGGCAGCACTGATGGGTACTGATAGGCGGCACTGATGGGCACTGATAGACGGCACTGATGGGTACTGATAGGCGGCACTGATAGGTACTGATAGGCGGCACTGATGGGCACTGATAGGCAGCACTGATGGGCACTGATAGGCGGTACGGATGGGTACTGATAGGCGGCACTGATGGGTACTGATAGGCGGCACTGATGGGCACTGATAGGCAGCACTGATGGGTACTGATAGGCGGCACTGATGGGTACTGATAGGCGGCACTGATGGGCACTGATAGGCGGCACTGATGGGCACTGATAGGCAGCACTGATGGGTACTGATAGGCGGCACTGATGGGCACTGATAGGCGGCACTAAAGGGGAATGATAGGCAGGACTGATGGGTACTGATAGGCGGCACTGATGGGCACTGATAGGCAGCCCTGATGGGCACTGATAGGCGGCACTGATGGGTACTGATAGGTGGCACTGATGGGCACTGATAGGCGGCACTGATGGGCACTGATAGGCAGCACTGATGGGCACTGATAGGCGGTATGGATGGGTACTGATAGGCGGCACTGATGGGTACTGATAGGCGGCACTGATGGGCACTGTTAGGCAGCACTGATGGGTACTGATAGGCGGCACTGATGGGCACTGATAGGTGGCACTGATGGGCACTGATAGGCGGCACTGATGGGCACTGATAGGCGGCACTGATGGGTACTGATAGGCGGCACTGATGGGTACTGATAGGCAGCACTGATGGGTACTGATAGGCGGCACTGATGGGCACTGATAGACGGCACTGATGGGTACTGATAGGCAGCACTGATGGGTACTGATAGGCGGCACTAATGGGCACTGATAGACGGCACTGATGGGTACTGATAGGCGGCACTGATGGGCACTGATAGGCGGCACTGATGGGTACTGATAGGCGGCACTGATGGGTACTGATAGGCGGCACTGATGGGCACTGATAGGCGGCACTGATGGGCACTGATAGGCGGCACTGATGGGTACTGATAGGCGGCACTGATGGGTACTGATAGGCAGCACTGATGGGTACTGATAGGCGGCACTGATGGGCACTGATAGACGGCACTGATGGGTACTGATAGGCAGCACTGATGGGTACTGATAGGCGGCACTGATGGGCACTGATAGGCAGCCCTGATGGGCACTGATAGGCGGCACTGATGGGTACTGATAGGTGGCACTGATAGGCGGCACTGATGGGCACTGATAGGCAGCACTGATGGGCACTGATAGGCGGTACTGATGGGTACTGATAGGCGGCACTGATGGGTACTGATAGGCAGCACTGATGGGCACTGATAGGCAGCACTGATGGGTACTGATAGGCGGCACTGATGGGTACTGATAGGCAGCCCTGATGGGTACAGATAGGCAGCCCTGATGGGCACTGATAGGCAGCACTGATGGGTACTGATAGGCGGCACTGATGGGCACTGATAGGCAGCCCTGATGGGTACTGATAGGCAGCCCTGATGGGCACTGATAGGCAGCACTGATGGGTACTGATAGGCGGCACTGATGGGCACTGATAGGCAGCCCTGATGGGTACTGATAGGCAGCCCTGATGGGCACTGATAGGCAGCACTGATGGGCACTGATAGGCGGCACTGATGGGCACTGATAGGCGGCACTGATGGGTACTGATAGGTGGCACTGATAAGGCTGCAC
The DNA here is from genome assembly GCA_037952835.1 of Lithobates septentrionalis. Classification (NCBI taxonomy): domain Eukaryota; kingdom Metazoa; phylum Chordata; class Amphibia; order Anura; family Ranidae; genus Lithobates; species Lithobates septentrionalis. Next base: position 192,655 of record JBBDGP010003720.1, on the reverse strand, counting down.
TGATAGGCGGCACTGATGGGCACTGATAGGCGGCACTGATGGGTACTGATAGGCGGCACTGATAAGGCTGCACTGATAGGCGGCACTGATGGGCACTGATAGGCGGCACTGATGAGGCTGCACTGATAGGTGGCACTAATAGGCACTGATAGGCAGCACTGATGGGCACTGATAGGCGTCACTGATGAGGCTGCACTGATAGATACTGATAGGTGGCATTGATGGGCACTGATAGGTGGCACTGATGATGAGGCACTAATGGAAATCACTGATGGGCAACATTGATGGGCACTGATTGGCACTGATGGGGCAGCACTTATAATCAGTGCCCTTCTTATCTGTGTACATGTCCCCTGTCAGGATTGCTGGTTACCGGCTCTCTTCCCCTCACACTAGGACAGCGCGTGAGGAAAGGAATGCCAATAACTGGCAGGTCTGTTTACACTGTCATAAGCTGTGATTGGACACAGCTGATCACGTGGTAAAGGGCTGCTGTGATTGGCCCTGTACCACAATCTGTGATCAGTTGTGTCTGAAGGACACATCAACCACAGAGCGCGCCGGATGTGTGCCCCAACAGAGCCGCATTGTAGCTGTCTTTCGGCTATAGCGTGGTAGGGAAGTGGTTAATGGAAAACATTCGTCCAGCACAGGAAAGAGCCGAATAACATTCGTTTTCTGCCCTATTTTCACAGAACATTCTGTACATGCAGTCTTGCTGGGTGGATTGCTATGAAAACATTTTTTAAACACCTATAGAGAGACTTTAGTGGAGATTGTGCCGAAAACGCACAATCAGGTTGTAATGCAACCCCCCCCCCAACATTAAAGAGTACATCCACATTTGTTGAGAAAAAAAACCCCTCCCCCATCTGGGTGATCTCTGTACATCACAGGGAATAAACCCCTCCCCCTTCAGGTGTTCTCTGTACATTGCGGGGAATAAACTCCTCCCCCTCTGGGTGTTCTCTGTACATCGCAGGGAATAAACCCCTCCCCCTCTGGGTGATCTCTGTACATTACAGGGAATAAACCCCTCCCCCCTCTGGGTGATCTCTGTACATTACGGGGAATAAACCCCTCCCCCTTCTGGGTGATCTCTGTACATTGCAGGGAATAAACCCCTCCCTCCTCTGGGTGATCTCTGTACATTGCAGGGAATAAACCCCTCCCCCTCTGGGTGATCTATGTACATCGCAGGGAATAAACCCCTCCCCCTCGGGGTGTTCTCTGTACATTGCAGAGAATAAACCCCTCCCCCCTCTGGGTGATCTCTGTACATTGCAGAGAATAAACCCCTCCCCCCTCTGGGTGATCTCTGTACATTGCAGAGAATAAACCCCTCCCCCCTCTGGGTGATCTCTGTACATTGCGGGGAATAAACCCCTCCCCCCTCTGGGTGATCTCTGTACATTGCAGGGAATAAACCCCTCCCCCCTCGGGGTGAACTCTGTACATTGCAGGGAAAGTAACAAACTTTGTAGCAGATTCCTCCCTTTTGTTATTCTGAAGAAATCGCTGTTTGTTTCTCTGTGTCCATGTGCGGAGTGATTCTGTATGGGAGTGACTTTATCATTATCTATCAGCTGCGGCACCTGCAGGGCTCTAATGAGGAAAGTGGAAGGGCCTGGCATCCCTTTAGATGTGATTTCCTATTGGGAGTATCTCACCATTATGACATTTGTGTTGCAGGGGATGCCTAAAAATCTGACTTGTATCTTAGTGTAGACTTCTGGGAACGTCAGTAAGCCAATCACACAAGCAGGAAATGACATTTCGGGGGGGGGGGGGGGGGTTCTGTATACCATCTGTGTACTGAAACGCCTCCAGGCAGCCATATTGCATTTGACAGGAAATGACAGCGGCTGCCGATTGTAATAGAAAGGTAATTTTTAATAACATTCAATTACAAGATGACAACTGTACACGCTAGATTATTATTTTTTGTTTTGTTTTTGAGCCAGCTGGTGGAGCTTTAGATTCCCCTTCAGGTTTCACAGGCTCCTAGTTTGTTTCTTTGATGTATAAAGCTGTTGTTTGCAGAGCTCAGTAGCTTAAGTTAAAATTTATAGATGTGGGTGCAATATTGCAGAGACTGGGCGCTAGGAGGGTTGGTCATTTCAATCAGACATAAGTAGTGTTAAAGTGGTTGTAACCCCTTCTGTATACCCAGTGAAGTGACTGGCCTCAGGTGATACATGGAGATGAAACAAATCCTCCTATGTAAGTTGTACCTGTTTATCTGTAGACCTCTCTTCTCTACATACGTTCAAAGTCTGAGATGTCAGAAAGCAGGGGGAGGAGCACTGAAGTTACACTCTGCTGAGCTCAGTGAGAAGAGCTCTGAGAGCTGATTGCAGGGAAGGGGCACACCCCTTCACACATCACGCAGAGCTGAGGCTGTCAATCACAGGCCGTGTGCTGGAGCTCCTCCATTGTCACCTTTTTTTCTCTTGCTGGCAGGAAAACTTGTCAGAGGTTATAGCAGAGGAAGGAGGCTGCAGACAGAAATGACACTCAGTGCTCTGGATTAAGACAAGTACACACTATAGAGGGATATGCTTTGTTCAGATTTAATGTCTAAAGTTTACAACCAGTTCACCTGAAACCCTGCCCAGACAGACATCCATTTTTCAATCAGAACAGGATTAGCACAAGTGTCCACCTCAGCTGCGGTTGGGGCAACTGGGTGAGCAAGTTGCAACAAAACTGACTTGAAGGCAACTCCCACTGGTTGCCATGGGCAACGGTGCTTGTCACTATAGTAGTGAATAGCAGGCAGAGCACATAAGTCCTTTCCCAAGTTTTACTTCCTCGCCTGGTGGGAGAAAAAAGCACAGTTCCCCGGCTCGATCAATCTCGGTTGCTAGGGAGCAACGGCTGGCAGGTTAGCTGTGAACAGGTGATCCCGGACGAGCCCCCAAATGTAGCCATGCCCCGGTTAGGACTGCTGATTACTGTGGTTCACCTGACACCCTGCCCAGACAGACATCCATCTCTCAATCACTCAGAGACATAGAACAGTCCATAAGCTTTGTTTTTTTTATTTGAAGGGACTGAACTTGGATGGGTGAAGGGTAGTTATGGGATGCCCAGAATGATTCAGCACAACTTGCTTGGGGTTTCTATATACACTCCAGTATATACACTCCAGTCTTCTCTCCAGTACAAGCTTTTGCTTAAGACCTCTTTTCCCTTTATTCCTCCAGCACTTCACTTGCTGCAGACTGTTACTCCTCCTCCAGACTAGCTAGCACCACATGGTTAGGCCTGACACCAACGCAGCCAGGCCTCTGTGACATTTGCCCTATGCAGGCAGGGACCACAAGCCCCTTTTAGTGTAGAAAGTTCTTGGTGCTAACTGTCCTTTTCCCAGATAGCTCTCTTCACCCCCTGCCAGCCAGCCGGGCTGCAATGACCTCTCTCCTCTGTCCTTCCCACAATCCTCTCTTCTGGTTCTGCACCCATCTCTCAAACTGCAATCTCCCAGTTCTCTCAGGCGTGCCTCCTCAGTCCCCTCGACTGTGCTTCACTCACCAGACCTCCTGGCTGCGACCAGTTGTCATCAGTGGCGGCTGGTGGAAAAAATGTTTTGGGGGGCGGCAAACAGTAACAGTAAGCGAATATTCACTCGCTGTTGTAACACTCCTGGGTGGGCTCTGGTTGCATGCTCTGGGACCCAAGCCCACCCGATTGTGAAGCCTATTAGAGCCTCTGGCTCCATTTAGGTGCTTCAAAGCAGCCGCTGGTGGCCGAGTAAACAAAGGGGCTGAACCAGAAGTGACAAAATACTCATCACTCCCGGATTCCGGGGTTCCTGAGAGAGGGGAATGACGTCAGTTTCTCTCTCTCGCTAAAGGGCAGCCATCACCGCCGGTCGCATCGCTCCGGCCCCCTGCAATGGGACTGAAGAGCCCAGGAGAGGCGGCGGCGGGAGGGTGGGAGGGGTGGTGGGACCCCCTTCCACCACCTGCAGAAGTGATCCCGTATTTAATCAGCCACTCGGATGAATTCTGCATGAAAGAGAATCACCGGCTGCAAAGAATGATCCCGGGACGATGCCTGTAGGTTCCCCCACCATCCCGGTATAACCACTGCAACCCGAGGACGTCCATGTACCTACCTTGGGTGGCAAGTGGTTACCATGAACTGTCAGACAGGACAGTTGGGTTTGTTCCAGGCTGGTTGGTCAGCAGGCTGGATTGTTTGTTTGTTGTTTGACACGCGTTACCCTTCCATGTGCTCCTTCCGGCAAAGGCCAGTTATAGGTTGGGGGGAGGGGGGCGTGCCATTTATTTGGGCAGTTGGTGAATTAGTGTGGGGACATACCGGATACCTTCAGCTGCCATTGTGCTTTTTCTGGGTGTCCAGTGCGCCGCTGTACTTTTAAAGTGGTATAAAAGGTTCGGCTTTTAAAAAACAAAAATGTTTTACTTACCCGTTCTGTGTAAAGGTTTTGCACAGAGCAACCCCGATCCTCCTCTTCTCAGGTCCCCTGATGGCGCTCTTGGCTCCTCCCCCTTGATCAGTGCCCCCAATAGCAAGCCGCTTTCTGTGGGGGCTTTGGTGCGTGCTCACTCCCGAGCCTTGCTCTACTGGGCCATAAGACACACAGAGCCACGGCTCTGCCCCACCTCGCTCTCTCCTCATTGGCTCACTGGCTGTGACTGACAGCATTGGGAGCAAATGTCTCGCCCAATGAGGAGAGGGAGTACCAGGACAGCCGAGGCTCCTGTGCACATCTGTGGATCAAGAGGGAGATCAGGTAAGTATTATGGAGATAGTGGAGGGAGCAGCAAACAGAAGGGTTTTTACCTTCATGTATAGAATGCACCTTCAGCCTTTACAACTGCTTTAAGGAGGAGTGGGCCCCCTCCAGGCATACAGTGCCTGCCCCTCATCTATTCAGTATTATATACAGTATATTACCAAAAGTATTGGGACGCCGGTCTTTACGCACACATGAACTTTAGTGACATCCCAGTCTTAGTCCGGAGGGTTCAATATTGAGTTGGCTCCGCCCTTTGCAGCTATAACAGCTTCACCTCTTCTGGGAAAGCCATCCACAAGGTTTAGGAGGGTGCCTATGGGAATGTTTGTCCATTCTTCCAGAAGTGCATTTTTGAGGTCAGGCACTGATGTTGGACGAGAAGGCCCGGCTCACAGTCTCAGCTCCAATTCATCCCAAAGGTGTTCTATGGGGTTGAGGTCAGGACTCTGTGCAGGCCAGTGAAGTTCCTCCACACCTAACTCGCTCATCCATGTCTTTATGGACCTTGCTTTGTGCACTGGTGGGCAGTCATGTTGGAACAGGAAGGGGCCGTCCCCAAACTCCTCCCACAAAGTTGGGAGCATGAAATTGTCCAAAATGTCTTGATATGCTGACGCCTTAAGAGTTCCCTTCACTGGAACTAAGATGTCAAGTCCAACCCCTGAAAAACAACCCCACACCATAATCCCCCCTCCCCCCCACACCATAATCCCCCCCACACCATAATCCCCCCTCCCCCCCACACCATAATCCAACCCCCCCCACACCATAATCCCCCCTCCACCAAAAGATTTGGACCAGTGCACAAAGCAAGGTTCATAAAGACATGGATGAGCAAGTTTGGGGTGGAGGAACTTATATATAAAAGAAAAGATGAATGCTGAGAATGCGGTTTGGATTAATTCTCTGAATAAGGACAATAAAGCTTCCCTTCTGGAGTGGATGGAAGGGTGTAATATTAATCTTGTACAGGGTAATGGTCAGAGGGAATATGGTGGCCCTCCTGCAGACTGGGTTGGAGAGGCTCCTTCACTTTGGGGCAGAAATATTTATCAACAATATCCCTCAAGAAATCTATGAAGATAAATCCACCTTTTCAGATGGCTGGAACATTGTATGAGTTTTGTCTCAAAGACTGTTGAAGGCTGACGCCGGACCGTCTGAGTTGGGGTGGGATCCCTGATTAATCAAAGCATTGTCTAGATCAGTGGTTCTCAATCTCAGTCCTCAAGTACCCCAACAGGCCATATTTTCAGGCTTTCCTTTACTGTGCACATATGACAATCAATCATATTTTATCTAAGGGAAGTTCCCAAAACATGGCCTGTTGGGGGTATTTGAGGATAGGGCTGAGAACCACTGATCTAGATCACCGTTAGTTGTTAGCTGTTAATTGGATTGCTGTTTGAAGTTTGGTTTGTCATGCTAATATCCTCAAGTGGGGAATGTCTTCCTGTGGGGTATAAAGTCCTCCTGTGGGGTATAAAGTCTTCCTGTGGTGTATAAAGTCTTCCTGTGCGGTATAAAGTCCTCCTGTGGGGTATAAAGTCTTCCTGTGGGGTATAAAGTCCTCCTGTGGGGTATAAAGTCTTCCTGTGGGGTATAAAGTCCTCCTGTGGGGAATAAAGTCTTCCTGTGGGGTATAAAGTCTTCCTGTGGGGTATAAAGTCCTCCTGTGGGGAATAAAGTCCTCCTGTGGGGTATAAAGTCTTCCTGTGGGGTATAAAGTCCTCCTGTGGGGAATAAAGTCTTCCTGTGGGGTATAAAGTCTTCCTGTGGGGTATAAAGTCCTCCTGTGGGGTATAAAGTCTTCCTGTGGGGTATAAAGTCCTCCTGTGGGGTATAAAGTCCTCCTGTGGGGTATAAAGTCTTCCTGTGGGGTATAAAGTCCTCCTGTGGGGTATAAAGTCTTCCTGTGGGGTATAAAGTCCTCCTGTGGGGTATAAAGTCCTCCTGTGGGGTATAAAGTCCTCCTGTGGGGTATAAAGTCCTCCTGTGGGGTATAAAGTCCTCCTGTGGGGTATAAAGTCTTCCTGTGGGGTATAAAGTCTTCCTGTGGGGTATAAAGTCCTCCTGTGGGGAATAAAGTCTTCCTGTGGGGTATAAAGTCTTCCTGTGGGGTATAAAGTCCTCCTGTGGGGAATAAAGTCCTCCTGTGGGGTATAAAGTCTTCCTGTGGGGTATAAAGTCCTCCTGTGGGGAATAAAGTCTTCCTGTGGGGTATAAAGTCTTCCTGTGGGGTATAAAGTCCTCCTGTGGGGAATAAAGTCCTCCTGTGGGGTATAAAGTCTTCCTGTGGGGTATAAAGTCCTCCTGTGGGGAATAAAGTCTTCCTGTGGTTTATAAAGTCTTCCTGTGGGGTATAAAGTCCTCCTGTGGGGTATAAAGTCTTCCTGTGGGGTATAAAGTCCTCCTGTGGGGTATAAAGTCCTCCTGTGGGGTATAAAGTCTTCCTGTGGGGTATAAAGTCCTCCTGTGGGGTATAAAGTCTTCCTGTGGGGTATAAAGTCTTCCTGTGGGGTATAAAGTCCTCCTGTGGGGTATAAAGTCTTCCTGTGGGGTATAAAGTCCTCCTGTGGGGTATAAAGTCCTCCTGTGGGGTATAATGTCCTCCTGTGGGGTATAAAGTCCTCCTGTGGGGTATAAAGTCCTCCTGTGGGGTATAAAGTCTTCCTGTGGGGTATAAAGTCCTCCTGTGGGGTATAAAGTCCTCCTGTGGGGTATAAAGTCTTCCTGTGGGGTATAAAGTCCTCCTGTGGGGAATAAAGTCTTCCTGTGGGGTATAAAGTCTTCCTGTGGGGTATAAAGTCCTCCTGTGGGGAATAAAGTCCTCCTGTGGGGTATAAAGTCTTCCTGTGGGGTATAAAGTCCTCCTGTGGGGAATAAAGTCTTCCTGTGGTTTATAAAGTCTTCCTGTGGGGTATAAAGTCCTCCTGTGGGGTATAAAGTCTTCCTGTGGGGTATAAAGTCCTCCTGTGGGGTATAAAGTCCTCCTGTGGGGTATAAAGTCTTCCTGTGGGGTATAAAGTCCTCCTGTGGGGTATAAAGTCTTCCTGTGGGGTATAAAGTCTTCCTGTGGGGTATAAAGTCCTCCTGTGGGGTATAAAGTCTTCCTGTGGGGTATAAAGTCCTCCTGTGGGGTATAAAGTCCTCCTGTGGGGTATAAAGTCCTCCTGTGGGGTATAAAGTCTTCCTGTGGGGTATAAAGTCCTCCTGTGGGGTATAAAGTCCTCCTGTGGGGTATAATGTCCTCCTGTGGGGTATAAAGTCCTCCTGTGGGGTATAAAGTCCTCCTGTGGGGTATAAAGTCCTCCTGTGGGGTATAAAGTGTTCCTGTGGGGTATAAAGTATGTGTCTGAGTTTAACTAAAGAACAAAAAGAAGGAAGTTCCCCTTGGGGTTTGGACTTTACCGGCACTCAGATAAGTATAACAACTTTGTATAGTGGAAAAATATATATGTGTTTATTACAGATACATAGTTAAAAACATGTGGTATTAAGTATACATTACAGCCATTACTGATGATACAATAGTTACAAATAGATGGTATGTAGAAGATATCCTTCACCTGACACATGGATGTGGTCCTTCTAGATGGAGTCTGAGGGAGGCACTTCAAGTTGATGGTGTTCAATATATGTCTCTCCTGGTCTCTTGTTCTAGAAGGACCATGTCCACCTCCTCCCCCTTGAACGAACACCAAGGATTCCATCTGGGGGCCTCAGTGGGTCCGGGATTTCCCCACACCTAAGAAGTTTCCCTTTTTTGGGCTTCCGATTATACTTGGATGATCAACTCTTACCCTTTCAACTGATACCTTTTGCTGGGTTTCTCAGGGGGATGGAGGTCTCCCGGGGCCATGTTGTGTTTTTTGCTTTTAATCCAATGGAGTGTGCTATAAGCATCTGACTGTTGCAATTAATTATTATATTCTATCTACCCCTGAGGAAGGAGTGTCTTTAGTAGACTCCGAAACGTGTCGGGTGAAGGATATCTTCTACATACCATCTATTTGTAACTATTGTATCATCAGTAATGGCTGTAATGTATACTCCATACCACATGTTTTTAAATATGTATCTGTAATAAACACATATATATTTTTCCTACTCTACAAAGTTGTTATACTTATCTGAGTGCTGGTAAAGTCCAAACCCCAAGGGGAACTTCCTTCTTTTTGTTCGTATAATAGGATGTGGCATTGTGAAACAATCACTGATATTTTCTATTCGAGTTTTACTAAAGAGTCATTCCTTTGGTTTCTACCATAACATCTTGTCTGTGTACGATGCTCGGGGTAATGGGCTGGTATTAGCGCTCGGTCTGCTGGAAGGGTTTGCGGGGCAGTGTTTGGAGGAAGCACCAAAGCGGGGTGCCAAGCGTTCTGTCACCAGTCCAATGTCAGGGCAGGTAGTAAGCAAGCGCAGTCCAGCTCACCGGTTCAGTCAGCAATTCAAAGAGTAATCCAGGTCCAAGGCAAAGATCAGCAGCAAGGGACTCTAAAATACTAACAATGATCAGGTAGGACCACAAACAGGGAGCCAGGAGGCCAACAGTATCACAAGCAGGTGAAACCTCTCACGTTGCTGTCTGGGAGGCTGCGGTGACCATTTGCAAAGCCACGGTGGAGAAACCCGTCCCTCCTACTGATGTTATATCAACTGACTCTTTTTAATAAAGGATCCATGGATTCTGGTAAGAGTCCATTCTGTCCAATGGCGGAGGTGCGCCTGGATGTCTCACATTTCGGATTGGAGTGATTCCCTCACATCAGTTTTCCTTACTATTTTGACTTTGAATTTGGGAGTTTTATCATTCTCAACATTTTCTCCTTTGTTTTATATGATTTTGTCACGTGGGTGTTGATTTGTTGCACTTATTTCTAAGTTTTTTGCAAAAAATTGTATATATCTGTTTGCAATCCACTTTGTTTATTGCCAGCTGCTTTTCTCAGATCTGCCGGCGCGATATCTGCTTGCTTAGAAATAAGAAAAGGTCAGCGACGTGTGGACTGCAAGGTACAAAGTTAATGGGTAGAATCTCGGGCAGAGGTCCAGCCAGAGGTCAGGAGCGGAGATAAGCAGCACACATAAGCTGACAAGGGTCACCCAAACCAGGTCAGGAGGAAGCGGGGTCAATAACAATGTCAGCATAGGTGGGAACGCAGGAGGAAGACTGAAGCACATTCAGCAATGATCTTGTTCAGAGTTCAGCTCTGAATAGCCCCCTTAGCGGCATCGGACATGCCTGCACGTGCACGTATGTGTGCACAAATCGTACATTCAGGCTTCTGCACTGATCAGTGCAGTTTGTTGTGTATGGGGTTGTGTAGATGCAGACCGGTCAGAAAGTCCATGCTGACCCGTGTCCACAGCTAAAAGTGCCTACAATGGGGACGTGAGCCTCAGAACTGGAGCACAGAGCAATGGAAGAAGGTGGCCTGGTCTGAGGAATGACGTTTCCTTGAAAGGTCGGGTGGGTCACTTACCTGGGGAAGAAATGGCACCAGGATCCAGTATGGGAAGAAGGCAAGCTGGTGCAGGCAGTGAGATGCTTTGGGCAATGTTCTGCTGGGGTACCTTGGCTCCTGCCATTCATGTGGATGTTACTTTGACACGTACCACCTAACTGAACAATGTTGGTGACCAAATGGTATTCCCTGATTGGAGTGGCCTCTTTCAGCAGGATAATGCGCCCTGCCACACTACGAAAATGGTTTAAGAATGGTTTGGGGAACACAACAACGAGTTTGAGTTATAACATTGTCTTCCAGATTGAAATTCTCCAGATCTCAATCCATCAAGGATCTGTGGGATGTTCTAGAAAGTAAGATCTATGGAGCCACCACCTCCCAACTTACAGGACTTACTACCGATGGCCCAGATACCACAGCGTACCTTCCAGGGGCGGACTGACCATTGAGCCACTCGGGCACTGCCTGAGGGCCCTGGGCCACTAGGGGGCCCCATCAGGGTTGCCAGCCTCAGTAAAACCAGGGACAGTATGTATAAATCTGTGTTTTTTTTACATCTGTCTGTGTATACTGTGTGTACATGCATGTGTATACTGTGTGTTTGTATACTGTGTGTGTGTATACTGTGTGGCCCCATAATCTCTGATTGCCTGGGGGCCCCATAATCTCCTATTGCCCGGGGGCCCCATTAGTTATCAGTCCACCCCTGGTACCTTCAGAGGTCTAGAGGAGTCCATGGCTTGATGGGCCAGGGCTGTTTTGGTGGCAAAAAAGGGGACCTGCACAATATTAGGTGGGTGGTCATAAAGTTATGGCTGATCTGTGTATACTCCTAAGTATGTGTACATTTACACTCAGTAGTATGACCGCTAGCATGGCATTCCTGGCACTTCTTCTGGTCCTAGGCTGCTAACTTCTGATCGTAACAACAGATTGTAAATTCATGAATATGTAAAAAGGAGCACCCTCTCTTTTGTCTTGATACAGAAAATGATGGGAAATCCAAAAATGTTCAGTTCTTACCTGAGCGGGAGGTGATGTGCACAGAGGAGCGCCTGGTACAAAGTTAAAGGTCATTTGAAATTATTTTTTTCAAAAATGTAATATGTAAGAACATCAAGTACATCCAACGTGTTTTGGGGGGGCAAGCCTCCCTCTTATTTAGGGCCAATGTGCAAAAAATGTAAAAAAGTAAAACATATTGTAAATATCTCATGTAAACAATATACCAAACAGGTGCTAATGATCATCAGTTTCATATGTAGGTTGAAACACAGTTATTAACTGAAACTGAAACAGCTGTGTAGCAGGCTTAAAACTGGGTGAGGAACAGCCAAACTCTCCTACTAGGGTGAGGTTGTGGAAGACAGTTTCATGTCACAGGACATACACCATGGCAAGACTGAGCTCAGCAACAAGACACAAGGGGGTTATACTGCATCAGAAAGGTCTCTCCCAGGAAAAGATTTCACAGCAGACTGGGGGTTCAAGATGTGCTGTTCAAGCTCTTTTGAAGACGCACAAAGAAATGGGTAACATTGTGTAGACACAGTGATCGGACTCTTAATGCAGCAGATGAAAGACACATCGTGCTTCCTTCCCTTGCACATTGGAAGATGTCCAGCAGTGCCATCAGCACAAAACTGGAGTAAACCAGTGGGATCCAGGTACCCCCATCTACTGTCCAGGGAAGTCTGGTGGAAACCAGTGGAGCCCAGCTGTACCCATCTACTGTCTGGGGAAGTCTGGTGGGACCTAGGTACACCCATCTACTGTCTGTAGAAGTCTGGAGGAAACCAGTGGGACCCAGGTACACCCATCTACTGTCTGTAGAAGTCTGGAGGAAACCAGTGGGACCCAGGTACCCCCCATCTACTGTCTGTAGAAGTCTGGAGGAAACCAGTGGGACCCAGGTACACCCATCTACTGTCTGTAGAAGTCTGGAGGAAACCAGTGGGACCCAGGTACACCCATCTACTGTCTGTAGAAGTCTGGAGGAAACCAGTGGGACCCAGGTACACCCATCTACTGTCTGTAGAAGTCTGGAGGAAACCAGTGGGACCCAGGTACACCCATCTACTGTCTGTAGAAGTCTGGAGGAAACCAGTGGGACCCAGGTACACCCATCTACTGTCTGGAGAAGTCTGGTGGAAACCAGTGGGACCCAGGTACCCCCATCTACTGTCTGGAGAAGTCTGGAGGAAACCAGTGGGACCCAGGTACACCCATCTACTGTCCAGGGAAGTCTGGTGGAAACCAGTGGAGCCCAGCTGTACCCATCTACTGTCTGGGGAAGTCTGGTGGGACCTAGGTACACCCATCTACTGTCTGTAGAAGTCTGGAGGAAACCAGTGGGACCCAGGTACTCCCATCTACTGTCCGGAGAAGTCTGGAGGAAACCAGTGGGACCCAGGTACTCCCATCTACTGTCTGTAGAAGTCTGGAGGAAACCAGTGGGACCCAGGTACTCCCATCTAGTGTCCGGAGAAGTCTGGAGGAAACCAGTGGGACCCAGGTACACCCATCTACTGTCTGTAGAAGTCTGGAGGAAACCAGTGGGACCCAGGTACACCCATCTACTGTCTGTAGAAGTCTGGAGGAAACCAGTGGGACCCAGGTACACCCATCTACTGTCTGGAGAAGTCTGGTGGAAACCAGTGGGACCCAGGTACCCCCATCTACTGTCTGGAGAAGTCTGGAGGAAACCAGTGGGACCCAGGTACACCCATCTACTGTCCGGAGAAGTCTGGTGGAAACTAGTAGGACCCAGGCACACTTATCTAATGTCTAGAGAAGTCTGGTGGAAACCAGTAGGACCCAGGTACCCCCATCTACTGTCTGGAGAAGTCTGGTGGAAACCAGTGGGACCCAGGTACACCCATCTACTGTCCGGAGAAGTCTGGTGGAAACTAGTAGGACCCAGGTACACCCATCTACTGTCTGGAGAAGTCTGGTGGAAACCAGTGGGACCCAGGTACCCCATCTACTGTCCAGGGAAGTCTGGTGGAAACCGGTGGGACCCAGGTACCCCCATCTACTGTCCGGAGAAGTCTGGTGGAAACTAGTAGGACCCAGGTACACCCATCTACTGTCCAGAGAAGTCTGGAGGAAACCAGTGGGACCCAGGTACACCCATCTACTGTCCGGAGAAGTCTGGTGGAAACTAGTAGGACCCAGGTACACCCATCTACTGTCTGGAGAAGTCTGGTGGAAACCAGTGGGACCCAGGTACCCCATCTACTGTCCAGGGAAGTCTGGTGGAAACCAGTGGGACCCAGGTACTCCCATCTACTGTCCAGGGAAGTCTGGTGGAAACCAGTGGGACCCAGGTACCCCATCTACTGTCCAGGGAAGTCTGGTGGAAACCGGTGGGACCCAGGTACACCCATCTACTGTCCGGAGAAGTCTGGTGGAAACTAGTAGGACCCAGGTACCCCCATCTACTGTCCGGAGAAGTCTGGAGGAAACTAGTAGGACCCAGGTACACCCATCTACTGTCCAGAGAAGTCTGGAGGAAACCAGTGGGATCCAGGTACCCCTATCTACTGTCCGGAGAAGTCTGGTGGAAACTAGTAGGACCCAGGTACTCCCCATCTACAGTCCAGAGAAGTCTGGAGGAAACCAGTGGGATCCAGGTACCCCTATCTACTGTCCGGAGAAGTCTGGTGGAAACTAGTAGGACCCAGGTACACCCATCTACAGTCCAGAGAAGTCTGGAGGAAACCAGTGGGATCCAGGTACCCCTATCTACTGTCCGGAGAAGTCTGGTGGAAACTAGTAGGACCCAGGTACACCCATCTACAGTCCAGAGAAGTCTGGAGGAAACCAGTGGGATCCAGGTACACCCATCTACAGTCCAGAGAAGTCTGGAGGAAACCAGTGGGATCCAGGTACACCCATCTACTGTCTGGAGAAGTCTGGTGGAAACCAGTGGGACCCAGGTACACCCATCTACTGTCCGGAGAAGTCTGGTGGAAACTAGTAGGACCCAGGTGTTAGTGAGTTTTAGGTAGGATAAAAAACAAAACAAAATGCGCACTATTTCTGGGCAGTACAGATAACAACTAACATACACATAAGTGGTATCACTGCGATCGTCAGGAGGAGAATTTATTTTGGGCTGTTCTTTGGTGGTAGGCTATGGTAGTAGTAAGAAATATACAGCTACATTTTTTAAAACATTTTTTTTTTACTATTTTGGGCCAGTTTCTCTTTGATAATAAAAGTAATCATAAAAAATAAAGAGAAAATACCTGGGTCAAGGTTTCATCTAGGTCAGCGCCAGGGTTTATGTTTTGGTCAAGCAAGGGTCAAAGAGGTTAAAGTCAGGGTCAGTATATTTTGGGCAAGATTTTTTTTTTTAATTAGTATCAGTGTGTTTTATGTAGGACAAAAAAAAAGCAAAATGTGCACTATTGTTTCTGGGCTGTACTATAGGTACAGATAACAACTAACATACACATATGAGGTATCTCTGCGATCGCCAGCAGCGGGAGAATTTATTTTGGGTCGGTGGTAGGTTATGGTAGTAACAAGAAATACACTGCTAAACATAAAATAAAATGTTTTTTTTTTTACTATTTTTTTTTTTTTACTATTTTGCCAGTTTTGCTTTGATAATAAAAAACAAAAAAAAAATCAGAAGATATCTATTACCATTTACCACTAATTTGTCCTAAAAAAAAATGTTTTTTTTTTTTTGTAAAGTATTTTTTATGAAACTTTATAATATAAACACGTCAGCAACAACGCCAGCCGCAGATTGCGGAAATCGGCCACCGGTTACAATAAAATTACCAGTGTGCCACAACAACAAAAAACACAAAAAAATAAATAAAAATAATACAACACTTGCCCAGGCAGATCTACACATTGCGGAACACCTGAGGTAGGTACACAGTGATTTGGCCCATAGACACAGGATAATACCTGCATGGCAAAGTTTCAGAATGATGCTCAGGAATTGCGATTTGTTTTACCCTTAGGAGGGGAAGGGGTTAAAATTTCAAAAAGCCTTTTAAGGGAAAACAAACTTTTGTCTCCTTCTAGAGGGGACTTCCCTGCTTAGACAGTTGTCAGTCGATCGCACTGGCGGATCGACTCTCACCTCCCAGGTTCTGGTGAAGAAGAAGTGAAACATTTTGGATTGCGATCGTTTCCTGTAGTAAGAGAAGGCGAATCCCTCGAATGATTCATGCGAAGTTATAAAACAAGATCTGGTTGTAGCCGATTAGCGGCGTGCCTCCGCAGTCTGACACCCGCCGCAGCCACTTCCCACCATCGCTTCATTTCCCTGAAGGATAATTAAAAGAAAATTATACCCTTCTTCTAAGAAAAGTTCTGTGTGCCTTTCCATCCCACATCGAGCGTTCCGACTCTTTCCGAGAGAGAGAGGAAAAAAAAAAAAAGGTTACAAGTACCGGCTAAATTTAGTTTATGCGAGCCGCTCGCCAGCGCTGAATGGGCCCTTTTATATCGGCGGCGCCGGTGAATGAATAGAAGGCAGGTACGTGAGCGCAGCAGCATAGACGGCGCTCCCCCTCACTGGCCGGGTGGTCTTTCTTCCTCCCTTGATGCACATCAAGCTATAACTTTTCAGCTCGTGGCTTTTTGTTTTCTCAGTTATCTCTATTCAAGCGTTTGCCGCACGGCTACCTACCCGCCTCTCCGAGAATAATGAGATTTCCCTTCCACAAGGCTGGATGTTTGCAGCCGTGCTGTAAAGAGGAAAAAACAGGCCGCAGGCAAAACACAAATCGAACGTTTAAAGTGTATTTATAGCAAAAAACTCTTTGGATTAGCTTAGAATCCACTGTTTGTTTTCTGTCCCATCGGGGAGATGTTCCGTCTAGACATGGGGGGAGGGGTCTGGGGAAAATGATTTTTGCAGTGAAAATAACCGTAATGATTTTTGGACTGCTTAGGGAAAATGTCAATATTTTTTTTTTTGATCTTTAATTTAGTGTTATTTGTATTTTTTGTGTATTTATGTCTGTTTATTTCATTTGGTGCCCTTTGCATTTTTACTATTTTTTGATTATTTGTGGTTGTTATTTGTTTCTGGTTTTTTTTGTTTGTTTGTTTTGTGTGTATTTTTGCTTGTTGATTTAATTTAGTGTTATTTGTATTTTTTGTGTATTTATGTTTGTTTATTTAATGTGGTGTCCTTTGCAGTTTTTACTGTTTTTTGATTATTTGTGGATGTTTTTTGTTGTTATTTGTTTCTGTTTTTTGTTTGTTTTTTTGTGTGTATTTTTGCTTGTTGATTCTATTTATCTTTCTTTCCTCAATGGACTCAGTGAGGGCAGCGGCAGACATTGGCTCCTGCTGCCGTCAATCAAATTCAGTGATAAGGGAGCAAGGGGCAGGACCAAGCTGCACTGTGTGTGTCAATAGATGTACATAGTGCAGCTTGGTAACTAGCCCACACAAGTACCCCCCCCGCCATCCGCCTCAGTAAGCCACACTTTGTTGTTTATTTTACTGTATTTATGGTTGTTTGTTTCAATTACTGTTCTTTGTATTTTTTTGGGTGGTTTTTTTTTGTCTATTCACAATTTTTTTCAATTTACTGTACATAGTATTTTTTGTGTATTTATGGTTGTTTATGTTTAGTGTTATTTGACTTTTTTCTATATTTATGTTTTTTTTAAATGTAGTGTTTTTTGTATTCTTTTTTATATTTTTTGTGTATTTAAGATTTTTTTTTTTTTTTTTTAATTTGCTGTAGTTAATATTTTTCTGTCATTCGTGTATTTATGGTTGTTTATTTTTAATGTTGTTTGAATTTTTTTTATATTTATGGTTGTTTATCTAGTTTACTGTTCTTTGTATGTTTTCTGCTGTTTTAACCACTTGCCTACCGGGCACTTTTACCCCCTTCCTGCCCATGCCATTTTTCAGCTTTCAGCGCTCTCACACTTTGAATGACAATTCTACAGTGCTACATTGTACCCAGAAGACATTTTTATAATTTTCCTCACGCTGCTTTCTTTTGGTGGTATTTAACCACTTCGCGCCCGCGCTATAGCCGAAAGACGGCTGCAGCGCGGATGCTACCTGCCGGGTGGCCGTCCCTGGTATGCCCAGCTGTTTACTTCCGCAATGCGCGCTCCCGCGGGCACGCATCGGGGAAGTTCTGTGCTGGCCGTGTCCCTCGGACACAGCCAGTCACAGATCGCCGTAAACCGCCAATGACAGCGGCTGTTTACAGTACGATCGGCGGTGCCAATGAGAGAGGATCATCTCTCATCGCCGGCTCTCCCTCCTCACACAGAGACAGCGTGTGAGGAGGGAGAGCGAACCGCTGCGGCGGTGAGTGCAAAAAAAAACAAAAAAACAGACATAAAAGTCGTCAGTGTCATCTGTCATCCCTCCCCACTGTCATCTGTCCTCACTGTCCTCTGTTGCTAGTGCCATCCCTCCCCAGTGCCATCCCTCCCCACTGCCATCCTTCCCCACTGCCATCCCTCCCCACTGCCATCCCTCCCTAGTGCCATCCTTCCCCACTGCCATCCCTCCCTAGTGCCATCCCTCCCCACTGCCATCCCTCCCCAGTGCCATCTGTCCCCAGTGCCATCCGTCATCAGTGCCACATATCAGTGCCATCTGTCATCAGTGTCACATGTCATTGTCCTGGTGCTCCAGGGCCTTCAAAAGTGTAATAAGTAGTCAACAATGTAGATGTGTAATTTATGCTCCAAGAACACCTGATGGTGCTCTCTGCATGTTGGGCCTCTCTATGTGGCCAGGCTGTGAAAAAGTCCCACACATGTGGTATCGTAATACTCAGGAGGAGTAGCAGAATGTATTTTGGGGCGTTATTTGTGGTATACACATGCCATGTGAGAGAAATAACCTATTACAATGACAATTTTGTGGGGGAGAAAAAAAAAAAATCTTCATTTTGCAATGAATTGTGGGAAAAAATGACAACATCAAAAAGCTCACCATGCCTCTTACTAAATACCTTGGAATGTCTACTTTCAAAAAAGGGGTCATTTGGGGGGTGTTTGTACTTTCCTGACTTGTTCGGGTCGCAATAAATGAGATAGGCCGTCAGTACATCAGGTGTGATCAATTTTTTATGATTTGCACCACAGCTTGTAGACTCTCTAACTTTTACAAAGACCAAATAATATCCACTAATTTGGGTTAATTTTACCAAAAATATGTAGCAGTATAAATTGTGGCCAAAATTTATGAAGAAAAATTAATAATTTGCAAAATTTTATCACAGAAACTAAGAAAAATGCGTTTTTTTTTTCAAAATTTTCGGTCTTTTTTTATTTATAGCGCAAAAAATACAAAACCCAGAGGTGATCAAATACCACCAAATGAAAGCTCTATTTGTATGAAGAAAAGGACAAAAAATTCATTGGGGTACAGTATTACATGACTGAGTAATTGTCATTCAAAGTGTGAGAGCGCTGAAAGCTGAAAATTGGTCTGGGCAGGAGGGGGGTTTAAGTGCCCAGTAGGCAAGTGGTTAACCACTGCTGTTTTTTTTTAATTTTTTACTAAAAAAAAAAAAAAAATAGACCAAAAATGTTGAAAAAAAACATTTTTTTTACTTAGTTTCTGTCCGTGAATTTTGTAACTAAGTAATTTTTCTCCTTCACTGATGTGCGCTGATGAGGCGGCACTGATAGGCTGAACTTGTGGGCATTGATGAGGCGGCACTTATGGGCACTGATGAGGAGGCACTTATATGCCGCACTTATGGGCACTAATAGGTGGCACTGATATGTGGCACTGATGAGCAGTGATAGCCGGCACTGATGGGCACTGTTAGGCGGCACTGGTGGGCACTGATAGGCGGCACGGATAGGCAGGGCACAGATGGGCATTGATGGGTGGCACTGATGGGCATTGCAGGACAGCACTGATAGGCTGCACTGATAGCCAGCATTGACTGGCATCGTTAATGGGCACTGATTGGTGGCACTTGTGGGCAGTGGTGGGCACTGATTGCTGGCACTGGTGGGCACTGATCGGTGACACTGTTGGCGTTATATTGTAATCAGGGCACTGGTTACATGCCTAGATGTCCCCCTGCATGGAGATGCCACTGATTGGCTCTCCTCGCCACACATTACCGGCATCTCTGTGTTTACATGAGACTGGCTATGATTGGACACAGCCAATCACATGGTTAAAGAGCCATTGAGGCGGCTCTTTACAAAGATCAGGGTTGCGCCATGTCCTAGCAACACGCCGTGGCCGCGATCGCCGCACTGCGCGCCCCTGCGGGAGCGCAAGGGTGGCCGTTCTGGGTCTCCGTCATATGACGGTGGGCAGGTGGCAACTGGTTAATTAGTATTTATGGTTGTTTAGTTAAGTGTTGTTTGAATTTTTTTCTATACTTATGGTTGTTTATTTAATTTGGTGTACTTTGTATTTTTTGTGTATTTAAGAATTTTTAAATGTAATTTTCTTTGTATTTTTCAGTTTTTTTTAATGCGTATTTATGATTGTTTACTTGATTTAGTGTTCTTTGTATCTTCTTCTGTATTCATAGGTTGTTTATTTTTATTTAGTGTACTTTATATTTTTTTGTGTATTTAAAATTTGTTTTAATTGAATGTTCTTAGTATTTTTCTTTGAATTTTTTTTTGTTGTATTTATGTTTGTTGCAGAAGTTCCGCTTTAAAATTTGATGGAAAAAAAAATTCCCTCCTTAAACGATTTATCAAAAGCTTATTTCTCTCTTAAGGGATTAAAAGGCATCCAAACATAATACATCAATTAAATATATATCACGATTATAACAAGTGTTACATTGTATTTGACATCCTCATTAAAACCTTTGCCTAGCCCTGCATGCTGTACATATCCATCATCTTCTAATGCTTATTAACACCATACATCAAACACCCGGCTCTTCATCTTTCTACACCGAGCACATCGAGTAATTCTATATATATCATTATACAGTCGTAGTCCACGGACCTTATGGGGAAAATAAGCATTTGATGAATCGCATTCTCAGACGTCAGCAATGGCAACCTTCTTTTTTTTTTTTTTTTTTTTTTAATCACGGGATTTACCTTGAGGTAGATATAATCCACAACTGGACTGGGTTTTGTTTACCGAACGATTGCGTATGATTAACAATATCCATGTTTTTTTTTTTAATAAAATACTTGTTTTCATCCTTGTTACATCTCAGTGTTGCTGATCCTGTAGCCACTTTGCAGCTACCTTCTGCCTACGTGGACTCATGTGATGCCTCCATGGCCTTTTTAAGGTGGGTGTTACGGTCAGGGGTCAGGCTTGGAGACCAGTAGCTATAGCAGTTGTACTTATCCCACCAACCAGCTGGATAAGTACACAAGCAGATCACCCTGGAGGCTGACGTGGACCCATCTGAGGTGAGCACTAACCGGTGTTCCCCAGAGCTCCTGATGGTGGAGATGGGTTTTGCGGCATGTTAGTACCAGGTCACGGTCCACAGGATTGCCCCATCAGGAGGTGAGCAACCTGGGGTCCAGTAGCAGATATAGCAGGTAGGGATCAGGCAAAAACATAGTTTGTAAACAAGCCAAAGGTCGGTAACAAGTGGTTGCAGGTTGGGATCAAGTGGAAATGTAGTCGAGGAACAAGCCAAAGGTTGATAACGAGTGGTAGTGAAAATAAGGACAGCTGCAGGTATGCAGGAGCACGATATCAGCTGCAAAGAGCACAATAATCTGGCAAACAGGAAGTGCATAGGCATGGCTTAAGTAGGAAGTTCATTGGAGGAGCAAGGAGTTCAAGGTTCGACAGAAATGACATGGCTTAAATAGGAAAATTCATGGGAGGAGCAAGCAGTTCAAGGTTCAACAGAAACGACATGGCTCAAATAGGAAGTTCATGGAAGGAGCGAGGAGTTCAAGGTTCACCAGAAATGGCATGGCTTAAATAGGAAGTTCATGGAAGGAGCGAGGAGTTCAAGGTTCACCAGAAGCGGCATGGCTTAAATAGAAAGTTCATGGAAGGAGCAAGGAGTTCAAGGTTCACCAGAAGCGGCATGGCTTAAATAGGAAGTTCATGGGAGGAACAAGGAGTTCAAGGTTCACCAGAAGCGGCATGGCTTAAATAGGAAGTTCATGGGAGGAACAAGGAGTTCAAGGTTCAACAGAAACGACATGGCTTAAATTGAAAGTTCATGGGAGGAGCAAAGAGTTCAAGGTTCAGGAAAAACGGCATGGCTTAAATAGGAAGTTCATGAGAGGAGCAAGGAGTTCAAGGTTCACCAGAAATGGCATGGCTTAAATTGGAAGTTCATGGGAGGAGCAAGGAGTTCAAGGTTCAGGAAAAGCGGCATGGCTTAAATTGGAAGTTCATGGAAGGATCAAGGAGTTCAAGGTTCACCAGAAATGACATGGCTTAAATAAGAAGTTCATGGGAGGAGCAAAGAGTTCAAGGTTCACCAGAAATGACATGGCTCAAATAGGAAGTTCATGGGAGGAACAAGGAGTTCAAGGTTCACCAGAAACAGTGTACAAGGTAAGATTATCCAAGGTATCAGACAGGATGCCATCCAGCATTACAGGTGGCTCAGCAAGTACAGCTACTGCTGGATGCAGCAGAGGTTGTGGGTTCACATCCTGGTCCTGACAATGGGATTCCTAATGATGACAACTGTGGATTGTGCTTACGAAATGGGTGTTGAAATGCCAACCTGTAACCTTCACCAGAATCTCATGTCACAGGGGGACAGCTAGAATATAAAAGCCAATTGTAGCAATGGGGTCTTTAGATAAAGAATTTACTGCAAATGTCTCAAACATTCCCACAACCGTCACAAAAAAATCACAGAACTTTGCCTATTATATTTATTTTCTATGATCGTCAGCTCCACCTGGTGGCCATAATGCCAATCATTTTCTGGATGGAGCTATGTAAACTGCTAGGTGGAGCTGATGATCATAGGAAATAAACATATGTGGCAAATTACAGGGTTTTTTAAATAAATATTTTATAAATAGACCTCCAAATGCGTCTCTCGATCAATAAAACATTGAAGATATACAATCTTAAACAAAAGTTTTAACAGCAAAACCGGTTCCTGTGCACATCGAAAAAACAATTTCAATTCTCTTCCTCGGTGATATTTCAACCAATTTGTATGCTGCACCCGACAACCACTTGTGATCCCTTCACCCGTTCGGAAAGAAACTCTCCAAAAGCAAATGACCTTAAAATTATAAAAGGTCATCTGTGCTCCTTCCACCAAACATCTTGGAACCGTCTTGTGTTTGTGGATAATGCTTCCAATATGATGCAGGATGTGGCCCGGCGTACAATGCGCTACAGCCCAATATTTCACCTTGTCGGAGGACAATGCCGCCGGTATTACACCGGATGTGACCCGTATAATGCAACAAAACAACAACGCACCGTACGGTGTAATACCGCTTTATTAAAAACCATTAAAAACATAAAAACGTTCCATGCACACTTCCAGGTGCTTATCTGGTACCGATGAAGAGGCCATTCCCTTCAACTCCACAGCTTTATGGCTTAATGGCTTCAATAAAACGTTATTATAATATTCCTTCTGGTTTTGTTACATTATATCGAGTCCTGAGCAGTGCTGGATTGTGTGGTGATTACTCTTCTCCTGAATATCTCCAGATATATACAGCTCATTCCTATCTACAAGCCGGACATTTCTTCTATATCTATACTGCCTGCTTTATTACCATAGAGGGGAAGGGCACCAAGGCCCGGCTATTGCCCCAACACTGGCACTCGCTTTTATTTTGTCTTAGATTTTCTCTCCACGTGCGTGCCCTGCACTTATGTATGTTTCTTTTTATCATTTAGGACAGTGGTCTCCATCATCTACTAGGACCCCCAGGTCCTTTTCTATCCTAGATCCCCCCAGAGGTTCTCCCCCCAGTCTATAGATTGCGTTCAGATTTTTGCCACCCAAATACTTTATTTTACATTCTTCTACATTGAACCTCATTTGCCATGTAGTCGCCCCTCCCCCATTCATTTGTTCAGATCTTTTTGCAAGGTTTCCACATCCTGCGGAGAAGTTATTGCCCTGCTTAGCTTAGTATCGTCTGCAAATACAGAGATTGAACTGTTTATCCCATCCTCCAGATCGTTTATGACTTCGTGCTGATCTAGACTTACATTCCTAGATACCCGACTTGTATGATTTTTTTGTTGCCTTGTTTCCTAGCCCTGAGGAAGGAGTTTTGAGCCCCCGAAACATGTTGGATACCCATTTTTGTATAGTTTTGAAACATTTCCGGACCGCCGCACGCCGATATACATCCTTAATTTGAAGGGGGATATCTTTGTTATGGTAGCAGCTAACTGACATAACCCTGGTATCCTCTTCTTCAGCCGGCGGTCCGCTTTCCGATAATTGTGGTCTCTGCGGCGGATTCGCCGCAAGATCACTTTTATCGGCGGCGGGAGAGGGCCAAGCTCCGGTGCCCTCCGCCGCTTACGGGAGCCCAGGCGATCGGATCTTCACCCTTGCTGGGCATGGAGCTGAGTGAGGGGAAGATGGCCCCCCACCCATCTCCATAAAAATGCAGGGCAGAAGTGATGTCATAACGTCACCTCCGCCCATAGCTCTTAAAGGGCCATTTTTTTGTTACTATTTTTTTAAATGACAATTTTTTTTTTATTGCATTTTAGTGTAAATGTGAGATGTGAGGTCTTTTTGACCCCCCAGATCTCATATTTAAGAGGTCCTGTCATGCTTTTTTTCTATTACAAGGGATGTTTACATTCCTTGTAATAGGAATAAAAATCACACAATTTTTTTTAAAAACAGTGTAAAAATAAAAAATAAAAGGTAAAATAAATAAAAAGAAATTTTTTTTTTTTAAACGCACCCCGTCCTGCCGAGTTTGCGTGCAGAAGTGAACGCATACATGAGTTGTACCCGCATATGAAAATGGTGTTTAAACCACACATGTGAGGTATCGCCGCGATCGGTAGAGCGAGAGCAATAATTCTATCCCTAGACCTCCTCTGTTACATAAAACATGTAATCTGTAGAATTTTTTAAACGTCGCCTATGGAGATTTTTAAGGGTAAAAGTTTGTTGCCATTCCACGAGCGGGCACAATTTTGAAGCGTGACATGTTGGGTATCAATTTACTCGGGGTAACATTATCTTTCACAATATAAAAAAGAAAATTTGGACTAACTTTACTGCTGTCTTATTTTTTAAATCACAAAAGTGTATTTTTTCCAAAAAAAGTGCACTTGTAAGACCGCTGCGCAAATACGGTGTGACAGAAAGTTTTGCAACAACCGACATTTTATTCTCTAGGGTGTTTGAAAAAAAATGTATAATGTTTGGGGGTTCTAAGTCATTTTCTAGCCAAAAAAAATGTTTTTAACTTGTAAACAACAAATCTCAGAAAGAGGCTTGGTCCTTAAGTGGTTAATAAACCTTCTACTGAATGTATTCAATTATTACGGTACTCCCACCTTTCATATACCCTATATACTTTTTCTGGGGACCTGGCGCAATACCCCATGTTGATAATGACTAGGGATGGGCCAAACGGACCCCTGTGTTTGGTTCGCACCAGAACTTTTAAACACTGCGAAAGTTCGGACCCGAATAACGAACCCCTTTAAAGTCAATGGGACCCGAACATCAAAACTCAAAAGTGCCCATTTTGAAGGCTTATATATGCAAGTAATTGGGCATACAATGGTTCTAGGGGTCCGGGTCCTGCCCTGGGTGGGCATGTATCAATAAAAAAAGTTTGTGAAAAACTTCATTTTTAAATGAGCAGTAATTTTTGGATTCTTAAAGTGAAAGCATAAAAATGAAAAATTCCTTCCAATATAGTGCCTGGAGGGTCCCCAAAATATAGTGCCTGAGGGGTCCCCTTAGTCTACCTGTAAAGTGGCAGATCTGTACCATGTCTAGAATCTGTGGCAGCAATAATTGCATTTATAAAGCCAAAAAAATGGCATTTTCCCTGTAAGCTGCCTTTATTTTGCTCAGCAACAGCTGGGGAGCCAGAAGTGTGTATGATGAGGCCACAATGTAGTGCACTGGGAACAAGATTAGAGATTTTTTGGATACATTCTGGTGTCACTTTGACTCGGGTGCCTAAAAATTGTTCTTTGGGTGTTGGTGGAGCCTTCCCATCGTAACCCTAAAGAGGTATTAAGGATGAAAGCAAGAATTGGCCTTGCTGTAAAAAATTGCAATGATAATCACCTGTCAAACAGGTGCAGAAAAATTGGTCTTTGGTTGTTAATTGTGCCCATGAAACCTACACCAAAAACATTCTTCCAGATGAAATGATTGAACACCCTCAAAGCTAGGCAGCCTCGAAGTCCTGCAGAGATTCCACATCCCAAGAAAAGACTTAATCAGTGACATCGGCATCAGGGGCTTCATAGCTGGTAATCCAGGACTGATTCATTTTTATAAAAGTCAAACGGTCCACGGAGTCTGTGGACAGACGCGTTCTATGATCAGTAACGAAACCTCCTGCAGCACTGAATGCCCGTTCTGAAAGCACGCTGGATGCAGGGCAGCCCAACAACTCAATAGCATACTGGGCAAGTTCTGGCCAGTCGTCTATTCTCATGACCCAGTAAGTCAGTTGGAAAGCTCTCCATCTCTGTTTTGGCCCCCTGAGGTAATCGTCCACCATGTGATCCAGACGCTGTCGATGGGATGTGGAAGCTGATAGCCCTAGGCAGTGAGGATTAAAAAAATTCTGAACTGCCTCACTTAGGTGGACGCCTTCTCCAACGCTCCTCTCCAACGCTCCCAAAAGAAGACTCAAAACTACGTTTTCCACGACACTGTAACCTACTGGAATAAAGAAAAACTTTCAATAAAATCCTCTTTAACGCGTCTTCAAGAGATTTTATCTTCTGCACTCTCTGTGGGGATGGGATGAGTTCTGAGACCTTCCCCTTATAACGGTGGTCAAAGAGGGTTGCCAACCAGTAATCATCCTTCTCCTTTATGCCACGTATTCTTGGGTCCTTTCGCAGGCTTTGAAGCATAAGGTTGCCCATGCGCCTCAAATTTGCTGAGGCTTGAGAAGCAGACTCCTTGGGGTCACTCAGAATGACAGCATCCGGAACTTCCTCCTCCCAGCCACGTACTACTCCCAAGGGTCCTGGGGTTGGAAAGCCATCGCTTACAGATTGAAGCATGTGTCTTCTTCGAAGCCTATGAAAGTGCCAGAATCCTCCTCATCCTCCTCACCCTCTCTCCTCCTGTGTGTTCTGTGACATAGAAATGATGGTGTCTGGATAAAGTGGGGCTTGAGAGGAAAGGAAGTCCTCCTCTTCCTCCTGCTGCTCTGCCTCCAGTGCCCTGTCCATAATGCCACGCAGAGTCTGCTCCAGCAGGAACACAACAGGGATTGTGTCACTGATGCATGCACTGTCACGGTTCACCATACTTGTGGCCTCCTCAAATGGTGACAATACAGTACATACATCCTAATGCAATAAAGCAGTGCAGCGCTAAACTAAAAGTCCATTAACACAGTCCCTTTAAGATAGAATCAGTTGTAGATAGGAAAACAGTTCTCCACTGTGATGATATAGGTGCTCAAAATTATTTCATGCAGTGCTACGCATCCGTGATACCACCACCGGCCAGCCAAACCGCTCACCTCAGCAAATGGACCCCTGAACTAACAGATAGGTCAAACCAGCGTGTACCACACTAGGTGGAAGGGAATGGAGACTTGTCTGGAAAGATGGTCCCACGGTAGTGGAGATGGCACTCCAAATTGCAGATCATATCACATGTAATAAAAATGAAGATACATAGTGCACACTGCGTGGCTAAAAGTAGATATCATTTATTAAAAGTATAAGGTACTCACAAGCACAGCACTAAGCCCTAGTGCTGGGATACAGGTAAAATGTCATCAAAGGATAACGTGGGTTAAATGGCGGCTGCAGTGATGTCAGAAAGCTCCCGCACGCGTATCGTCCTCCTCTGGACTTCATCAGCGGTTAATGGAGATAAAAGACATCACATATATATATATAGAGCCCAAAAAATCTATTTCCTGTAAGGTAAGACACCCCCCTAGGGAACCGTCCAATCAGCTCCAGCTATCATGGGGTCAAAGGGATTGCTTCCTACCAAGCATATCAAGTCACTATGGTAACTCAGGCTCATGTGTGATGATGCCCGGTCATGTGACATAAAAACATAGGAAACACCTATTAGCAAAAAGATAGGGTTTCACAGGCCGTCATGACGTCATCACCGCCGGGACGGCCTGTGAAACCCTATCTTTTTGCTAATAGGTGTTTCCTATGTTTTTATGTCACATGACCGGGCATCATCACACATGAGCCTGAGTTACCATAGTGACTTGATATGCTTGGTAGGAAGCAATCCCTTTGACCCCATGATAGCTGGAGCTGATTGGACGGTTCCCTAGGGGGGTGTCTTACCTTACAGGAAATAGATTTTTTGGGCTCTATATATATATATGTGATGTCTTTTATCTCCATTAACCGCTGATGAAGTCCAGAGGAGGACGATACGCGTGCGGGAGCTTTCTGACATCACTGCAGCCGCCATTTAACCCACGTTATCCTTTGATGACATTTTACCTGTATCCCAGCACTAGGGCTTAGTGCTGTGCTTGTGAGTACCTTATACTTTTAATAAATGATATCTACTTTTAGCCACGCAGTGTGCACTATGTATCTTCATTTTTATTACATGTGATATGATCTGCAATTTGGAGTGCCATCTCCACTACCGTGGGACCATCTTTCCAGACAAGTCTCCATTCCCTTCCACCTAGTGTGGTACACGCTGGTTTGACCTATCTGTTAGTTCAGGGGTCCATTTGCTGAGGTGAGCGGTTTGGCTGGCCGGTGGTGGTATCACGGATGCGTAGCACTGCATGGAATAATTTTGAGCACCTATATCATCACAGTGGAGAACTGTTTTCCTATCTACAACTGATTCTATCTTAAAGGGACTGTGTTAATGGACTTTTAGTTTAGCGCTGCACTGCTTTATTGCATTATATGTTTCCAGAGGTTTTATATGTTTACCTTCAGTGCACAGCAGCTTACATTTCGTGTTAGTTATATTTTTGCGCTGACTGTATTATTTTAACATTAGTACATACATCCTTAATGATCAGCCAATGGAGTGGGGAAAAAAAGCCGAGGTGGCCTGAGCCTGTCGTCATGCCGTATTCGCACAGGTACTCATTGACGGCCCTCTGCTGTATGTATAGCCGCTGCAGCATTGACAAAGTTGAGTTCCACATGGTGAGCATGTCACAAATCAGGCGGTTTACGGGCAGGTGGATTTCCCGCTGAAATTCAGCCAACCCAACACTGGCTGTGTATGACTGCTTCAAATGGCTACAGACTCTTCTGGCCATCTTTAGCACATCTTGCAATCCCAAGTATGTATTTAGGAAATGCTGCACCACTAAATTGAGGACATGTGCCAGGCATGGCACATGTGTTCACATTTCCCGTCTAAGGGCGGACAGGAGGTTTGAGCCATTATCAGACACCACCATTCCTGGCTCCAGCTGGCGTGGTGTGAACCACCTCTGGGCCTGTCCCTGCAGAGCTGCAAGAATCTCTGCTCCGGTGTGGTTCCTGTCCCCTAAACACACCAGCTGAAGCACTGCATGGCACCTTTTAGCCTGGCTTTGGGAATAGCCCTTTGAACGCTTAGGGGGTACCTGATGTTCATAGGACAATTCTGCAGAGGAGGGCATGGTGGTGGCCGAGGAGGAGGGGGTAGAGCTCACAGGTCTGGCATCATCACCACCAGCTGTATGGAGATGTGGGGGCACAACAAGCTGCAGCACCGAGCCCTGTCCTGCATCCTTTTGGGTTGCAAGCAGCGTTACCTAGTGTGCCGTGAACTAAATATATTGTCCCTGCCCATGCTTGCTGGACCACGTGTCGGCAGTAAGGGGGATTTTACGGCTGACTGCCTTGCTCAACGATGCCAGAACATTCCCTTCCATGTGATAGTAGAGAGATGGAACGGCCTTACGTGAAAAGTAGTAGTGACTGGGAACCTGCCATTGTGGTACAGCACATTGTGCAAATTCACGGAAGGGGGCAGAATCCACCAGGCTGAAAGGCAGAATTTGGAGAGCTAACAGCTTTGACAAGCTTGCATTTAGACACTGAGCATGTGGATGGCAGGGACTTTTTCCGCTGCAGCAGATGGGGCAGAGAAATTTGCCAGCTACAGTTTACAGCTAGTGGTGTGTGGCTGGCAGATGTGCTGCTAGGACCTGGGACACCCTGTGCTATACCATCATCCCTGTCAGTGGAGGCTGCTGAGAGGTAATCACTCGGTATAGCAGGGGCAGACTGAAGTGGGTAAAGAGGAGGAGGAGGGACAGATTTGTGCCCCTTTTGTGTGGCTTTTAGGTGCTCTTGCCAATGGGCTGAATGGTTGGACCTTAAATGCCTTGTTAAGCATGTGGTACCCAAATGGTTGGTGTTTTGCCACCTTTGATGTGCCTGAGACACCGTTTGCAGATAGCATTAGTGCGATCTGCTGCAGATGTGCTGAAAAAGGCCCAGACAGCTGAGCTTTGGGGAGTGGGCCAGGAGATAACAACTGCAGAATGTGATGGAATAGGGTGGCTGTTCTTTACTCTTTCTTGATGTCGGAGAAGTAAATGGCATTAAACTCGCAGTAACGCACACAGAAGTAAACGGCTTTAAACTGGCAGTAACGCACAAAACTATATGGCATTAAACTGGCAGTAACGCACACAGAACTATATAGTGTTAAACTGGCAGTAACGCACACAGAACTATATGGCGTTAACCTGGCAGCAACGCACACAGAATTTTGTGGCGTTAAACTGGCAGTAACGCGCACAGAAGTAAATGGCGTTAAACTTGCAGTAACGCACAAAACTATATGGCGTTAAACTGGCAGTAACGCACAAAAAACAATATGGCGTTAAACTGGCAGTAACGCACAAAACTATATGGCGTTAAACTGGCAGCAACGCACAAAACTATATGGCGTTAATCTGGCAGTAACGCACAAAAAACTATTTGGCGTTAAACTGGCAGTAATGCACACAGAGGTAAATGGCATTAAACTGGCAGTAACGCACAAAACTATATGGCATTAAACTGGCAGTAACGCACACAGAACTATATAGTGTTAAACTGGCAGCAACGCACACAGAACTATATGGCGTTAACCTGGCAGTAACGCACATAGAATTATGTGGTGTTAAACTGGCAGTAACACACACAAAACTATATGGCGTTAAATTGGCAGTAACGCACACAGAAGTAAATGGCGTTAAACTTGCAGTAACGCACAAAACTATATGGCGTGAAACTGGCAGCAATGCACAAAACTATATGGCGTTAATCTGGCAGTAACGCACAAAAACTATATGGCGTTAAACTGGCAGTAACGCACTCAGAAGTAAATGGCATTAAACTGGCAGTAACGCACAAAACTATATGGCGTTAAACTGGCAGTAACGCACACAGAACTATATGGCGTTAAACTGGCAGTAACGCACACAGATGTAAATGGCGTTAAACTGGCAGTTACGCACAAAACTATATGGCGTTAAACTGGCAGTAACGCACAAAACTATATGGCGTTAAACTGGCAGTAACGCACAAAAAACTATATGGCGTTAAACTGGCAGTAACGCACACAGAACTATATGGTGTTAAACTGGCAGTAATACATAAAAAAATATGGCGTTAAACTGTCAGTAACGCACACAGAAGTAAATGACGTTAAACTGTCAGTAACGCACACAGAAGTAAATGACGTTAAACTGGCAGTAACGCAATCAAATAGACGGTGTTCAACCGTCACTACACTGACACTATCTAAGCTGTCCCTAATCTAGCTGCACACTATACAAAGCTGAATGATGGACCTCACTACACTCACACTATCCCTAGACTGACACTAAATTAATATTATACACTAACAATTGAAGTAAAATAGCACAATATAGCACACTAACTAACTAATAGCACTGAACAGAGCCCTGTTCTATCTCTCTCCACACCAAAATCACACTGAAAATGGCTGCCATTGAAAGAATACTTTTATACTGTTGGGCGGGAATGAGCCATGATTGGATAAAGTCATGATGACAGTGTCCAATCGTGACTCTGACAGTGCTCTGTACCCTGATTGGCTGAATCGTTCACTGCTTCAGCCAATCAGGGCTTGCAATGCACTGTTCAGCACCGCAATGCATTGCGGTCCTTTGGGGGGCGAACAAACGGTCGGATAACCAGTTTGTTCGGCTGTTCACCAAACTTCCGAATAGCGAAAGTTCGGCCCGAACTTATGGTCGGGCCGAACCATTTGCCCATCCCTAATAATGACCAACCTCAGTGGGTTTTACCCTTTGCATCATTGAATCTTGGTAACCTTAGAGCCCAGAACTCCTAAAACACATACAGTATCTACTTCTCTGTAATACAGTGTGCTAGAGGCATTATCCATAGACGAGGCATCATATTACCCGCACAGTACACCGGGGCACATCCTGTATGATATTGGAAGCATTACCCATGAGTACAATGCAGTTTCAAGATATTTGGAGCCAAGAACCCAGGTGACCTCTTATCATTTTAAGGTTGTTCCCTTTTGGAAAATGTCTTTTCATACAGGTGAAGAAATCATAAGTGGTGTTGAGTGCACCATACAATATCACCGTGGAAGCCAATTGAAAGTTGTGTTGATGTGGACGAGAGTTGGTGCTACTTTATTGTTATGTTTTTTTTCTTTTCAAGTGAAACATTCTTATGCCCCGTACACACGGTCGGACATTGGTCGGACATTGATCGGACATTGATCGGACATTGATCGGACATTGATCGGACATTCCGACAACAATATCGATGGATTTTTTCCGACGGATGTTGGCTCAAACTTGTCTTGCATACACACGGTCACACAAAGTTGTTGGAAAATCCGATCGTTTTGAACGCGGTGACGTAAAACACGTACGTCGGGACTTTAAAGGGGCAGTAGCCAATAGCTTTTTTCTCTTAATTTATTCTGAGCATGCGTGGCACTTTGTGCATCGGATTTGTGTACACACGATCGGAATTTCCGACAACGGATTTTGTTGTCGTAAAATTTTATAGCCTGCTCTCAAACTTTGTGTGTCGGAAAATCCGATGGAAAATGTGTGATGGAGCCCACATACGGTCGGAATTTCCAACAACAAGGTCCTATCACACATTTTCCGTCGGAAAATCCGACCGTGTGTACGGGGCATAATACTATTTCAATTTTTACTGTTGACATTTGTTTGGGCCACGTTCTGTACATTGTATTTATATTTGTTTTTGATGTTTGCTCACTATTTCGCATAGGAACCATCACAAGATTTAATATTTACATAGCACAGAAAATGTTTTTATTCATTATTGACCGGGTGACAGCCATAGATGTGCAATCTTCTGACAACGTTGATCAGTTGAGGTTCAACTGAATATTTTACAAATTGGAAGTTCCTTTTGAAGTCATTGGACTCCGGACCAAGCTCCACCGGAGGGTGTCTCACAGAGCCATGAATAATGCAAAATTGTGCAGAATGGTTTAGGAAGTTAATGAGATGATGGGGCCAAACAACTGCCTGAGTTCCTTACTTCAAAAATTGTACCAAGTGGTCCTTATACAATATCTTCTGCACTGCATCTCATGGGACTGAACCAAGCTCATAATATTTCCTCCCCCATGTGCCCCTTGCCCTGACTTCTCTGTTAAGATCAATGACACAACCATCCACCCATCCCCCGCATGCCAGGGTGCTAGGTGTAGTCCTGGACTCTGAACTCTCTTTTTGGCCCCACAACCAATCACTTTCCAAATCTCATCGCCTCAACCTCCGCAACATCTCCATGAGACGCCTTCCTACCCAATGACACCAGAAAGCTTCTAATCCACTCCCCGGTTATCTCTCACCTCGACTACTGCAACTCCCTCCTCATTGGTTTACCTTTACATAGGCTCCTCCCCCTTCAGTCCATCACGAATGCTGCTGCCAGACTCATCCACCTTACAAATCGCTCAGTGTCTGCTACCCCTCTCTGCCGATCCCTCCACTGGCCTCCATTCAGTGTCCTCCACCCCTCTCTGCCGATCCCTCCACTGGCCTCCATTCAGTGTCCTCCACCCCTCTCTGCCGATCCCTCCACTGGCCTCCATTCAGTGTCCTCCACCCCTCTCTGCCAATTTCCCCACTGGCCTCCATTCAGTGTCCTCCACCCCTCTCTGCCGATCCCTCCACTGGCCTCCATTCAGTGTCCTCCACCCCTCTCTACCAATCCCTCCACTGGTCTCCATTCAGTGTCCTCCACCCCTCTCTGCCAATTTCCCCACTGGCCTCCATTCAGTGTCCTCCACCCCCCTCTGCCGATCCCTCCACTGGCCTCCATTCATTGTCTTCGACCCCTCTCTACCAATCCCTCCACTGATCTCCATTCAGTGTCCTCCGCCCCTCTCTGCCAATCCCTCCACTCGTCTCCATTCAGTGTCCTTCGCCTCTCTCTGCCAATCCCTCCACTGGTCTCCATTCAGTGTCCTCCACCCCTCTCTACCAATCCCTCCACTGGCCTCCATTCAGTGTCCTCCACCCCTCTCTGCCAATCCCTCCACTGGCCTCCATTCAGTGTCCTCCACCCCTCTCTGCCAATTTCCCCACTGGCCTCCATTCAGTATCCTCCACCCCTCTCTGCCGATCCCTCCACTGGCTTCCATTCTGTGTCCTCCACCCCCCTCTGCCGATCCCTCCACTGGCCTCCATTCAGTATCCTCCACCCCTCTCTGCCGATCCCTCCACTGGCTTCCATTCTGTGTCCTCCACCCCTCTCTACCAATCCCTCCACTGGCCTCCATTCAGTGTCCTCCACCCCTCTCTGCCAATCCCTCCACTGGCCTCCATTCAGTATCCTCCACCCCTCTCTGCCGATCCCTCCACTGGCTTCCATTCTGTGTCCTCCACCCCCCTCTGCCGATCCCTCCACTGGCCTCCATTCAGTATCCTCCACCCCTCTCTGCCGATCCCTCCACTGGCTTCCATTCTGTGTCCTCCACCCCTCTCTGCCAATCCCTCCACTGGCCTCCATTCAGTGTCCTCCACCCCCCTCTGCCGATCCCTCCACTGGCTTCCATTCTGTGTCCTCCACCCCTCTCTGCCGATCCCTCCACTGGCCTCCATTCAGTGTCCTCCACCCCTCTCTGCCAATTTCTCCACTGGCCTCCATTCAGTGTCCTCCACCCCTCTCTGCCGATCCCTCCACTGGCTTCCATTCTGTGTCCTCCACCCCCCTCTGCCGATCCCTCCACTGGCCTCCATTCTGTGTCCTCCACCCCTCTCTGCCAATTTCTCCACTGGCCTCCATTCAGTGTCCTCCACCCCCCTCTGCCGATCCCTCCACTGGCCTCCATTCTGTGTCCTCCACCCCTCTCTGCCAATTTCTCCACTGGCCTCCATTCAGTGTCCTCCACCCCCCTCTGCCGATCCCTCCACTGGCCTCCATTCAGTGTCCTCCATCCCTCTCTGCCAATCCCTCCACTGGCCTCCATTCAGTGTCCTCCACCCCCCTCTGCCGATCCCTCCACTTTCCTCCATTCAGTGTCCTCCACCCCTCTCTGCCGATCCCTCCACTGGCCTCCATTCTGTGTCCTCCACCCCTCTCTGCCAATCCCTCCACTGGCTTCCATTCTGTGTCCTCCACCCCTCTCTGCCAATCCCTCCACTGGCCTCCATTCAGTGTCCTCCACCCCCCTCTGCCGATCCCTCCACTGGCCTCCATTCTGTGTCCTCCACCCCTCTCTGCCAATTTCTCCACTGGCCTCCATTCAGTGTCCTCCACCCCTCTCTGCCAATTTCCCCACTGGCCTCCATTCAGTGTCCTCCACCCCCCTCTGCCGATCCCTCCACTGGCCTCCATTCAGTGTCCTCCACCCCTCTCTGCCGATCCCTCCACTGGCTTCCATTCTGTGTCCTCCACCCCTCTCTGCCAATCCCTCCACTGGCCTCCATTCAGTGTCCTCCACCCCCCCTCTGCCGATCCCTCCACTGGCCTCCATTCTGTGTCCTCCACCCCTCTCTGCCAATTTCTCCACTGTCCTCCATTCAGTGTCCTCCACCCCTCTCTGCCAATTTCCCCACTGGCCTCCATTCAGTGTCCTCCACCCCCCTCTGCCAATTTCCCCACTGGCCTCCATTCAGTGTCCTCCACCCCTCTCTGCCAATCCCTCCACTGGCCTCCATTCAGTGTCCTCCACCCCTCTCTGCCAATTTCTCCACTGTCCTCCATTCAGTGTCCTCCACCCCTCTCTGCCAATTTCCCCACTGGCCTCCATTCAGTGTCCTCCACCCCCCTCTGCCAATTTCCCCACTGGCCTCCATTCAGTGTCCTCCACCCCCCTCTGCTGATCCCTCCACTGGCCTCCATTCTGTGTCCTCCACCCCTCTCTGCCAATTTCTCCACTGGCCTCCATTCAGTGTCCTCCACCCCTCTCTGCCAATCCCTCCACTGGTCTCCATTCAGTGTCCTCCACCCCTCTATGCCAATCTCTCCACTGGCCTCCATTCAGTGTCCTCCACCCCCCCTCTGCCGATTCCTCCACTGGCCTCCATTCAGTGTCCTCCACCCCTCTCTGCCAATCCCTCCACTGGTCTCCATTCAGTGTCCTCCACCCCTCTATGCCAATCTCTCCACTGGCCTCCATTCAGTGTCCTCCACCCCCCCTCTGCCGATTCCTCCACTGGCCTCCATTCAGTGTCCTCCACCCCCCTCTGCCGATCCCTCCACTGGCCTCCATTCAGTGTCCTCCACCCCTCTCTGCCGAGTCCTCCACTGGCCTCCATTCAGTGTCCTCCACCCCTCTCTGCCAATCCCTCCACTGGCCTCCATTCAGTGTCCTCCACCCCCCCTCTGCCGATCCCTCCACTGGCCTCCATTCTGTGTCCTCCACCCCTCTCTGCCAATTTCTCCACTGTCCTCCATTCAGTGTCCTCCACCCCTCTCTGCCAATTTCCCCACTGGCCTCCATTCAGTGTCCTCCACCCCCCTCTGCCAATTTCCCCACTGGCCTCCATTCAGTGTCCTCCACCCCCCTCTGCTGATCCCTCCACTGGCCTCCATTCTGTGTCCTCCACCCCTCTCTGCCAATTTCTCCACTGGCCTCCATTCAGTGTCCTCCACCCCTCTCTGCCAATCCCTCCACTGGTCTCCATTCAGTGTCCTCCACCCCTCTATGCCAATCTCTCCACTGGCCTCCATTCAGTGTCCTCCACCCCCCCTCTGCCGATTCCTCCACTGGCCTCCATTCAGTGTCCTCCACCCCTCTCTGCCAATCCCTCCACTGGCCTCCATTCAGTGTCCTCCACCCCTCTCTGCCAATTTCTCCACTGTCCTCCATTCAGTGTCCTCCACCCCTCTCTGCCAATTTCCCCACTGGCCTCCATTCAGTGTCCTCCACCCCCCTCTGCCAATTTCCCCACTGGCCTCCATTCAGTGTCCTCCACCCCCCTCTGCTGATCCCTCCACTGGCCTCCATTCTGTGTCCTCCACCCCTCTCTGCCAATTTCTCCACTGGCCTCCATTCAGTGTCCTCCACCCCTCTCTGCCAATCCCTCCACTGGTCTCCATTCAGTGTCCTCCACCCCTCTCTGCCAATCCCTCCACTGGCCTCCATTCAGTGTCCTCCACCCCTCTCTGCCAATTTCTCCACTGGCCTCCATTCAGTGTCCTCCACCCCTCTCTGCCAATTTCTCCACTGGCCTCCATTCAGTGTCCTCCACCCCTCTCTGCCAATTTCTCCACTGGCCTCCATTCAGTGTCCTCCACCCCTCTCTGCCAATCCCTCCACTGGCCTCCATTCAGTGTCCTCCACCCCTCTCTGCTAATCCCTCCACTGGCCTCCATTCAGTGTCCTCCACCCCTCTCTGCCAATCCCTCCACTGGCCTCCATTCAGTGTCCTCCACCCCTCTCTGCCAATCCCTCCACTGGCCTCCATTCAGTGTCCTCCACCCCTCTCTGCCAATCCCTCCACTGGCCTCCATTCAGTGTCCTCCACCCCTCTCTGCCAATCCCTCCACTGGTCTCCATTCAGTGTCCTCCACCCCTCTCTACCAATCCCTCCACTGGCCTCCATTCAGTGTCCTCCACCCCTCTCTGCCAATTTCTCCACTGGCCTCCATTCAGTGTCCTCCACCCCTCTCTACCAATCCCTCCACTGACCTCCATTCAGTGTCCTCCACCCCTCTCTACCAATCCCTCCACTGACCTCCATTCAGTGTCCTCCACCCCTCTCTGCCAATCCCTCCACTGGCCTCCATTCAGTGTCCTCCACCCCTCTCTACCAATCCCTCCACTGGCCTCCATTCTGTGTCCTCCACCCCTCTCTACCAATCCCTCCACTGGCCTCCATTCAGTGTCCTCTACTCCGCTCTGACAATCCCTAAACTGTCCTGCACTCAGTGTCCTTTATCCCTCCACAACCTAGTCTCTAAATACCAACCAAATCGTTCTCTTTGTTCCTTCCAAGACCTCCTGCTCTCCCTTGTTGCCTCCTCCCATGCTCGCTGTGAGGTTGAAGCGTGGGATTGCTCTCACCTGGAGCGGCTTTGCTTTCTACTAGACTCCTCCCATGCTCGCCTCCAGGACTTCTCCAGAGCCTCTCCCATCCTATGGAACTCCCTACCCAAATCTGTCCGACTATCTCCAACACTATACACTTTTAGATGATCCCTGTAAACTTTTCTTGTCAGAGAAGACTATCCTGCCTCCACCTAACAACTGTACTTTTATTTTTTCCATCAGCCCATCCCCCACAGTTATTACCTTTTGTATCCCTTGACCCCCCCTCCTAGATTGTAAGCTCTCAGGATCAGGGCCCTCTTATTCCTCCCGTATTGAATTGTATTGTAATTGTACTGTTTTCTCTAACGTTGTAAAGCGCTGTGCAAACTGTTGGCGCCATATAAATTCTGTATAATAATAATAAATAACAATCTCCTAAGTGCCTACAATGTGGT
Source organism: Lithobates septentrionalis (assembly GCA_037952835.1). NCBI lineage: Eukaryota > Metazoa > Chordata > Amphibia > Anura > Ranidae > Lithobates > Lithobates septentrionalis. The sequence continues at coordinate 154,381 of JBBDGP010003720.1, read as the reverse complement.
TACAATTCTGCAGACTTCTACCACACTTTCTGGGCCTCTCCTGGCAGCCTGTGGTGACAACTCTCCTCCATAGATACAGTAAGATGAGAGAGCGTTGTCACCCTGGGACAGGAAGTGTGCTACTGGCAGGATCACCAGGTGAATATAACTGGGGGAAAAAAAAGAAAACTAATGCAACCATCATATCTAAGAACTGGTAATTTACAATATACAGTGTTACATGAGATTATACAACCTCACAATACACACACCCCACAACATTATCAAATCATAGCCAACTGCTTTATCGGGGCTGAAAACCCAACAGACAAAACTTGAACTCAAAAGAAAACCTCCGGCTCAGATTCATGATTGGAGCACCAAACTTCTGTACCACGACCACTGGCATTAGAAGGGGAGGGAGATGACAGCTTGACTGGAGATCCAAACTGCTGTCAGGACCCGGTGACAGGAAAAAGACCATTTATTAACCACTTGCCTACCGGCACTTTCACCCTCTTTCTGCCCAGGCATGATGAGGCTGCACTGATGGGCACTGATGGGGCTGTGCTGATGGGCACTGATGAGGCTGCACTGATGGGCACTGATGAGGCTGCACTGATGGGCACTGATGGGGCAGCACTGATGGGCACTGATGAGGCTGCACTGATGGGCACTGATTAGGCTGAACTGATGGGCACTGATGGGGCTGTGCTGATGGGCACTGATGAGGCTGCACTGATGGGCACTGATGGGGCTGTGCTGATGGGCACTGATTAGGCTGAACTGATGGGCACTGATGAGGCTGAACTGATGGGCACTGATGGGGCAGCACTGATGGGCACTGATGAGGCTGCACTGATGGGCACTGATTAGGCTGAACTGATGGGCACTGATGGGGCAGCACTGATGGGTAGTGATGAGGCTGCACTGATGGGCACTGATGAGGCTGCATTGATGGGCACTGATGAGGCTGCACTGATGGGCACTGATTAGGCTGAACTGATGGGCACTGATGGGGCAGCACTGATGGGTAGTGATGAGGCTGCACTGATGAGGCTGCACTGATGGGCACTGATTAGGCTGAACTGATGGGCACTGATGGAGCAGCACTGATGGGTAGTGATGAGGCTGCACTGATGGGCACTGATGAGGCTGCACTGATGGGCACTGATGAGGCTGCACCGATGGGCACTGATTAGGCTGAACTGATGGGCACTGATGGGGCAGCACTGATGGGTAGTGATGAGACTGCACTGATGGGCACTGATGAGGCTGCACCGATGGGCACTGATTAGGCTGAACTGATGGGCACTGATGGGGCAGCACTGATGGGTAGTGATGAGGCAGCACTGATGGGCACTGATTAGGCTGCACTGATGAGGCTGCACTGATGGGCACTGATTAGACAGCACTGCTGGGCACTGATGAGGCTGCACTGATGGGCACTGATGAGGCTGCACTGATGAGACTGCACTGATGATTAGGGCACTGATGATCAGTGCCCTAAATATCATGTAGATATCCTCTTTCACACTGACCGGATATCGGCTCTCCTCTCCTCATGCTGTGACAGTGTGAGAAAATAAATGGCGATAACCAGAAAGTGTGCTGACAATGTGATCAGCTGTGATTGGACACAGCTGATCACATGGTAAAGGGCCGCTGTGACTGGTCCTTTACCTTGATCTGCCATTGGCTGTGTCTGAGGGACACTCCGATCATAGAGCACGCTGCATGTGGGTGCAGGGGGGGGGGGGGTGGTTCTGGGAAGACAGTGTTAGATGCCCTCCCAGTACTAGATGACCACGCTGTAGCCGTCATTTGGCTGTAAGGTGGTCGAAAAGTGGCTAAGATGGAACTAAACTGAATCTGAAAACACTATTTACTTCATATTTATCCACTTGCCATCCAGGCCAATTCAGATACTTCTCTCCTACATGTAAAAATCATAATTTATTTGCTAGAAAGTAACTCAGAACCCCCAAACATTATATTTGTTTTTTTTTACAGAGACCATAGGGAATAAAATGGTGGTCATTGCAATTTTTCAAACGCATTTTTTTTTTTAAAAGAACAGTTTCATGCATTAAAAAAACAAAACACTAAAGTTAGCCCAATTTTTTTGTATAATGTGAAAGATGATGTTATGCCAAATAAAAAGATACCTAACATGTCAGGCTTTAAAACTGCGCACACTAGTGGAATGGCGCCAAACTTCAGTACCTTAAAATCCCCATAGGCGACGCTTTAAAAATTTTGACAGGTTACCAGTTTAGAGTTACAGAGGAGGTCTGGTGCTAGAATTATTGCTCTCGCTCGAACGATCGGGGCGATACCTCACACCATTTACATATGTGGGTGTGACCTATGTATGCGCTTGCTTCTGCGAGCGAGCGCGCAGGAACGGGGGTACTTTAAAAACATTTTTTATTATTTTTATTGTTTATTTTACTTTTTTTTTTCTATTTTGACACTTTCTTTTTACATTTTTTTGTATCAATTTTATTCCTATTAGAAGAAATGTAAACATCCCTTGTAATAGGAATATGGCATGACAGGTCCTCTTTACAGCGAGATATGGGGGTCAGTAAGTCTCCAGATCTCGTGTCCTGGCTGGGAAGCCTGAAATTAAAAAAAAAAAACGATCTCGGCTTCCCAGCCAAGACATTGGCATTTTTTCAAATGCAGAGACTAGGCGTGACATCATAACATCGCGGGTGGCCTCCAAAAGGTCATAGAGACTTCACAACGAGGCGAGGTCATAGAAACTTCACAACGAGGCGAGGTCATAGAGACTTCACAACGAGGCGGGGTCATAGAGACTTCACAACGAGGCGGGGTCATAGAGACTTCACAACGAGGCGAGGTCATAGAGACTTCACAACGAGGCGAGGTCATAGAGACTTCACAACGAGGCGAGGTCATAGAGACTTCACAACGAGGCGAGGTCATAGAGACTTCACAACGAGGCGAGGTCATAGAGACTTCACAACGAGGCGAGGTCATAGAGACTTCACAACGAGGCGAGGTCATAGAGACTTCACGAGGCGAGGTCATAGAGACTTCACAACGAGGCGGGGTCATAGAGACTTCACGAGGCGAGGTCATAGAGACTTCACAACGAGGCGGGGTCATAGAGACTTCACAACGAGGCGAGGTCATAGAGACTTCACAACGAGGCAAGGTCATAGAGACTTCACAACGAGGCGAGGTCATAGAGACTTCACAACAAGGCGAGGTAATAGAGACTTCACAACGAGGCAGGGTCATAGAGACTTCACAACGAGGCGAGGTCATAGAGACTTCGCAACGAGGCGAGGTCATAGAGACTTCACAACGAGGCGAGGTCATAGAGACTTCACAACGAGGCAGGGTCATAGAGACTTCACAACGAGGCGAGGTCATAGAGACTTCCGGGGACCATCTGGCCCATAGGAATTTCTATGGTGAACTTCCGGCGCCGGCGGATTCCTTCTCTGGCTCGCCTATCTCACGGGCGAGCCGGTAGAAGCACGGGAGGCCTGTAAGAACGATCAAGCGGCTGAACAGCCGCTATGATTTTTCTTATGGGGAAGGGAATCGCCAGCTGAAAAAATGATATCAGAATGATGTCTGTAATTGCTCCCATCATTCAGATATCACCGCTCAAAGTCTGCGACGTCATATGACGTTGTCCCAGGGAGAAGGGGTTAATATTCAAAGCAACTCCCCTATTCCTCCATCCATGTCTCCATGTTCTATTCTGCTGAGAAATCACTTTGAAAAATCCCCCCCCCCCCCTAGCATTTCTAGCCACGGCCATCTTCAGTAAGGGCAGATGATTCATGTAGCATTTACTTCCTGGAATGCATCTGCCCTTAGCTCAGGCAGGCAGAGCTGAGAAAGCACATGCATTTCAATGGACAGGTGGAGGAGGGCAGGTAAACCTGGATGAAGCCCACCAGGTTTACCTGCCCTCCACCTGTCCATTAAAATGCATGGTATTAGCCCTTGGTCTTCTGGAATGGTTTGGAGGGCAGGAGGCACTGTTTGGCAGGAAGCACCCAAGCGGGGTGCCAACCTCTTGTAGACTTGGTTGTAGAGACTTCTCCACTTGGGACAGAAATATTTATCAACAATATAAAATAATAAATGAATTCCACCTTTTCAGACTACTGGAACATTGTATGAGTTTGTCTCATAGACTTTTGTAGACTGGTGCCGGATAGTCTGAGGTGGGGTGGGATCGCTGTTTGCTATGTGTTTATTGTTAGGTAGGTGTCTCCCATTTGCCTCCTACCCTGTTTCCCCGAAAATAAGACCTAGCGTGATTGTCGGTGATGGCTGCAATATAAGCCCTACCCCTCAAATAAGCCCTAGTTAAAGTTCTTGTACGTCTTATTTTCAGGGTATGGCTTATTTTCGGGGAAACAGGGTAGGGCTTATTTGGGGGGTAGGGCTTATATTGCAGCCATCACTGACAATCACGCTAGGTCTTATTTTCGGGGAAACAGGGTAGGTGTGAATTCCCATTATTAATTGAGTCACCTATTGTTTCTGTCTGTTGGCTAATTTTGGTAACTCTTGAAGGTTCCTACATGATTGGATTAGCTTGGTGTCAACTCTACCTCGTCATTCAACCATTGTGTGATGTTTTGGGTATTATTTGGTTTTATTGTTCATGTGGTGACTGACCTCATTTTTCTAGTGTATAAAAATCTGTATTTCGGTTCAATAGACAGTCATTCCTTTGGTTTTACCTCAACATCTTGTCTGTGTACGATGCTTGGGGTAACAGGGCTGATATTAGCTCTTGGTCTGCTGGAGGGGTTTGGAGGGCAGGTGGCACTGTTTGGCAGGAAGCACCCAAGTGGGGTGCCAAGCAATCAGTCACAAAAAGTAAATATAATCTGCCTGGATAGAAAAGAGCTCAGTTCAGCCTCAGGTCCCATGGAGAGAGCAGATCATTCTCCAATGATGGACAACCACGTGATGAATGCTGAGAGTGAGGCTTGGATTACGTCTCTGAATAAGGACAATAAAGTTTCCTTCTGGAGTGGATTGAAGGGTGTAATATTAATCTTGTACAGGGTAATGGTCAGAAGGGAATATGGTGGCCCTCTTGTAGACTTGGTTGGAGAGGCTTCTCCACTTGGAACAGAAATATTTATCAACAATATCCCTCAAGAAATCTATGAAAATAAATTAATTCCATCTTTTCAGACAACTGGAACAGTGTATGAGTTTTTCTCATAGACGTTTGTAGACTGGTGCCGGATAGTCTGAGGTGGGGTGGGATTGCTGTTTGTGATGTGTTTATTGTTAAGTAGGTGTCTCCCATCGTGTGCCTCCTGGGTGTAAATTCCCATTATTAATTGAGTCACCTATTGTTTCTGTCTGTTGGCTAATTTTGGGTAACTCTTGAAGGCTCCTACATGATTGGATTAGCCTGGTGTCAACTCTACCTCGTTATTCAACCATTGTGTGATGTTTTGGGTAATATCTGGTTTTATTGTTCAAGTAAGCCCGGAGCAAAAAGCAGAGAAATAGGCAGAGGGCGGGCATGACAGGGTTAATAGGGGAACTTGGTGGAAGAGTTAGAGATGTAAGAGAAGGTGTGATTGGTTATAGGTGGTGTTGGGGTGGAGCAAAAGGTAACTGAGCTGAGGGAAGATCCCGCCCCAGCTCAGTTTGTGGAGAGGAACAAGCGTGTGCAGCATGGCAGCAGTGGAGGACCTATTTGCCCGTTTGAAGGCCGAGGCGGCGTCCAGGGGCCCTGGATGGCTTGAGGGTTGGTTAGCTGCGGCGCTGGGTGAGTCAGCCTCAGCGGCCCCTTCAGTGATGAGCGCACCAGCGAGCGGTAGGCGATCCAGGCCGCCTACTCGCTATTCACCAGACGCCTCTGGCCCCTTACCTGTGAGGTCTCAGAGGCAGAGGGGTAGTGCGGGACGGCCGGTTTCTGGGCCTCCCGCAAAGCGTGTGGCGACGCAGAACGGGGGGGGGTGGCAGTACAGAGGATCCCCCTTCCACTAGGTTTCCCAGGACAGAGGATCAGCGGGACAAGGCGGGTCAGGCAGTAGCAGGGCCGCCCGTGAAGAGTGCGGCGGCGCTGCCTCACAGGATACTAGCCAGCGTCTCCCATTCCCCACGATCGAATAATTCTGGACAGCAGGGCAGGGCGGGTCGGCCGGTTGCAAGGCCGCCCGTGAAGCGCACGGTGGTGCACGAGTTGGGGAGAGGGGGGCATAAGCAGGGGGCCGGCCAGGGAAGTGACAAGGACACGGCAGAGAGGAGAGCCAGCAGTCCTAGTTCGGATGCTGGGGAAGAGATAGCAGGACAGGAAAGCCAGGCCCTAGGCCGAACCACGGCAGGGGCGGGGCTTCAGCGGAGGAGGACTTATGCTGCGGCAGCCGGGCACTCGGGTGCGGTGGTCGGTGGCCCCACGAGGAGAGACGGGCGGGAGAAGGACACCGGCAGTGGCTGTGGGCGGCACTGCATGGAGGAGGTCGGTAGGCCAAAAAAGGCTGGCAAAAAATCGGGGGGCAGATCCAGAGCGCGGAGGAGGAGTGGAGTACACTGCAGATCCTCGGCATCCAGTGATGAAGCTGCTGGAGGGCCATCGATGATCGGTGAGGAGAGGGGTGCGGACAGATCCGAAGGAGAGCTGTCGCAGTCGGACAGCGATGGGCAGCAAGGAGAGTCGGTGGCGGTGGAGGCGGGACCTTCGGCTGGTGGAATCCCTCCCAGGCATCAGGGTAAGAAGACCTGTAATGCTGCATGTAATGTGGGGTATGATGGGGGGGCGTGGGGTAGTGGGGGGGGCAGGTTTCAGCGGGGCGGTCACGAACGACCGTGCCTGTCAATCTGGCCACGCAGGTTTCAGACCGCGCATCGGCGGATGCAGAGCTTAAAGGTTTTGTAAGGGGTTTGAAGGACTTATTAAAAAGGTTCGAGCCAGGGCAAAGCGGGAGTCAGTCTCCGGCGATGGCATGGGTTGACCCTGGGGAGGGACTGGGGATGAGGGAGGGCTTGGTCACAGACACGGGGAGTTCTACTGGGCTTAGTGCTGAGCGAGCGGCGCCGGCGACAGCAGTCGCGGAGGTGGCTACGCAGGCGGAGGTTCCTAAGACAACGGAAGGGGCTACAGGGGAGGGGTCAAAGAAACAAGATTTAGTTCGGTTAGCAGATGCTGCAAAATGTGAGGTGTATGTGTGCTTTGAGGGGCCGCTCGGAGCACACTTGAAGCCGGAAGTGAGGGAAAAAATTTGGAAAGGGGAGTACGTGGAAATTTTTGCGCTTTTACCCCTGGAAAAGTTTAATTTGGATAGAGTTAAGCCGGAGGATAATAAGAAAGAAGATGAGGAGAAAAGACGGTATAGGCTCATACCCAGGACATTTACGAATTGGCTGCAGGCGTTTGCGATAATGGCAAGTGTGATAGGGGAGAAGAATCCGGAGCACTGCTCGGCATTGTTTTGCTACCTGGACGCCGTGGGAGAAGCGTATAGAGTCTACGGGGGCACGGCATGGCTGCGGTATGATGAGCAATTCCGACAGCGGAGGGCCATCCGCCCATCATTGAGGTGGGACCATAAGGACATTAGCCTTTGGATGCGCCTCATGACGTCGGCTAGGCCGACGGGTCAGTTTTTTCAGGGAGGGGCCGGTGGATCAGCCAACTCCGGACAATCGGCCACAAGAAAAAAGGGGGTTTGTTGGCAATTTAATGAGGGGTCCTGTAGATTTGGAGGGTCGTGCAAATACAAGCATGAATGCTCCGGTTGTGGGGGGGGGACACCTGGGGTCGCGGTGTTTTAAACAAGGAAAGGGCCGTGCCGGCGAGTCTGTTAGTAAAGGGGACAACTCCGGTGAAAGTGGGAAGGATGGAGCCCTTCCTCGATAGGTACCCAGACAGGGCGGCGGCGGGGTTGTTGGCTCGGGGGTTTTTAGAGGGTTTTAGAATCCCGTCTCGTTTTGGTTGACACACCCCCGATGGCTCGCAATTTGAAGTCAGCGTTGTTACATGGGAGTGTGGTTAGTGAGAAGTTGCAGAAGGAAGTTAAGTTGGGCCGCATGAGTGGTCCCTTTGCAGAGTTGCCAATTCCGGATTTGGTGGTGTCCCCGTTAGGTGTGGTGCCAAAGAAGGAGCCTAATAAGTTTAGGCTGATACATCACTTGTCGTACCCAAAAGGGGGGTCGGTGAACGATGCCATTAACCCGGAGGAGTGTGCGGTATCGTACACGTCCTTTGACGCGGCGGTATTTTGGGTTCGGAAGTATGGGCAGGGGGCGCTGTTGGCAAAAGCGGACATAGAGTCGGCTTTCCGTTTATTGCCAGTACATCCAGAGAGTTTTCGTTTCTTGGGTTGTTATTGGCAGGATGAATACTACGTTGATCGTTGTTTGCCTATGGGGTGTTCGATATCCTGCGCGCTGTTTGAAAAGTTTAGTTCGTTCATTGAATGGGTGGTGAGGGACGTCGCGGGATTGAACTCCATCATCCACTACTTGGATGATTTTCTCTGCGTGGGCCCCCCGGGATCGGAAATCTGTACGGTCTTGTTGGCGACGTTGGAGCATATGGCAGAGAAGTTTGGCATCCCGCTAGCTCCCGAGAAGACGGAGGGTCCAACAACGGAGTTGAGCTTCTTGGGTATCATTCTGGACACCACGGCAATGGAGTGTAGGCTACCTGAGGATAAGCTGACAGCGTTGCAGGCGGAAATTCGGGTGATCATCGGGCGGCGGAAAGTTCAATTACGGGAGTTACAATCGTTGTTAGGTAAGTTGAACTTTGCGTGTCGAATTTTGCCTATGGGGAGAGTATTTTGCAGACGGCTGTCTGCAAGTACGTCGGGGGTGGAGTCGCCAAGGCACTATATTCGTTTGTTGAAAGCTCACAGGGATGATCTGAAGGTTTGGCACACGTTCCTGGCTAAGTTCAACGGCAGGGCGCTGTGGATGTCAGGGCCAGTGAGCAACTTTGATCTGGAGTTGTTTACAGATGCGGCGGGTGCAGCAGGTTTCGGAGCCTTTTTTCGGGGCAAGTGGAGCGCGGGGCCATGGCCACAGTCGTGGAAGGAGGCAGGTCTGCTGAAGAACATGCTCCTGTTGGAACTGTTCCCGGTGGTGTTAGCAGTGGAGTTATGGGGTGAGTTGTTTAGGAATTTAAAAGTTAGGTTTCATGGTGACAACTTGGGGGTGGTGCAGGTGATTAATAAGGTATCAGCAGCGTCACCGCCGGTGATTAGGTTACTTAGACACCTGGTCTTGAGATGTCTACAGCTAAATGTGTTTATATATGCTGTGCACCTCCCGGGAGTGGAAAATGTAGTGGCTGACGCATTGTCTCGCTTTCAGTGGGACAGATTCCGGGAGTTGGCGCCGGGGGCAGAGCGAGAAGGGGTCCCGTGTCCAGACTGGCTGTGGAGGATTGCCTTGGAGGACTAGCAGACTGGATAAAACGGTCGGTGAGCGATGCAACGTGGGCTGCATACAACAGAGTATGGCAGGAATGGGTGTCTCTGCTGAGACAGGTGCAGGAGGGACATGAAGACCGGGATCTCAGGTTGTTAGTTTTATACTTCGTTTCCAGGAATTTTGAGGATGGGGTGTCGGTGTCTGGGATAGAGAAGAAGTTGGCAGGTCTGGCGTTTTGGTTAAAGTTTCAAGGTTTACCGGACCTGACAAAAGATTTTTGGGTGAGGCAGGCTCTGAAGGGTTACAGACGGGCTAAGCCGGGGAGGGACTCCAGGCGGCCTGTTTCGTTCCAGTTGTTGGGGCAGATTGTCGGATGTTTGGACGCGCTTTGCTCAACAGGGTACGAGGTGTTGTTGTTCAAGGCGGCATTCACGTTAGCGTTTTTTGGGGCATTTAGGATCAGTGAGTTGGTTAGTCCCTCCAAAAAAGGAAAAGGGGGGTTGGGGGAGGCTGACGTTCGATGTGGGGTTGACAGGTTGTCCATATTAGTTAGGAAGTCAAAAACCGATCAGCGGGGCAGGGGAAAGACTGTGCAAGTTTTTTCGTTGCCAGGTTCTCCCCTGTGCCCAGTAAAAGTGGTAAGTGAGTTTTTAGCAATTCGCCCGGGGGGGGAGGCGCCATTGTTGATACATCAGGATGTGTCGTTTTTATCGCGATTTCAATTTATTGCGATTTTCAAAAAATGTTTGGGGGCATTAGGTTTAGAGGGTGAAAGGTTTTCATCCCATTCATTTAGGATAGGGGCCGCTACGGAAGCAGTTCGGTGGGGTTTGGATGAGGCAGCGGTAAAGAGGATTGGAAGATGGGAATCTAGGCGATTTAGGTCATATGTTCGCCCGCATTTACTGACTGTTTAAAAAAAAAATAAATAAATAAATAAATAAAGGGAATGCAAATAATGTTAATCTGGTAAGATGTAATGCGGGCATGTTGAGATGTGTGTTGCTTGTTGATTATTCGTTAGGAGTTATTGATGTATCTGGGGGTTTTTTGTTTGTGTTTTTTCTTGCAGGTCGACAGCAATGCCTTGTGTGGATAGTGGGCCACTCGTATGTTTGTTGGGGGGCCAGGAGAGGAGATGCAAGAAGGGATGGGAGACAGCTGGGGTTTTCCAGGCAGGAAGTGTGTCTCAGGTGGTTTGGTGTGCCGGGCATGCTGTGGGGAAGGACAGTGTCAGAAGTGAACAAATTTGCACGCCTGGACAGAGCGCCGGATGTGTTATTGTTGCACGTAGGGGGTAATGATCTGGGGTTAAGGTCAATGTTGGATTTGGTGAGAGACATCAAGTTCGATTTTTGGCAGCTCAGGATGTCTTTTCCACACATGATTATTGTGTGGTCGGATATCGTGGCGCGTACCACGTGGAGACTGGCCAGGTCGGTCGATAAGATCAACTGTGCCAGGAAGAAGGTTAATAAAGAGATAAGCAGTTTTGTAGTGAGAAATGGAGGGATAGCTATTCGGCATCTGGAATTGGAGGTTGATACCTGGAGATATTTGAAGAAAGATGGGGTACACCTGAATGATGTGGGGATAGATTTATGGGCTTTGGGTCTGCAGGATGGGATACAGCGAGCCTTGAGGGTGTGGCAGGGCACACAAGGGTAAGGTGTTACCCTGGTGTGTGCTGTGGCGTGATGTTGGTCTTTGCGGGTGAAGGATTAAACCCCAGATATGGAAGAGATCGGGACCCATCGCTAGTATGAGGCCCGTTGGTGAGATTTCAGCTAACAAGGGTTTTAGCTTGAATATGTTATTGGTGCACTGCGGGCTATTGGTTGTTTGTCTCCGAGCTAGCTTGTCAGCTGGAGGCCTAATTTTAGTATAGTACCGCAGTGCCTGAGTGTGTTTTGAGTTTTAAGTTTTGGTGGGTTTTTCCCTGCAAAGACCAACGGGAGTTGTAGAAAAAGGATATTCCAGGTGTTTATAAGATTATGTTATGTTGAGTTAAATTATTATTATTATTGGTTTATGTTTTAATAAAGATTATTGGCTGCTACGGCCAATATTTTACTCCAGATGGTTGTGGTCTCAATTCTTGGGGTAGAAGGTTGGGGTATGCAGCAAAGGGGTGGTTGGAGAAAGGTGGTAAGCAAGGGACCTCTGTTATACAGTAGTCATGTGGTGACTGACCTACTTTTGTAGTGTATAAAAATCTGTATTTCTGTTCAATAAACTGTCATTCCTTTGGTTTTACCTCAACATCTTGTCTGTGTACGATGCTTGGGGTAACAGGGCTGGTATTAGCTCTTGGTCTGCTGGAATGGTTTGGAGGGCAGGTGGCACTGTTTGGCAGGAAGCACCCAAGCGGGGTGCCAAGCGTTCTGTCACAACAAGTAAATATAATCTCCCTTCCTATGAATGCTAGCAGCTTAAAGATTAAAAAGAATTAATGTTGATTGAGCGCGTTTAGTTCCACTTTAATAGGTGCTCATCAGGCGTCTGCCTGGGGATCACGCAACAATTCTCACTGTCACCGCTATCAATTAGTAGAACAATGCCGAACATCAGGATAAAATGATTGACTTTAATACAAGGATATAAAAGCATATCAAATTATAACCATTAAAACAACCTTTCCCCAAGGGGCTGAAATCACATGGCTCATAATTTTATATATATATTGTGATATATATTTATATAAATGTGTCATTTCGGGCTCCCGAGGAAAGGTTCGATTTTTTTCTGATTTTATATCCTCAGCTTCTAGAAATTCTCCTTCAGCAAACAAGGAAGAGAGGTCATGGCCTGTGAAATAGAGACGAGACACCAGCCGAGAGCCCAGACAAAAACCTTCACCTTCATTACAATCCTTTCATTTAAGAACCTCACATAGAAGACAGCAAAAAAAAAAAGATGGTGGCCATGGTTGGGATGGGGGAGGGGGGGTGACACTTTCGCTTCGAGTCCCGAACAGTTTTGTTCTTAAGTTTAGATACATTATAAAGAGTATCTGAGACACTATTTTAGGAATGAAGACGTCCCTACAAAGGGGTGCCTACTCCCCCGCCAGGACAGCCCCGGGCAAGGATATAGACCTGCACCCCCTTCCGCCACTGCTAATGCATGCGCCACCCTGCGCCCACTCTCCGCCCACTCTCCACCCACTCTCTGCCCACTCTCATTCAAATTTGAAAAGATTCAAGTTTTACAAATTCAATTTGACTGAATTCGGAAAATTCTAATTGATTCAAATTCTATTCTAAAGCAAATTTATTCTGTTTGAAGTTAGAATTTTGGAAGATGGTTATATTCTTTCCATTTGATTCTATTCTATTCTAGTCTATTATTTTCTATTCTATTTTTTTTTCTATTATATTCTATTATTTTCTATAGTATTCGAAATTTGAATTTAGGAAAATGGTTATATTGTTATATTTTTTCTATTCTATTTTATTTTTTTCTATTGTTAATTCTCTTCTATTCTAATCTATTCTTTTCTATTCTATTCTATTCAAATTCAAATGTATTTTGTTCGCATTTTGGGAAATGGTCATGTCCATTCTATTCTATTTTATTTTATTCTATTCTATTTTTTTTAATTCTATTCCATTCTTTTATTTTCTATTGCATCTTTTTCTATTCTATTATTTTCTATTATATTCACATTTATTCTATTTGAAATCTTAATTTCAGAAAATGGTTATAGTTTTTCTATTTTATTCTATTCTATTCTATAACATTCCTTTATTTTATATTCTATTTTATTCTATTCTTTTCTTTTCTTTTCTATTTTGTTCTGGTTTACTCTATTCCTTTTTTACCCTCTTCTATTTTTTTGTATTCTTTTATTTTCTATTCTAGTCTTTCCTGTTCTATTATATACTTTTCTATTCTATTCCTTTATTTTCTATTCTATTTTATTCTATTCTTTTATTTTCTATTCTATTCTTTCCTATTCTATTATATACTTTCCTATTCTATTATATACTTTTCTATTTTATTCCTTTATTTTCTATTCTATTTTTTATTCTGTTCTTTTATTTTCTATTCTATTTTGTACTATTTTACTCTATTCCTTGTTTTTTCTTCTATTTTTTTCTATTTGTTTATTTTCTATTCTATTCTTTCCTATTCTATTATATACTTTTCTATTCTATTCCTTTATTTTCTATTCTATTTTACTCTCTTTGGAAATTGTATTTCGATTCGAAAACAATTTCAGCCATTTTGTTCCCTTATTTCAGATTTGTTTTAAATTTGTTACTATAGTAATTCAGAGATTCTGATACATCCAATTTCTGAATAACGCAAAAAGTTGTCTAAATTTCAGTTTGGAATGAAATGAACGGCACATGTCTACTTCACAGGTGTGGCCAATCACGTGCTTTCTAGCAGGTAGAAGGTAGCTGTACATGCATGGTGTGTTTTTTTCTGGTTGGATGGGGTGGAGGGCGTGCACGTTGGAGCTCGATGTGATAGCAGGAGCCTTTAGAGCACTAATGAAGGTTGCCAGCCATTAATCTGCTGTGTGCAGTGAGGGGGCAACCCCCTCCTACCACTGTGCCCGGGGCAGCTGCCCCTCCTGCCCCCCCCTTGCCCCGGCCCTGTATGTACCTGTCCTGCATCCTCTGTGTTGAAGCCAGCAGAAGAATGTTCAGCGTTTGATACTTCCAGGTGTGTCAGATGTGTGCCCCCCCAACTTTGGTCTGGGGTTCCCTCCACCGGCCTTTACATTGATGTAGGACACAGATTTGACACAGGAGCCGGTACAAAGGAAGCACAGAGTATAGCGGGGGGCCGGCATCAGGGGGCCGGGCATCAGGGGGCAGGGCATCAGGGGGCCCGGACATCAGGGGGCCGGACATTAGGGGGCCGGACATCAGGGGGCCGGACATCAGGGGGCCTGGGTATCAGGGGGCCCGGACATCAGAGGGCCAGACATTAGGGGGCCGGACATCAGGGGGCCTGGGTATCAGGGGGCCCGGGCATCAGGGGGCCGGACATCAGGGGGTATGTGCCAGATTCTGAAAACCTCTCAACAAACTTCGATCTTCAATGCAGTGGAATACAGACGTTGGGACCTGGGGGGGGGGGGTTATTTTGGAAGCTAAAATTCCAGGCAAACAGCTGAGAAGACATAAAGTATTATATATAAATGGAGTATACGGGATATATACAGGATACAGGAGGAGCGTCTCTGGAGATTAGAATGTCATTAAAGGTGAATTTATCTCAGTAATTCCCTTCTAAAGGTGAACCTCCTATATCTTCTATGAATGTGTTACACACGGACTGATCGATTTCCAGCATTTCTTTCTTTTAATTTTGATGATTATGGATTACAGCGAGCGACACCCCAAAATTCAAAAGGATTTTTAACCACTTGCTTACTGGGCACCTAAACCCCCTACCCCCCCCCCCCCCCCCCCCCCGCCCAGACCAATTTTCAGCTTTCAGCGCTGTCACACTTTGAATGACAATTACGCGGTCATACAACACTGTACCCAAACTACATTTTTATCATTTTCTTCCCACAAATAGAGCTTTCTTTTGCTGGTATTTCATCACCTCTGGGGTTTTTTAATGAAAATTTTGAAAAAAAATACAAAACAGTTTTATATTTTGTTATAAATTTTTGCAAACAGGTAATTTTTCTCCTTCATTGATGTACACTGATGGGCACTGATATGCGGCACTGGTGGGCAATGATGAGGTGGCACTGGTGGGCACTGATATGTGGCACTGGTGGGCAATGATGAGGTGGCACTGGTGGGCACTGATATGCGGCACTGGTGGGCAATGATGAGGTGGCACTGGTGGGCACTGATATGCAGCACTGGTGGGCAATGATGAGGTGGCACTGGTGGGCACTGATATGCGGCACTGGTGGGCAATGATGAGGTGGCACTGGGAGATGGCACTGATGGGCGTCAGTAAAGGGCATTGATAGGTGGCACTGAAGGGCACTAATAGGTGGCAATGACAGGTGGCACTAATAGTTGGCACTGATGGGCACTGAGAGGTGGCAGTGATGGGTACTGATGGGTGGCAGTGATGGGCACTGGTAGGTGACACTGATAGGCAGCACTGCTAGGTGGCACTGATGAAGCATTGATTGGCACCACTGATGGGCATTGATAGGTGGCACTGATATACAGTGGTGGGCACTGATATGCACTGTGGGCACTGGCAGGCGGCACTGGTGGGCACAGATGAGGTGGCTGTGCCTCCTCCTCTTCGGGACCGATGCCCCGTACACAGAAGCCGGCGATCTTCTGTTGACATCACATGATCAGCTGTCAGATCACATGGTAAGGGGCCCGGGATCGGCTCCTTACTCCGATATGTGATCATCCCAGTCTCATTAACTCAGTGATCACATTGTGCGCCCTGCAGGGGTGCGCAGGGAGCGTGCAAAGGGGACGACGTCTATTGGCGGCTTCTCGGAAATGTAGGTCTGCGCTGTAGCCGTCATTCGGACGGGAGAGGTTGTTCCAGAAATGTTGTCTTAGTGAGAAGTCTGTCCATGTATAGTATAGTACAGTATAGTATAGTACAGTATAGTATAGTCTGTCCATGTACAGTATAGTATAGTATAGTATAGTACAGTATAGTATAGTCTGTCCATGTACAGTATAGTATAGTATAGTACAGTATAGTATAGTACAGTATAGTATAGTCTGTCCATGTACAGTATAGTACAGTATAGTATAGTACAGTATAGTATAGTCTGTCCATGTACAGTATAGTATAGTATAGTACAGTATAGTATAGTACAGTATAGTATAGTCTGTCCATGTACAGTATAGTATAGTATAGTACAGTATAGTATAGTACAGTATAGTATAGTCTGTCCATGTACAGTATAGTACAGTATAGTATAGTACAGTATAGTATAGTCTGTCCATGTACAGTATAGTATAGTATAGTATATTATAGTCTGTCCATGTACAGTATAGTATAGTACAGTATAGTATAGTATAGTATAGTATAGTATAGTATATTATAGTCTGTCCATGTACAGTATAGTATAGTACAGTATAGTATAGTCTGTCCATGTACAGTATAGTACAGTATAGTATAGTACAGTATAGTATAGTCTGTCCATGTACAGTATAGTATAGTACAGTATAGTATAGTACAGTATAGTATAGTACAGTATAGTATAGTATAGTCTGTCCATGTACAGTATAGTATAGTACAGTATAGTATAGTACAGTATAGTATAGTATAGTCTGTCCATGCACAGTATAGTATAGTATAGTATAGTATAGTATAGTCTGTCCATGTACAGTATAGTATAGTACAGTATAGTATAGTATAGTACAGTATAGTATAGTCTGTCCATGTACAGTATAGGATACACTCAATACTTGGTCGGGGCTCCTTTGGGGTAAATTCCGGCATCAATGCGGCGTGGCATGGAGGAGATCAGTCTGTGGCACTTCTGAGGTGTTATGGAAGGTCAGGTTGCTTTGATAGTGGCCTTCATCTCATCTCCATTGTTGGGTTCTGGTGTCTCTCATCTTCCTCCACAGATTCTCTATGGGGTTTAGGTCAGGCCAGTTTGCTGGCCAATCAAGCCCAGTGATCTCATGATCATGTGACCAGATATTGGTAGTTATGGCAGTGTGGGAGGAGCCAAGTCCTGCTGGAAAATGAAATCGGCATCTCCATAAATCTGGTCAGCAGAGGGAAGCATGCTATATATAAAGTCTCCTTGTAATTAGGTGATGATGGTGGGGGTAGGTTGTACGATCGCTGTGGCTCGTCTCGCCATCTCGCCGTTCTCTCTCTCCTGTCAATCACTCGGAGTTCACCTGTCAGGAGAACTGAACTGTGATTAATGATCCTCCTGTGCCGGGGACAGAACATTGATGGTAGTTAGGAGGAAGGAATGTGCGCGGGTTCAGGTGCTTTTATCTGACAACCTTCAGTGTTCCAGAATGGTGCAGCAGGCGCCTCGGAGGAGAAGGGCACTTCTCGGGGGCACTAGCCGGATTCCGCTCCCCCTCCCCCCCCATCGCCTCGGAGGAGAAGGGCACTTCTCGGGGGCACTAGCCGGACTCCCCTCCCCCCCATCGCCTCGGAGGAGAAGGGCACTTCTCGGGGCACTAACCGGATTCCGCTCCCCCTCCCCCCCATCGCCTCGGAGGAGAAGGGCACTTCTCGGGGGCACTAGCCGGATTCCGCTCCCCCTCCCCCCCATCGCCTCGGAGGAGAAGGGCACTTCTCGGGGGCACTAGCCAGATTCCGCTCCCCCTCCCCCCCATCGCCTCGGAGGAGAAGGGCACTTCTCGGGGCACTAGCCGGACTCCGCTCCCCCTCCCCCCATCACCTTGGAGGAGAAGGGCACTTCTCGGGGGCACTAGCCAGATTCCGCTTCCCCTCCCCCCCATCGCCTCGGAGGAGAAGGGCACTTCTCGGGGGCACTAGCCGGATTCCGCTCCCCCTCCCCCCCATCGCCTCGGAGGAGAAGGGCACTTCTCGGGGGCACTAGCCGGACTCCCCTCCCCCCCATCGCCTCGGAGGAGAAGGGCACTTCTCGGGGCACTAGCCGGATTCCGCTCCCCCTCCCCCCCATCGCCTCGGAGGAGAAGGGCACTTCTCGGGGGCACTAGCCGGATTCTGCTCCCCCTCCCCCCCATCGCCTCGGAGGAGAAGGGCACTTCTCGGGGGCACTAGCCGGATTCCGCTCCCCCTCCCCCCCATCGCCTCGGAGGAGAAGGGCACTTCTCGGGCACTAGCCGGACTCCGCTCCCCCTCCCCCCATCACCTTGGAGGAGAAGGGCACTTCTCGGGGGCACTAGCCAGATTCCGCTTCCCCTCCCCCCATCGCCTCGGAGGAGAAGGGCACTTCTCGGGGGCACTAGCCGGATTCCGCTCCCCCTCCCCCCATCGCCTCGGAGGAGAAGGGCACTTCTCGGGGGCACTAGCCGGATTCCGCTCCCCCCCCCCCCATCGCCTCGGAGGAGAAGGGCACTTCTCGGGGCACTAGCCAGATTCCGCTCCCCTTCCCCTCATCGCCTCAGAGGAGAAGGGCACTTCTCGGGGGCACTAGCCAGATTCCGCTCCCCCTCCCCTCATCGCCTCGGAGGAGAAGGGCACTTCTCGGGGGCACTAGCCAGATTCCACTCCCCCTCCCCCCATCGCCTCGGAGGAGAAGGGCACTTCTCGGGGGCACTAGCCGGATTCCGCTCCCCTTCCCCTCATCGCCTCGGAGGAGAAGGGCACTTCTCGGGGGCACTAGCCGGATTCCGCTCCCCTTCCCCTCATCGCCTCGGAGGAGAAGGGCACTTCTCGGGGCACTAGCCGGATTCCGCTCCCCCTCCCCCCCATCGCCTCGGAGGAGAAGGGCACTTCTCGGGGGCACTAGCCGGCTTCCGCTCCCCCTCCCCCCATCGCTTTGGAGGAGAAGGGCACTTCTCGGGGGCACTAGCCAGATTCCACTCCCCCTCCCCCCATCGCCTCGGAGGAGAAGGGCACTTCTCGGGGGCACTAGCCGGATTCCGCTCCCCCTCCCCCGTCGCCTCGGAGGAGAAGAGCACTTCTCGGGGGCACTAGCTAGATTCCACTCCCCCTCCCCCCCATCGCCTCGGAGGAGAAGGGCACTTCTTGGGGGCACTAGCTGGATTCCGCTCCCCCTCCCCCTATCGCCTCGGAGGAGAAGGGCACTTCTCGGGGGCACTAGCCAGATTCCACTCCCCCTCCCCCCATCGCCTCGGAGGAGAAGGGCACTTCTCGGGGGCACTAGCCGGACTCCGCTCCCCCTCCCCCCATCGCCTCGGAGGAGAAGGGCACTTCTCGAGGGCACTAGCCAGATTCCGCTCCCCCTCCCCCCATCGCCTCGGAGGAGAAGGGCACTTCTCGGGGGCACTAGCCGGATTCCGCTCCCCCTCCCCCCCATCGCCTCGGAGGAGAAGGGCACTTCTCGGGGGCACTAGCCGGATTCCGCTCCCCCTCCCCCCATCGCCTCGGAGGAGAAGGGCACTTCTCGGGGGCACTAGCCGGATTCCGCTCCCCCTCCCCCCATCGCCTCGGAGGAGAAGGGCACTTCTCGGGGCACTAGCCGGATTCCGCTCCCCCTCCCCCCCATCGCCTCGGAGGAGAAGGGCACTTCTCGGGGGCACTAGCCAGACTACGCTCCCCCTCCCCCCATCACCTCGGAGGAGAAGGGCACTTCTCGGGGGCACTAGCCAGACTACGCTCCCCCTCCCCCCATCACCTCGGAGGAGAAGGGCACTTCTCGGGGCACTAGCCGGATTCCGCTCCCCCTCCCCCCATCGCCTCGGAGGAGAAGGGCACTTCTCGGGGCACTAGCCAGATTCCGCTCCCCCTCCCCCATCGCCTCGGAGGAGAAGTGCTCTTCTCGGGGGCACTAGCCAGATTCCACTCCCCCTCCCCCCATCGCCTCGGAGGAGAAGGGCACTTCTTGGGGGCACTAGCTGGATTCCGCTCCCCCTGCCCCTATCGCCTCGGAGGAGAAGGGCACTTCTCGGGGCACTAGCCGGATTCCGCTCCCCCTCCCCCGTCGCCTCGGAGGAGAAGGGCACTTCTCGGGGCACTAGCCGAATTCCGCTCCCCCTCCCCCCCATCGCCTCGGAGGAGAAGGGCACTTCTCGGGGGCACTAGCCGGATTCCGCTCCCCCTCCCCCCCATCGCCTCAGAGGAGAAGGGCACTTCTCGGGGGCACTAGCCAGACTACGCTCCCCCTCCCCCCATCGCCTCGGAGGAGAAGGGCACTTCTCGGGGGCACTAGCCGGATTCCGCTCCCCCTCCCCCCCATCGCCTCGGAGGAGAAGGGCACTTCTCGGGGGCACTAGCCAGACTACGCTCCCCCTCCCCCCATCACCTCGGAGGAGAAGGGCACTTCTCGGGGGCACTAGCCAGACTACGCTCCCCCTCCCCCCATCACCTCGGAGGAGAAGGGCACTTCTCGGGGGCACTAGCTGGATTCCGCCCCCCCTCCCCCCATCGCTTTGGAGGAGAAGGGCACTTCTCGGGGCACTAGCCGGATTCCGCTCCCCCTCCCCCCCATCGCCTCGGAGAAGGGCACTTCTCGGGGGCACTAGCCGGATTCCGCTCCCCCTCCCCCCATCGCCTCGGAGGAGAAGGGCACTTCTCGGGGGCACTAGCCAGACTACGCTCCCCCTCCCCCCATCGCCTCGGAGGAGAAGGGCACTTCTCGGGGGCACTAGCCGGATTCCGCTCCCCCTCCCCCCCATCGCCTCGGAGGAGAAGGGCACTTCTCGGGGGCACTAGCCAGACTACGCTCCCCCTCCCCCCATCACCTCGGAGGAGAAGGGCACTTCTCGGGGGCACTAGCCAGACTACGCTCCCCCTCCCCCCATCACCTCGGAGGAGAAGGGCACTTCTCGGGGGCACTAGCCGGATTCCGCCCCCCTCCCCCCATCGCTTTGGAGGAGAAGGGCACTTCTCGGGGCACTAGCCGGATTCCGCTCCCCCTCCCCCCATCGCCTCGGAGGAGAAGGGCACTTCTCGGGCACTAGCCGGACTCCGCTCCCCCTCCCCCCATCGCCTCGGAGGAGAAGGGCACTTCTCGGGGGCACTAGCCGGATTCCGCTCCCCCTCCCCCCATCGCCTCGGAGGAGAAGGGCACTTCTCGGGGGCACTAGCCGGATTCCGCTCCCCCTCCCCCCCATCGCCTCGGAGGAGAAGGGCACTTCTCGGGGGCACTAGCCGGATTCCGCTCCCCCTCCCCCCATCGCCTCGGAGGAGAAGGGCACTTCTCGGGGGCACTAGCCGGATTCCGCTCCCCCTCCCCCCATCGCCTCGGAGGAGAAGGGCACTTCTCGGGGGCACTAGCCGGATTCCGCTCCCCCTCCCCCCATCACCTCGGAGGAGAAGGGCACTTCTCGGGGGCACTAGCCGGATTCCGCTCCCCCTCCCCCCATCGCCTCGGAGGAGAAGGGCACTTCTCGGGGGCACTAGCCGGATTCCGCTCCCCCTCCCCCCATCGCCTCGGAGGAGAAGGGCACTTCTCGGGGCACTAGCCAGATTCCACTCCCCCTCCCCCCATCGCCTCGGAGGAGAAGGGCACTTCTCGGGGCACTAGCCGGATTCCGCTCCCCCTCCCCCCATCGCCTCGGAGGAGAAGGGCACTTCTCGGGGCACTAGCCAGATTCCGCTCCCCCTCCCCCATCGCCTCGGAGGAGAAGTGCTCTTCTCGGGGGCACTAGCCAGATTCCACTCCCCCTCCCCCCATCGCCTCGGAGGAGAAGGGCACTTCTTGGGGGCACTAGCTGGATTCCGCTCCCCCTCCCCCTATCGCCTCGGAGGAGAAGGGCACTTCTCGGGGCACTAGCCGGATTCCGCTCCCCCTCCCCCGTCGCCTCGGAGGAGAAGAGCACTTCTCGGGGCACTAGCCGGATTCCGCTCCCCCTCCCCCCCATCGCCTCGGAGGAGAAGGGCACTTCTCGGGGCACTAGCCGGATTCCGCTCCCCCTCCCCCCATCGCCTCGGAGGAGAAGGGCACTTCTCGGGGGCACTAGCCGGATTCCGCTCCCCCTCCCCCCATCGCCTCGGAGGAGAAGGGCACTTCTCGGGGGCACTAGCCGGATTCCGCTCCCCCTCCCCCCATCGCCTCGGAGGAGAAGGGCACTTCTCGGGGGCACTAGCCGGATTCCGCTCCCCCTCCCCCCATCGCCTCGGAGGAGAAGGGCACTTCTCGGGGGCACTAGCCGAATTCCGCTCCCCCTCCCCCCATCGCCTCGGAGGAGAAGGGCACTTCTCGGGGCACTAGCCGGATTCCACTCCCCCTCCCCCCATCGCCTCGGAGGAGAAGGGCACTTCTCGGGGGCACTAGCCGGATTCCGCTCCCCCTCCCCCCATCGCCTCGGAGGAGAAGGGCACTTCTCGGGGCACTAGCCGGATTCCGCTCCCCCTCCCCCCCATCGCCTCGGAGGAGAAGGGCACTTCTCGGGGGCACTAGCCGGATTCCGCTCCCCCAACCCCCATCACCTTGGAGGAGAAGGGCACTTCTCGGGGGCACTAGCCGGATTCCGCTCCCCCTCCCCCCATCGCCTCGGAGGAGAAGGGCACTTCTCGGGGAACTAGCCGGATTCCGCTCCCCCTCCCCCCATCGACTCAGAGGAGAAGGGCACTTCTCGGGGCACTAGCCGGATCCCCCCCCCCCCCCATCGCCTCGGAGGAGAAGGGCACTTCTCGGGGAACTAGCCGGATTCCGCTCCCCCTCCCCCCATCGACTCAGAGGAGAAGGGCACTTCTCGGGGCACTAGCCGGATCCCCCCCCCCCCCCATCGCCTCGGAGGAGAAGGGCACTTCTCGGGGGCACTAGCCGGATTCCGCTCCCCCAACCCCCATCACCTTGGAGGAGAAGGGCACTTCTCGGGGAACTAGCCGGATTCCGCTCCCCCTCCCCCCATCGCTTTGGAGGAGAAGGGCACTTCTCGGGGAACTAGCCGGATTCCGCTCCCGCAACCCCCATCGACTCAGAGGAGAAGGGCACTTCTCGGGGCACTAGCCGGATCCCCCCCCCCCCCCCCCATCCATCTTCTTTAAGTCAAATACAACCAATGAAAGTTAGTTTGCTCAGTGAGATGTATTATAAACAATCGACATGTTTTTTGTTTATTTTTGTCATAGAATCCATTTTTTTCCACCATTTTTTGCATCTCGGTGCTGCAGATCCCCTGCGGCCTCTTTCAGAGACTTCCTGTCTACATACATTGTCTCCAGAATCAGCTCCCTGTCATTGCTTTGATTGGTCACCTGTAATCTCCACCGGAAGCACATGTGACAGGATGAGAACACGGGAGAGCAACCAGGGGGCGGGGACAGAGCGTTGTCACCCTCTAACAGGAAGTACAGGAACAGGAACTCTCATGGCAGGATCGAGTATTATGGTAATTAAACTGCAGATTTGAAAACAACTTTTCAATTGACATCAATGATATCTGATACATTTTGTTACCCCCATCAGACACCCCTGACCCCCATCAGATACCACTGACCCCCATCAGACATCACTGACCCCCATCAGATACCACTGACCCCCATCAGACACCACTGACCCCCATCAGACACCACTGACCCCCATCAGATACCACTGACCCCCATCAGACACCACTGACCCCCATCAGACACCACTGACCCCATCAGACACCACTGACCCCCATCAGACCCCATCAGACACCACTGACCCCATCAGACACCACTGACCCCCATCAGACACCACTGACCCCCATCAGACCCCATCAGACACCACTGACCCCATCAGACACCACTGACCCCCATCAGACACCACTGACCCCATCAGACACCACTGACCCCCATCAGACACCACTGACCCCCATCAGACACCACTGACCCCATCAGACACCACTGACCCCCATCAGACCCCATCAGACACCACTGACCCCATCAGACACCACTGACCCCCATCAGACACCACTGACCCCCATCTGACACCACTGACCCCCATCAGACACCACTTATCCCCATCAGACACCATTGACCCCCATCAGACACCACTGACCCCCATCAGACACCACTGACCCCCATCAGACGCCGCTGACCCCCATCAGACACCACTGACCCCCATCAGACACCCCTGACCCCCATCAGACACCACTGACCCCCATCAGACACCACTGACCCCCATCAGACACCACTTATCCCCATCAGACACCATTGACCCCCATCAGACACCACTGACCCCCATCAGACACCACTGACCCCCATCAGACGCCGCTGACCCCCATCAGACACCCCTGACCCCCATCAGACACCCCTGACCCCCATCAGACACCACTGACCCCCATCTGACACCACTGACCCCCGTCAGACACCACTTATCCCCATCAGACACCATTGACCCCCATCAGACACCACTGACCCCCATCAGACACCACTGACCCCCATCAGACGCCGCTGACCCCCATCAGACACCACTGACCCCCATCAGACACCCCTGACCCCCATCAGACACCACTGACCCCCATCTGACACCACTAACCCCCATCAGACACCACTTATCCCCATCAGACACCATTGACCCCCATCAGACACCACTGACCCCCATCAGACACCACTGACCCCCATCAGACGCCGCTGACCCCCATCAGACACCACTGACCCCCATCAGACACCCCTGACCCCCATCAGACACCACTGACCCCCATCTGACACCACTGACCCCCATCAGACACCACTTATCCCCATCAGACACCATTGACCCCCATCAGACACCACTGACCCCCATCAGACACCACTGACCCCCATCAGACGCCGCTGACCCCCATCAGACACCACTGACCCCCATCAGACACCCCTGACCCCCATCAGACACCACTGACCCCCATCTGACACCACTGACCCCCATCAGACACCACTTATCCCCATCAGACACCATTGACCCCCATCAGACACCACTGACCCCCATCAGACACCACTGACCCCCATCAGACACCACTTATCCCCATCAGACACCATTGACCCCATCGGACACCACTGACCCCATCAGACCCCATTGACCCCCATCAGACACCACTGACCCCCATCAGACACCACTTACCCCCATCAGACACCACTGACCCCATCAGACACCACTGACCCCATCAGATACCACTGATCCCCATCAGACACCACTGACCCCCATCAGACACCACTGACCCCATCAGACACCACTGATCCCCATCAGACACCACTGATCCCCATCAGACACCACTGACCCCCATCAGACACCACTGACCCCATCAGACACCACTGACCCCCATCAGACACCACTGATCCCCATCAGACACCACTTATCCCCATCAGACACCACTGACCCCCATCAGACACCACTGACCTCCATCAGACACCACTGACCCCATCAGACACCACTGATCCCCATCAGACACGACTGACCCCCATCAGACATCACTGACCCCATCAGACACCACTGATCCCTATCAGACGCCACTGACCCCATCAGACGCCACTGACCCCCATCAGACACCACTGATCCCCATCTGACACCACTGACCCCCATCAGACACCACTGACCCCATCAGACACCACTGACCCCCATCAGATACCACTGATCCCATCAGACACCACTGACCCCCATCAGACACCACTGACCTCATCAGACACCACTGACCCCCATCAGACACCACTGATCCCCATCAGACACCACTGACCCCCATCAGATACCACTGACCCCCATCAGATACCACTGATCCCCATCAGACACCACTGACCCCCATCAGACACCACTGATCCCATCAGACACCACTGACCCCCATCAGATACCACTGATCCCATCAGACACCACTGACCCCCATCAGATACCACTGATCCCCATCAGACACCACTGACCCCCATCAGACACCACTGACCCCATCAGACACCACTGACCCCCATCAGACACCACTGACCCCATCAGACACCACTGATCTCATCAGACACCACTGACCCCCATCAGACACCACTTACCCCCATCAGACACCACTGACCCCATCAGACACCACTGACCCCCATCAGACACCATTGACCCCATCAGACACCATTGACCCCATCAGACACCACTGACCCCATCAGACACCACTGATCCCCATCAGACACCATTGACCCCATCGGACACCATTGACCCCATCAGACCCCACTGACCCCATCAGACACCACTGACCCCATCAGACACCACTGATCTCATCAGACACCACTGACCCCCATCAGACACCACTTACCCCCATCAGACACCACTGACCCCATCAGACACCACTGACCCCCATCAGACACCATTGACCCCATCAGACACCATTGACCCCATCAGAC
This sequence comes from Lithobates septentrionalis, assembly GCA_037952835.1. Taxonomy (NCBI): domain Eukaryota; kingdom Metazoa; phylum Chordata; class Amphibia; order Anura; family Ranidae; genus Lithobates; species Lithobates septentrionalis. The sequence goes on along the minus strand of JBBDGP010003720.1, from coordinate 128,197 downwards.
ACCATTGACCCCATCAGACACCACTGACCCCATCAGACACCACTGATCCCCATCAGACACCATTGACCCCATCGGACACCATTGACCCCATCAGACCCCACTGACCCCATCAGACCCTACTGACCCCCATCGGACACCATTAACCCCATCAGACTCCATCCATAAGCCCATCAAGTGCTCAAAGAAGCCAGTCCAAAGCCACCAGAGGAAGTGTATGTAGACATAAAGTGTCTGAAAGAGGCTGCAGGAGATCAGCAGCACTGGGGTACAAAAAAGGATGAATAAAGGTGAAAAAATGTGGCAATTGTTTATGATGCACGGTGCTTTAGCAAACTACAACGAATGCAGCCAGGGTTTATACTGACTTTAAATTAAATAAAAACCCAACAGGGATCCCCCAATGTGCAGTCCTGAGTGTAGGGATCGCGCCTCCACAGCACCCAGAAAACTGTCAGAGGATTGCACGCCTCTGCACCCACCAGAAGACTGAGCAGTCGTTCTGGGGTGGACTGACCCTTTAAAGCATGGAGGGTTTCCTTCCAAGCTGAACCTACGTGCCGCGAAGAGCGAAGAAGTGCGCCTACGACAGAAATGACTGCATTTGTTGGAGCAGAGCTGAGCGCCAGGAAATATACACAAGCAATATCGGAGACGGGAGGATATATTAGACCCATGATACAGTTGGTTAGCTCAGAAGAGAAGAAGCGGCGAGGAAAAAGAACAGATTGTCACAGCAGAAGACAGGCGAGGCTTCAGCGCAGTAAATGAGCTATTATTTCACTGATCAAAAGCCGACACGAAAGAAGCCGAGGCTTCCAGCAAGTCACGTTCATTAGCTGCCTACCCTCCAGGCTGCAGCGCAAATGGTGCCCATGTATCTTCTCCTAGACTAAAAATTAACAGGCCTTCCAAATTGGTCCTTCCGTGTTTGATGTCTGATCCAAAGAGCTGAAATATATTCCCCATCCGTCTCTCCTGATTGTCAGGACATACTGAGAAATTAAATGTATATAAAATGTGACTATTGTATCTAAATGTCTGTTTTTTATCAAAAAAAAAATATATCTTCAATTGTTATTATATTTGTCAGGCAGGACTGATAGCTCGCAATGCCTTGCTCTGTTCCCGCCCTACGCGTTTCCTAGGAGCACAATCTCATTATGTGGCTGCTGTAAAAAAAAATAAATAAAAAAAAATAATGAGTTGGCTCTATACAGTCTTGGTTTGTATATGTTACTCAGGAGGAAGAAATCCCATCAACCTGAACAACAGGCAGAGATAAAAAGCACCAACACAATATTAATGCATTCTTTTTCTAAATTCCACTTCAAAAAACGTGTCGGACTTCAGTGGTACCGGAAAGGATGGACATATAGATATATAAAAGAAATACATTTTATTACAAAGCTTAAAATTATATATTAAAACAAGGGATTGAGTCCCTATCAAGCAACATTGGCCAAATGTACCATCAATTCACAATAATCTTTGCTGAAATGTCCAGGAGGTCAACAGGTTTCACATCCATAAGCTTCATCAGGACCTTTTATATCTCGGTAGCAAAGAAAATTGAGAAAACACATGAAATAAGTGTATCATAATATCACAACATATATAGCATCATACATTATCATCAATGCCACTTACACAACCTTAAAGAGGAAGGAAAGCCTCTGAAAAAAAAAAAATACACCCTGCAAGACAAAGGCATAATGAGCTAGTATACATAGCATACTAGCTCATTATGAATTACTTACCTGAGATCGAAGCCCCCGCATCGGCCCTTGTTCGCCTCCTCCGACGCCGCCATCTATCCCGGAGTGACCTCCGGGTATTGCGGCTCCGGCGCTGTGACTGGCCGGAGCCGCGATGACGTCACTCCTGCGCATGCGTGCTGGTGCCGCCACTAATGGCACGATCGCTGTTAGAAACGGCACGCTCAGTGCGCCATAGACATCGGTGCCGCTATTTCTGCAAACATCTTCTCAACCTTTTAGGTCTGGGAGATACTTCTGGCACCTACAGGTAAGCCTTAATCTAGGCTTACCTGTAGGTTAAAGTGGTTGTAATGGGCTTACAACCACTTTAAGGCCCCTTTCACACTGCACGATTTTACAGCGATTTTGACGCAATTTTGCCCTGATTTCAGCACGATTTCAGGGGATGCCTGTGTACACATGAGGTCTATGGACCTCAACTTGCATGAAAGTCGGACCAAAGAAGAACAGGGACTACTTTGAAGTCGGCATGACTTGATTGAATTTGATTGACAATAGCGGGAGCCTATGGCTGCGCTGCTATCAATCTATCCAATCAAGAGCCGGGAGCCCATGAAGAGAGAGACAGTGTGTCCCCACCGATTGAATAAAGGGGTTCAGGTAAGTAAAACGGGGGGGGGCAGTGACTGCATAGGATGCATTAAGGTGAAAAAACACGAACCTTTACAACCTCCTAAAGTCCAACATGTATGTTTTTTGGAAGTGGCAATACCAATGCATGTGATACGCTCAAAATAGCCAATTTTCTGTTTCATTTGTATTTTTAAATGCGTTTACATGGGCTTCACGGGAGCCAACTTCTGGAGAACAGACCTTACTTATTGTACCTGCATAATTCAGTTCAGGAGTATCTGAAATCCTTTCCTCAAACTCAGGACTCCATGGCTATACAAAATATCTTCTCTGAAATCAGGACTAGGACTATCCAAAATCGTGTCCCCAAACTCAAGACTCCAGGGCTATCTGAAATTGTTTCCCTGGAGCCAGGAATCCAGAGCTAGACGAGATTGTTTCCCCGGAGTCAGTACTCCAGAGCAATCCGAAATGATTTCCCCCGAAGGCAGGACTCCAGCGCTATCCAAAATAGTTTCCCCAGAGTCAGGATTCCAGGGCTTTCTGAAATTGTTTCCCTGAAGTCAGGACCTTTCTGTTACTTCTGGTACTTGGGGGAAACCCAAATCTCAGGACTAATCTGTGGCCTAGCAACCAGTCTAGCTGAAGCTCTCCCATAGCCCAAAAACAGGACTCCAAGGCTCAAGGGCTGTCCAAAATAGTTTCTCCACAATCAGGACTTCAGGGCTTATCTGGAATCCTTTCCCCGAATTCCAGACGCCGGGGCTATTCTAATCCTTTCCTCCAACTTTCGGACCATCTAAAATTGTTACCCTAAACTCTTGACTCCAGGACAATCTGAAATCATGTCCTCATATTTGGAACTCCAAAGCTTTCAGAAATATTCTCCCTGAATTTAGGACTTCAGAGCTACTTAAAATTGTTTCCCCAAACGCAAGATTTTTCTGTTACTTCTGGTCCCTGGGGGAAACCCAAATCTCAGGACTAATCCGGTCTACCAACCGGTTGGATCGGTAGCGCCACCCAACTGGTTGGACTTGTGACATTGTCGCTAGACTAAATAACCAAAGGGAAAGAACATGGCACAACACCAAATAGGACAAAATAACAGAAAAAATAAATGTGCATAACTATTCACCCCCCTAAAGTTGTTGTAAACCCATTACAACCACTTTAACCTACAGGTAAGCCCAGATTAAGGCTTACCTGTAGGTGCAAGAAATATCTCCTAAACCTAAAATGTTTAGGAGATATTTGCAGGAATAGTGGTGCAGGCGCACTGAGCGTGCCGTTGCTAACGGCGATCATGCCATTTATGGCGGCACCAGCGCGCATGCGCTGGAGCGACGCCATCGCGGCTCCGGCCAGTCACAGAGCCGGAGCTGCGATACCCGGAAGTCACTCTGGGATAGATGGCGGCGGCGGAGGAGGCGAATCAGGGCCGATGCCGGGGCTTCGATCTCAGGTAATGAGTATGCATACTAGCTCATTATGCCTTTGCCTTGCAGGGTGTATTTTTTTTTAGAGGCTTTACTTCCTCTTTAAAGTCAATACTTTGTAGAGCCACCTATCACAGCTCCAAGTCTCTTTGGATAAGTCTCTATGAGGTGCCACATCTTACCACTGGGATTTTTGCCCATTCCTCCTTGCAAAACTGCTCCAGCTCCTTCAAGTTGGATGGTTTGCGCTTGTGAACAGCAATCTTTAAGTCTGACCACAGATTTTCTTTTGGATTGAGGTCTGGGCTTTGACTGGGCCATTCCAACACATTTACATGTTTCCCCTTAAACCACTCAAGTGTTGCTTTAGCAGTGTGTTTGGGGTCATTGTCCTGCTGGAAGGTGAACCTCCGTCCCAGCCTCAAATCACACACAGAGTGCTACAGGTTTTGCTCAAGAATATCCCTGTATTTAGCACCATCCATCTTTCCCTCAACTCTGACCAGTTTTCCAGTCCCGACTGCTGAAAAACATTCCCACAGCATGATGCTGCCACCACCATGTTTCACAGTGGGGATGGTGTTCTTAGGGTGATGTGATGTGTTGGGTTTGCACCAGACATAGCGTTTTCTTTGATGGCCAAAAAGTTGAATTTTAGTCTCATCAGACCAGAGCACCTTCCTCCATACATTTTTGGAGTCTCCCACATGCCTTTTCACAAACTCAAAACGTGCCATTTTGTTTTGCTGAAAGTAATGTCTTTCTTCTGGCCACTCTGCCATAAAGCCCAACTCTATGGAGCGTACGGCTTATTGTGGTCCTATGTACAGATACTCCAGTCTCTGCTGTGGAACTCTGCAGCTCCTCCAGGGTTACCTTAGGTCTCTGTGCTCCTCTCTGATTAATGCCCTCCTTGCCCGCTCCGTGAGTTTTGGTGTGCGGCCGTCTCTTGGCAGGTTGGCTGTTGTGCCATGTTCTTTCCATTTGGTTATGATAGATTTGATGGTGCTCCTAGGGATCATCAGAGATTTGGATTTTTATTTATAACCTAACCCTGACTTGTACTTCTCAACAACATTGTCCCTTCCTTGTGTGAAGAGTTCCTTGGTCTTCATGGCAGTGTTTGGTTAGTGGTGCCTCTTGCTTAGGTGTTGCAGCCTCTGGGGCCTTTCACAAAGGTGTGTCTATGTAATGACAAGTCATGTGACACTTAGATTGCACACGGGTGGACATCATTTCACTAATTATGGGACTTCTGAAGGTAATTGGTGGCACCAGAGCTTTTTATGGGCTTCATAACAAAGGGGGTGAATACTTACGCACATGACAATTATCCGTTTTTTATTTCTGAAAAATAGTTTTATGTATATATTTTTCTAATTTTACTTCACCAACTTAGACTATTGTGTTCTGATCCGTCACATATAATTCAGATTAAAAAAACATTGAACTAAAGGCTGTAATGTAACAAAATAGGTAAAAAGCCAAGGGGGTGAATACTTTTGCAAGGCACTGTATATTTATATACATATAGATAATTGTACTGATGTGTCACCAACAGGACTACTTTCCTACAAAACCATAGGAAACCACCATAGAGAAATATTTGGGGTCTTCTTGGTTCCACTTACAACAAGCAACACTGAATAGAATGAAACAAAAAGCTTTGCGTAGAAAAGCCATAAAAGCATAATCCATAGACGTTTGTTTTTCAGTCTCTTTCTTCAGTAATAGTAGCTGTTCATTATTAATGACGCCCACCAGGGTCGTCTCCTTCTCTTATGTTACTTCATCACATCCCTTTAACAACAATCTACCCTTAAGAATTCTGTTCAAAATAATTGGGTAGATTGCCACAATTTTGCTACATCCTAATAAATTGCCCATTTGGGATGGATCTCACCCAGCTAGGGAGGTGGCAACAATTTTCTGGGATATACCCGTTTTTATCTGTACTTTTAAAGTATGTTTTGGTGCTGATATCATTATCATTTACAAAAGTGGTCAAATCAAAAGTATTCACCCTTTCCTTACCATTGAGCTTATCCATAAAGCTTTTCTGAACTCACTGAAACACGTCGTGAAGACCAAGGTGCTACAAAAACAAGTTCAGGATAAAGTTCTAGAGAAGAACCAGCTGACATTCGGTAATAATTCCTTTATTTAACAAAAAAATGAAAAGAATAAAACAATTTAGACATGTGCACACTGAAATATTTCGTTTCAGAATTTCGTTTTTGTCCGAAAAATAAATTTATTTAGTTACTCCTGAAATTCGTTTTTATTTATTTCGTTTTTGGTTAAAAATTGCATTAGTCCGAAAATCCAAATTGAGGTCGAATATATCATTGAAGGCTTATGGTGTCTGTCGAATGTTCAAGGAAGATTCGACGGAGCAGCTAAACTGTACAACGCCGTATAGTTTACCTGCTCCGTCAAATCTTCTTAGAACTTTCAACAGACAGACAAATCGAGGAAAGCTGGAAGCCGCACACCGGTATGATGATGAATGCTTTATTTAAAAAGCTGAATCATGAACAAACACGAAACATAACAGCAGAAGCGTACAAAAGCAGCTGACGCGTTTCACACTACAATGAGTGCTTATTCATAGCTAAGCTATGAATAAGCACTCATTGTAGTGTGAAACGCGTCAGTCTGTTATGTTTCGTGTTTCTTCATGATTCAGCTTTTTAAATAAAGCATTCATCATCATACCGGTGTGCGGCTTCCAGCTTTCCTCGATTTGTCTGCCTCATCTTGCATCAGCCAGCACCTGGGACTCTTCCCTCTTGAAGGATAATACTACACTGGCTTTCATCTCCCCTGGTCTGCGCCTACCTGAGCGGTGGGACCCCTCTCTGCTTAGCTTGCTTTTCTGGATTTAAACTTTCAACAGACACCATAAGCCAAACTACGTGTGTACTTAGATCTAGGTATTCTACTGCTCCTCCTCTTTGGTTACAATCAGCCAATAACATTCATCATCATCATTATTTTTATTTATCTTTTCTCCCCTACGTCGAATCTTTTCTCCCCCACGTCGAATCTTTTCTCCCCTACGTCGAATCTTTTCTCTCTATGTCGAATCTTTTCTCTCTATGTCGAATCTTTTCTCTCTATGTCGAATCTTTTCTCTCTATGTCGAATCTTTTCTCCCCCCACATCGAATCTTTTCCCCCCTATGTCGAATCTTTTCTCCCCTACGTCGAATCTTTTCTCCCCTACGTCGAATCTTTTCTCTCTATGTCGAATCTTTTCTCTCTATGTCGAATCTTTTCTCCCCCCACATCGAATCTTTTCCCCCTATGTCGAATCTTTTCTCCCCTACGTCGAATCTTTTCTCTCTATGTCGAATCTTTTCTCCCCCCACATCGAATCTTTTCCCCCTACGTCGAATCTTTTCTCTCTATGTCGAATCTTTTCTCTCTATGTCGAATCTTTTCTCCCCCCACATCGAATCTTTTCCCCCTACGTCGAATCTTTTCTCTCTATGTCGAATCTTTTCTCCCCTACGTCGAATCTTTTCTCCCCTACGTCGAATCTTTTCTCCCCTACGTCGAATCTTTTCTCTCTATGTCGAATCTTTTCTCCCCTACGTCGAATCTTTTCTCCCCTACGTCGAATCTTTTCTCTCTATGTAGAATAATCTTGGACTAATAGAGTTAAGGTTAGGCACATTCGACCCCAGGTTCGATGGACACAGATTGTTATTGTCATCATCATGTTGAATCTTCTATCTATATCAAACTGTTGTAGCAACGAAAACAAAACTAAATCATTTGTTTATGTCGGATCTTTTGTTTTTCGGATTCTGCACTTTCGTTATCGTTTCTTAAAACAATAACGAAAATATCTGAAATTCGGAGGAAAATGCATTCGGACTAAAATGAATGCACATGTCTATAAAACATAACAGAGAGGCAGCCAGGAGGCCATCAATATCCATGAAAGGGCTGCAGAGCTCTACAGCAGAGATGGGAAACAGTATTCACGAGGCAAATGTACACAGGGCCGGTGTTACCACTAGGCAAACTAGGCAGCTGCCTAGGGCACCCTGCTGCCTAGGGCGCCCGGCCACTGGTGTTCCTACTCTCTTCTCTCTGCAGCAAGCAACTAAGTCTCAGCATCAGCAGACAGCTGCCGCTCCGTTTGCACATAGTGTCAGAGGCGCAGCAGCGGCGGAGGTCTGTGTCTGTGTTCCGATTCCCGAATGAATGGAAGCAAGCAAACATTCATTGATGGGTGCTGGTGAGGCTGCATTTAATGGGCGCTGGTGAGGCTGCATTTGATGGGCGCTGGTGAGGCTGCATTTGATGGGCACTGGTGAGGCCTGCATTTGATGGGCGCTGGTAGGTTGCATTGATGGGTGCTGGTGAGGCTGCATTGATGGGTGCTGGTAGGCTGCATTGATGGGCACTGGTAGGTTGCATTGATGGGTGCTGGTGAGGTTGCATTGATGGGCACTGGTAGGCTGCATTGATGGGTGCTGGTGAGGCTGCATTGATGGGCGCTGGTGAGGCTGCATTTGATGGGCACTGGTGAGGCTGCATTTGATGGGCGCTGGTGAGGCTGCATTTGATGGGCACTGGTGAGGCTGCATTTGATGGGTGCTGGTAGGCTGAATTGATGGGCGCTGGTAGGTTGCATTGATGGGTGCTGGTGAGGCTGCATTGATGGGCGCTGGTAGGCTGCATTGATGGGCGCTGGTAGGTTGCATTGATGGGTGTTGGTGAGGCTGCATTGATGGGCGCTGATGAGGCTGCATTTGATGGGCACTGGTGAGGCTGCATTTGATGGGCACTGGTGAGGCTGCATTGATGGGCGCTGGTAGGTTGCATTGATGGGTGCTGGTAGGCTGCATTGAAGGGCGCTGGTCGGCTGCATTCGATGGGTGCCGGTGAGCTGCATTGATGGGCACTGGTAGGCTGCATTGATGGGCGCTTCATTAAAAAGGTGGGGTTTATATGAGATGGGGAAGGGGGTGGAGTCAGGGGTGGAGTCAAGGGGGCGGCAAAATGAGGTTTCGCCTAGGGTGTCAAAAATCCTTCCACCAGCCCTGAATGTACAACTTGGATTTTATGGAAAAATATGAAGAGGAACGCTAATCCAGAAGTGTAGCACCCCTCTTACACCCCAAAGACAGAATAGCGCCTCCAGTTGTAGGGGTGGGTTAGCATTTCACCCCCAGGGCTGAGTCCATGGCTAAAATTATGGATCGGGAAAGGATATTGGGAGCCAGTCACTTTTGTCTTTTCAAAGTTTTATTGCAAAACGGTTAAGGAGGTGAGGGTTAGGGGTCCCAGATACCATAGCAGAATAAAAACAGACTCTTCAGATCAATGACCAGCTTCAGTGTCAGAACCTTTAAAGCGGATCTTCACTCATTTTTTAAACTTTCGCTCCGTGGCTTCTAAATATAGCACCGAGTGCTATATGGACATCAGTGGCCCGGCCTGTCTTCGGTCCCTGTGGCTGTGGGCTGGGATTTTACGGGTATTCGCGTCATTCCCTATGATCGCCGCACTGTCTCCTGGGATCTCGTGTCATTCATCCCAGGAGTCAGTGCGGAGACCCGCCGTGAAATCTCGCGGGATTTCAACAGACGTTGATGGCGCTACGATTTCTCTTTACTGCGCATGCGCGAGATCGGGGATAGAAGGGGCGGTGCATGCTGGTCGATCAGCAGCACCGTATCCCGGAAGAGGATGCCTGTGGGCTTCACATGCCCACAGGCAAGATGAAAACCGGCAGCAGGAAATTTTATAACTTTTTTTTATTGGAGAAAACTGAGAGCAGTAAGCTCTAAAACCGGAACGAGTAAGTTCAATATTTATATATATTAAACATTGTCATTTTGCCCAAAAAAAATAAAATATGTGGAGACAGTGAAACCCCGCTTTAAGCTGTCCCGGCAACAATGTAAACATGTCCCTAAATTTCAGTGTGCAGCACCCTCTAGTGCTAGGTGTAAATAGTTAGTGTTTAGTGTATGTACGTTTTAGCCTGACTGAGCGCCAGGCTGATATAAATCTGGGTCAGGGTGAGTGACTCAGGGAGGCTGAATGACTCATCTGGCAGCACCTTTGGTACCTCCCCCTACTTGCTGGAACCTTGGAGAATCTTCCAGAGGAATGGGAGGGAGGTTAGGAGGAGTTGCCCGGAGTATTAAGGAGGGCCCCAGCCAATCACCAGCATATGGACTGACATGTGGTGGGCACCTCTAAAATACTCTGGGTCATACAAGCAGGGGCAGTTGGGTGGAAGATAGAGATGGAGTGCTGAGGAGGCTGTTATTGGCCCTTGAGGATGCCCCCTAGTCTGGGGGGGAGGTGACCTCAGGCCTGGGGCTCGGGAGGGACCCTCTACAACACACAGAGGAATACTTTCCTGGATGCACGGGGCAAGTGGGAGGACAGCAGGACAAAGACTCAGCATGTCTGGGAGATCTCCTGAGAGTCAGTCTGGGGGGACTGGTGAATGTCAGTCTGGAGGACTGGGGGAATATCAGTATGGAGGACTGAGAGTGTCAATCATGACTGGACTCATGACAGGACTGTGGAGAAGTAGCCAGGAGGGCTAGTGAAAGAGGCTTCTGCAGCCAGGAGGGCTGGCAGGGCCTGAAGAGGTGATGTTGGGACCAGTGATCACAAGAGGAAGTGCAGTGAATGTGTTAGTGGTGTCACTCTATATCCTACAAGTATAGGGGCTGCGAGTCCCTGCCTGTAATGGGCCAGTGCTACAGATTGGGCCAGTGCTACATGGTGACACCACTGGTGACTCTGCAAGCAAGTGAAGTGCTGGAGGAAGGAAAGGAGCTGTATATAGGACTGAATATACTAGAAGTTGTCCCTGAAGAAGTTTCAAAGTCAAGTGGGCATCCCATAATACCCCTATTCCCCATCCAAGTTTTATCCCCTCAATTAAAATACAAAAACAAGCAATGGACTGTTTTTAGACTCTGGGAGCCTGTGAAGGGTGGGGGATCCCTATTTACCAGCAGCTCCTATGTGGGGTGCGCTACAAGTGAGCCACCAGGCCCTTCTGAGAGACCAGCCTTCCTCCTGGCTCTCTCCAGCAAGGGGTCTCCCCTGGGACTCCACCCTTAGCACAGCTTCCTCCAGACCAGGCAGGGCAGCTTCAGGACCTCTTCAGCACACATTAGGCCCCAAAACAGCCTATTGAGCCTAACGGCCTGGGCTGTAGTTAGCTCAGACTGATTGTGTAGTTTTTTTTACCTGTGTATTCCTCATGTTTAAGTTGGCTTGTGATTTCTCATTGTTGCCAGTAGATGTCACAAACAAAATTAAGTTATGAATATTTATATTTTCTTCAATCATTCCAGTAGGAAGTTTAGGCCACTGGTGCATGCTGGGGGAGGATATTGTCAGGGCTGGGCTCTCAGCCCTTCCTTCTCTGTGCTCAGGTTGCTCAGCTGTCGGTTAATTGCCAACACTCATCGTTCCACAGGGGCTCACCTGTTGATCATCTCCTGCTCGTCAGTCCAGCCCACAGCCAGCCCGTTCTGTCCATTTAAACTGCCTAGTTCATTTCTTCTATGCCTTCGCCTTGGTCAACATATCCGGAGACTTTCTGCTGTGTTCCTGTTGAAGCCTTGCCTGGCTGACGTCTCTTCTGGTTCCTGATCCTGTCTGCTGCCTCTGACTACGCTGATCTTTGGCTTCCTGATTTCCTGGCTTGTTCTGACTACCTGATTGGGTTACCGAACCCTGGCTATGTTTACCATTTTATTAGAAGGTGTGATTTTTACTGCATTTTCTGTCTCCGTCTGTTTTATGGTTCCTGACAGATATAAACATTGGGGGTAGGTCATGAGCTCCATCTAGCAGCACCTTCCTTGGACTCGGCCCAGGGGGAGAGAGAGAGCGAGCTCATGACCTGTCCCCAATGTTTATATCCTCCCCCAGCATGCACCAGTGGCCTACACCTCCTACTGGAATGGTTGAAGAAAACATAAATATTCATAAGTTTAGTTTTGTTTCTGACATCTACTGGCAACAATGAGAAATCACAAGCCAACTTAAACTTGAGGAAAAAACAGGTGAAAAACTATACAATCAGTCTGAGCTGCCTACAGCCCAGCCAAAAACTAAATTGACATAATAGCCCCTTTAGGACAAGGAGGGTACAGAGGAAAGACCAATATCAAATCCCACACAAACTTTACAAAATGGCATGAAGTAGCCATAAGAAACATGCAAAAAAATGTCTAAAGAGACCATCAAAGATCCTTTGGACCCCGGTACAAGATGTTACTTGTGGGTGGACGGTCAACATGTATTAAAACAATTTTGCTAACATTTTTCTGTAGCTGTATTCAATTATCAGTAGGGAGGTTACATTGCACAGCATGTATACCCTGCACAGAGAGTTCTCAGAAGGTTATTCAGCCATTTCTTATATTTACTTGCTGCCAATTTAGTTAAGGGCCTGTTTCAGTAGAGAAGTCTTACTCATCACAATTATTCTGAATATCTTTGCACAGATCTGAGTCTTAGTGCTGCAGTCATAAGGCTGGTGGGCCTGGAAATAGTGTCTAACAAAATAAATGTTTCCTGTTTGTTTGCTGCATGTTCGAAAGAGTTCCCTGTCCTACGGAGATATCAATTTTGGAAAACACAGAAGGATCTCCTGAGTTATTATGGGCCCTACCAACCTGTCTAGAGATAATAGTTCTGCAACTGCCCCAAAGCACGCACCAACCATTCACTGGCCACCAATTAATGGATTTCCGCTTTGTCAATCTTGTGCTTGAAGAAAATTAAAATAAGTGTCTGTCCTGGAAGACGATTTGGATAAACCAGAGTTATGCCCCGTACACACGGTCGGATTTTCCGATGGAAAATGTCCGATCGGAGCGTGTTGTCGGAAATTCCGGCCGTGTGTGGGCTCCATCGGACATTTTCCATCGGATTTTCCGACACACAAAGTTGGAGAGCAGGAGATAAAATTTTCCGACAACAAAATCCGTTGTCGGAAATTCCGATCGTGTGTACACAAATCCGACGGACAAAGTGCCACGCATGCTCAGAATAAATAAAGAGATGAAAGCTATTGGCCACTGCCCCGTTTATAGTCCCAACGTACGTGTTTTACGTCAACGCGTTTAGAACGATCGGATTTTCCGACAACTTTGTGTGACCGTGTGTATGCAAGACAAGTTTGAGCCAACATCCGTCGGAAAAAATCCTAGGATTTTGTTGTCGGAATGTCCGATCAATGTCCGACTGTGTGTACGGGGCATTAGACATACCGGTAACTCTGTTTCTATGAGTCTTCCAGGACAGCCAGATTCCCACCCTTGTTTTATGATGTTTTGTTAAGGTTTTGTTCTTCGGTTCTTGTTTAAGGCTGGCCGGTTTGGCAGGGGGACCTCTTTTTGGAGTTTGGTGGTGCGCTTCCTGTTCCTGTTGGGGAGGGGGGGCCTGTGTCTTGTGGACTGTCCCGGAGGACTCATGGAAACAGAGTTACCGGTAAGTCTAGCTCCGGTTTTTCCTTCTATTGGTTGAACTGGATGGACTTGTGTCTTTTTTCAACCAGACTAACCAAGTAATTCTGTGGGCAATGATTAGGGATCACAGGACACCCAATAGCTTCAAAGGTTCCTTTCTCACAAAGGAAGAAAGATGACTCTAGCCCATATCACAGGTCGGTGGTGCGCCTTTAAGACGAGACCATCAATCTTTGATTGTGTGCGTTTAAAGGTTCATGTATTTCTTCATCCGTTCTTGTGCCTGGACAGGCCGTTCAAAATAAATCCCTATCTGTTCTTGAAGGAAGGCTGCAAGACCAGTGCATGCCCGAGATCTTATTATCATTCCACCAGTATACCGAGGAGCACAAGTCTGACTGACTGCTTTTTATTTCTTCATTCAAAATGAATCAGGCGCCTTAATGCAACACATGAAAATGGCAAATAGACCGTGTGCACTCTGCAAGCGCATTTGCTCCAGAGCTTAGAAAATGAGGTAAAGCTTCACTTTGCAAAGAATACCCAATCACATGCAATTAAAAAAAGAATACAGCATTTTCGCTTGCACATGATTGGATGAGGGAAGTCAGCGGAGCGTCCCCTCATTTACTAAGCTCCGGAGGAACTGCCCTCGCAGAGTGCAACTGCACTTTCAAACTGCACAGTCGATTTGTCTTTAGTAGATCCACTCCAATGCTTGTTAAAGCAATACACAAGAATGGCAAAGTGTTAATGGGCCCTAAAAGAATCTCTTACTTTGCATATTCAGGGCAAAGAAAAAAACATCCTCCTGCTGGGTTCCACCACTACACTTCTTTCTTCCATTGAACGTGTCAGGCCTAATCCCTGTGTAAGCTTTGTAATAGACACTGTTGTAGCTTATGCAAGGTTAGCAGCAACCTGCTTCCCTCCCACATGTGATGGTTTTCAGGCCTTATAATTGGCTGGTAAGGCCTTGGCCCAGCATCCTGGTCCCACCTGTGATGGTGTTCAGGTCTGATAATTGTCTGGTAAGGCCTGGGCCCAGCATCCTGGTCCCACATGTGATGGTGTTCAGGCCTGATAATTGGCTGGTAAGGCCTGGGCCCAGCATCCTGGTCCCACATGTGATGATGATAAGGCCTGATAATTGTCTGGTAAGGCCTGGGCCCAGCATCCTGGTTCCACCTGTGATGGTGTTCAGGCCTGATAATTGGCTGGTAAGGCCTGGGCCCAGCATCCTGGTCCCACATGTGATGATGATAAGGCCTGATAATTGTCTGGTAAGGCCTGGGCCCAGCATCTTGGTCCCACATGTGGTGGTGTTCAGGCCTGATAATTGGCTTGTAAGGCCTGGGCCCAGCATCCTGGTCCCACATGTGATGGTGTTAAGGCCTGATAAATGGCTGGTAGGGCCAGGGCCCAGCATCCTGGTCCCACATGTGATGGTGTTTAGGCCTGATAAATGGCTGGTAAGGCCTGGGCCCAGCATTGTGGTCCCACATGTGATGGTCTTCAGGCCTGATAATTGGCTGGTAAGGCCTTGACCCAGCATCCTGGTCCCACATGTGATGGTGTTAAGGTCTGATAATTGGCTTGTAAGGCCTAGGCCCAGAATCCTGGGTGGAAGGGAAGGTTACATGCTTCCCTATACTCAGGTATTTCCAAACTGTTAGGAGAAGAGTGGCAAAGGTGGAAATGAATGTGTGTGTGAGAATGAACGTACATCCCAACAAGTTAACCTCAAAGTCTTAACAAATTTAAAAAAAACAAAAATATATCTCTGGAGGAGTCACCAGTAAGGGAAACCTCTGAGGAAAAGAAGTTTAAAAAGAAAAACCTGGCTTAGGCCTTAAATCTTCTTCTTCAGATTATGTATACCAAATTGTACCTGCCAAATGGGTATGCCACATTGTATTTCCTTATATAACAGAAAACAAATGTAGCACTCTCCTAGATAGGTGCTAGGTTTAGGGAGGAATAGTGCCCCATCATTGGTGTCAGTGGGAGGAATAGTGTCTCATCATTGGTATCAGTGGGAGGAATAGTGTCTCATCATTGGTGTCAGTGGGAGGAATAGTGCCCCACCCATCATTGGAGCACAGGTGTGTCAGGAGGAAGGTGTCTCTCTGAAGCTGCTGCAGGTGATCGGTGTGAGAGGGGAGTGGTGGTGAAATCTCTCCCAGCTCTCCTGGCCCCTTTCTGGGGAAGCCATGGAGGATAGCAGGGCCTCTCCTGCTGGAAGCTCTCAGCCATCTCCTGGGCCATCAGGTAACATACCTGCCCCTGTACAAACCATGGCTGGGGATCTCTCTACCCCTGGTGAGGGTGAAGGTTCCGAGGCCATTCAGGAGCGAGTGGTGGCCGGGATTAAGGTCCTGAATAGGGAAAGAGACAAGCTCTACAAGCTCAGAGCGGAGCTGAAGCGCTTGAGAAGGCAGCGTGAGGGCTTGCATAGCCAGAGACGTGGGTCCATGGATCCGGAGATCCAACTGGCCAAGGTCCGGGTTGAACACCAGGAGACCATTGTGTCCATGATGGAAGGCAGAGATGGGCCCTTCAAAGAAAAATTCTGCAATGACAGAAGGTTTGCCAGGATGACAAAAATGGAGGTGGAGGAGGAGACCCCCAGTTCAGACCCCCTGCCCCCTCAGGGAGAGGTAAGCAGCCCCATGCCTTCTTAGGACTCAGGAGGCATGCTCAGGGCCATCCAGGCAATGGAGTCTCCTATACGGGAAGATCAGTTGGTGTTTCATGAGGAGGACATTACTGATAATATGCCTGACAAGGTAAAGCCTGTCAAGCCCCATGTGGTGCATAAAACTGTTTTTGTGAACACTGTGACTGATACTGACAATGTGCCCAGTAACAATCGGGCTGCTAGTCCCATGTGTAGCAATGCTGTGCCTGCTGATGCTGCAGTGCAGCAAAAAATGCATTTAAAAAATGACATTCCTGCAGAGGAACTGCAAGATTCAGCAGAACCAATTAACCCCCCTTTAGCTGAGTCTAAAGCTGTTTGCCCCACAGCTGCTGAGGACTCTACAGCACAGCTTCAGGAGACAGCTGGTATTGCATCAGAAACTGTGACTATTCCTAATGTGAAATGTTTGTGTGACTGATAAAAATCATCCCAGCACAAGTGTGATGGACAGTCCTACCAACTCTGTTCCAGCAGATAATAATAATAATAATAATAATAATGTACAGACTAATGTGACATCAGTGTGGGGCCTTGGCCTTGATAAACCTACTTTTGCTCAGGTGGTACGCTCTGCTCCTGGTGGCTCCGCCCCCAAGCGGGTTTTCCCCCTGCGGCCTACCACTTTGAGCACCCCGGGATCTGGTCTTGGGTCTCTGGCTTCTGCTGGGGGTCCGAGACGAAATGTAGTGATTCTTAAATGGGAAGGTGGTGCAATCCCTCCAGCACGGCGTGTGGTGGTGGACATGATTTTGGAGATGGGTTTTGGAGCAAACGACCTGTATGCTCTAATACATGTAGCTGGGAGCCGGGATTATACCATTAGTTTCACCAGGCCAGAGGGTCTTGACCTGTTCTGGGAGCGTTATGAGGCTCGGTGCAGGTCAAGACCCGAATGGGAAGGTCTGGCCCCAGTTGCGGTTTCACAAAGGTCTACAGTGAAAAAAAATCACAATTATCCTCACTAATGAGAGTGTTCCTGCTCGAGATTTAGAGGTCTGGTTAAAGAACTATGGTGAGGTATTGACTAAGCCCGATAAAATACTTGATGAGCGTAACATCTGGACTGGGGGTTGGTCGGTTACAGTCAGGTTGGCCAGGGATGGGAATGTTGTCCGTCACCTGCCCTCCTCAGCTTTTATAGGGAGGGATAGGATGACTATTTTCTACCCTGGTCAGCCGAAGCTGTGTCACCGCTGTGGAGAAAAGGGACATTTGAGCTCCTCCTGTTCAGCCTTGATATGTTCAGTGTGTCGGGGTCAGGGTCATATGGCCAAGGACTGCACCGAGATGATCAGGTGCAACCTGTGCCTGCGCCTTGGCCACCCCTATAGCAGATGTCCTGAAGCCTGGCACAATATGGAGAAGGAGGTACTAGATGACTTGTCAAGGCTGGACAGGATGGAGGGTGAGGCCCCTGGTGTACCATCCTCCTCTGCGGTGACCGACTCCCCTGGTCCTGCTCAGGGTCCCTCCCCAGTTCCTGTGGCCACCCCTCCTGTGTCTGTAAGTATTCCTTCTGTATCTGTCTCTGTGTCCCCCCCCGCCTACTGTATCCCCTCCTCTTGTGTCAGAACCTTCCAAGTCTGTGCCCCCTGAGTCAGTTACCCCCAGGAGTCTACCCCTCCTAAGTCTGACTCAAAGGGAGCACCCCCCCCCACCAGGAGTGGTAGTGGGTACTAAAAAGGTTGCTTCTTCCTCTGTAAAGAAGTCTTCTGTAAAGACTCCAAAGAAAAAAACAAGAGATGAGGGCATCTCTGAAGCTGACCTGCAGTACCTGGAGGAGAGAAGGAAGGTTGGGAAGCGGAAGAAGCAGGTGGTGAGGACGGAACAGGCTCCAGTGCCTGTCTCCAACCGGTATAGGTCCTCTAAGTGGGATATTTCCTCATCTGGAGCTTCTTCTGAGCGAAGTTCCGATTCTGAGATGGAGTTTGAGGCGGCCTCAAGAAAGAGAGAGGCTTCTGGTGATGAGCAGAAGAGGGGAGCTAAGAAGCAATCCACCCAATAACCCAAATGGCGGTTCCCCCTCCGTTAAAAGTGGTGACAATAAATGTCGCCAGCATTAAGTCAGTAAGAGCTCGTTCTATGGCCTTCTTTTTGTTCAGCCAATTAGATGCTGAAATGTTATTTTTGCAAGAGACTAGGCTCACCTCCTTGGCAGATATTCATATGGCCAAGAGAGAGTGGAGGTATGGCCCATCTTACTGGTCTCTTGCGGCCGAGCTTTACGGCGGTGTGGCGGTGTTGTTTAAAACCGGCATGGTAACTGTCCGGCGGGTTATTGAGGTGGAGATTGGGAGATGTATGGTCTTAGACGTCCTTGTGGGAGGGCAGGACCTGCGCCTAATTAATGTTTATGGGCCACACACAAAGTGGGACAGGAAATGCCTTTTTACAAGAATCAAGCCATTTCTTTTTACATCCCAGCAAGTGGTCTTTGGAGGTGACTTTAATACAGTAACTAGGCCCAAGGACAGGAAGGACTTCAAGGACAGGCTGGGATATGATAGCGTTTTTTTAAATAGTATGGTTAGGGATGCTGGTCTTGTGGATGTGCACATTAAGCACCTCCGGGATGACACCGGGTTCACCTTTCATCGAGGTAATAGTCAGAGTAGGATAGATAGGTTTTTTTTGAAGGAGACCTCTGCTTTCTCACCCCCAGTGGTGCAGGCAGTAGAGTTCTCTGATCACTGTATGCTATCTGTGGTCCTGAATGCTTCAGACGCCCCTCAGAGGGGTAAGGGCATCTGGAGATTGAATTTGACTCTACTCAAGGAAGAACATGTTAGACAATCCTTTGAGGAATTCTTTCAGGCACAGGTGACCATCCTGGACTTTTGTAGCAGCAAGGCTGAGTGGTGGGAGCTGACCAAAAAGAGGATCGCTGTATTCTTCAGGGGCCTAGCCAATAGAAAGCAGTTTAATAAATACATGACCTACCAACGTTTACGGAGGAAGCTGGATATTCTTGTCTTGAGAGGAGGAGATCCTGGGGCAATCTCCGAAGTGAAACTCCTTCTCAGGAAGTGTCAATATGACCGGCATGCCTCTTTGGTTCTGGAGAGGGACTATGGGAAGTACCACCCGCCTGACCCTTACCAGAACTGCAAACAAGGTGTCGTTGGCCTTAAGGACAGTACAGGTTCCTTGACAAAGTCCAGGTCAGGGATTCTGGAGGTCGTGAGGTCCTTTTATGCTGACCTTCTTGGGAGGAAAGAGCTTGACCGTGACAAGATGGAAAGCTTTTTGGACTCTACTCCAGGTCTAAATGATGAAGATGTCCCATTGATGAATTTGACAGAGGAGATCACAGTTGAAGAGGTGATAAGGGCAATTGAACAGCTTGCCACCAAAAAGTCACCTGGACCGGATGGCTTGACGGCTGAGTTTTACAAAGCTTTTAAGCCTATTCTGGCCCCACATTTGGTAGAAGTTTTTAACAGTTGCCTTGCAGAGGGGGTACTTCCCCCTTCCATGAGGCACTCAGCTGTGATTCTTCTTTCAAAGGGTAAAGATCCTTCGATGATTGAGAATTGGCGCCCCATCAGCCTTCTTAATGTCAATAGAAAGATACTGGCAAAGATCATTTTCTGGCGCCTATCGTCAGTAGCAGAGTCTTTGCTTTCTCGCCATCAGCACTGTTCGGTCCAGGGTAGGTGCACCTTCACAGCAGTTTTAGCTGTCCGGGAGGCCTTGGAGTGGTGCAGGGCTGCAGGCTGGGGAAAGTATTTGCTGACATTGGATCAGGCAAAAGCTTTTGATCGTGTTAACCATGAGTACCTGTGGTTGCTCCTTAGTAAGTACGGTCTGGTGGTTTTGTCGATTGGTTAAAAGTCTTGTATAAGGGGGCAGAGAGCTTTCCTCTTGTTAATGGTTGGGTTGGGCAGTCCTTTGAGGTTGGCTCCGGGGTGCGCCAGGGTTGTCCCCTGAGTCCCCTGCTCTATGTGTTTGCAATCGACCCCTTCATCAGGAGGCTAGAGAGCAGCATGTTGTGTGGGATGCCAGTGGGGCTCCCGGGTGAGCCGCCTTTGAGGGTTGTTGCCTATGCGGACGATGTGTTGGTGATTGTCACCGGGGCTGATGAAGCAGAGGAGGTGGTCTCTCTGACATCACGGTATTCTGAAGCATCAGGCTCCAAGATCAATCAGGAAAAGAGTGAAGTTTTCTGGATGGGAAAGGAAGGTGAGGGGTTTGATCTCCCGGACACCTTTCCAGTGCCCCAGGAAAGAATGAAGCTTTTAGGCATTAAATTTGGACCCGGCGATTATGGCCTCAAAAACTGGGAAGGCAGACTGGAAATTGCCAATACTAAGGTGGTCAGCTGGAAGAGATGGAAGTTATCTATGAGGGAAAGGGTTGATCTGATTAAGACTTACCTGATTCCGATCTTCTTGTATGTCAGCTTTGTCTGCATCTTGCCAGTGTCTCTCTATGCCAGGGTCAGTAGTGTGTTCTTCCAGATGTTGTGGGGGAACAGACTGAACCCCATCAAGAGGAATGTCACCTATCTATCCAGGAGGGAGGGTGGCTTAGGTATGGTCAACCCAGTTCTTTTCTTTTCACTGCTTTTTCTCAAGTTTAATATTGGTAATATGCTTGCAGTGGAACCTCCTGGCTGGGCAGGCATATTTAGATCTTGGTTTAGGCCTTTTCTACGACTTTGGGAAGAAGGTGGCCAAGTGAAGAATCTCAGGGGTCATCGTGGTCAGCTACCAGCCTATGCCGCTCCGTGCCTGAAGTTACTATGGCAGTGGCGATTGTCGGCTGAAGATCTCAGATCGGTTCCGAGGAAAGTCCTTATGAGTCGAGTCTTGAGCGAAGTCTTTCATGACCCACTGGCCTTAAGGGATTGCCCAGGCCCAGTTTTGAGGGCAGGGTTAAGACTTATTAATTTGGACAGAGTACCCCCTAAATTCAGGGATCTGGCCTGGTTGTGCTTCCATGGGAGGCTCTATGTTAGGGGCAATTTGAAATTCCGCAGTGGGATGGATCGTAGCTGTCCTCGGGAAGAGTGTGCAGGTGAGGAGGAGACTATGGACCATTTTCTGCTTCATTGCCCTTTTAACATAGAGGTGTACAAACAGGTGGGGCGGGCCCTTGGTGTTCCTTTCCTCTCCAGGCTGGGTTATGCTGAGTGGGTGTACGGAGCATTCAATACTGGTGGGGTTTTTTGTTTAGATACACTTTTTCTAGTTAGCAAAGTAGTCCGTTATTTCACTTGGAATGCACGGTGTCAGGTCAGCATTCGGCGTAAAATCCTTCCTGTTCAGGTGGTGGTGTATGACATTCTGCATGAGGTGGAGAAGATTCGGGTGCTTGAGAGAGACAAGCGGAGTCAGGGGGCTTGGTTGAAGGCGTGGAGGGGTTTCAAGCCTCCCTGACTGCCAGGAGTCTCTTTCCCGGGTGTGGCTGTCTGTCTCTTATCACCCTAGATTATTTTTTGGATTAATTTTTGATAAATGGCTGCGTACATAGGTGATGGGTTGTGCCTCTTAGGCCCTCTCTGCTGCTTTATGTAAATAATTTTGGTAGTGGATTATGTATATATTGTATATATTCTGAACATGGATGTGTATTCCTTGGATTTCTGTTGAAGTTTTGTACTATGGTTTTGTTTTTTACTTTTGTATAAAATTGGTTGCTTGATTCTTTTCAATAAAAGATCAATAGTGTCCCATCATTGGTGTCAGTGGGAGGAATAGTGTCCCATCATTGGTGTCAGTGGGAGGAATAGTGCCCCATCATTGGTGTCAGTGGGAGGAATAGTGTCCCATCATTGGTATCAGTGGGAGGAATAGTGCCCCATCATTGGTGTCAGTGGGAGGAATAGTGTCCCATCATTGGTATCAGTGGGAGGAATAGTGTCCCATCATTGGTATTAGTGGGAGGAATAGTGCCCCATCATTGGAATCAGTGGGAGGAATAGTGTCCCACAATGGTGGACTGATTTCCCACCTCCACTGACGACTATAGCTGTCCATAGATGGATAGAAATTTGGTTGGATCAGCAGATCTGTTCAGCAGATGGGCAGGCTGATTGTACTGAATGATGTATGGCCTGCCTAATGCAAGGGGGTAATTTTCCAGTAATCACCAATATAAGGGGTCACTTCTATCATCACCATTATTGTTAGAGGCCACCAATATTTTTACTGTGTGCCTTTATTTTCTTCAGGTATTATTTATTTCAGGAATATTACTTAATAATTTTTATTAAAATAAAAAATCATCTTCCCCGGGTATTAAGTATGGTAGATATGCCACAGTACTTGTTCTTTTATTTAAAACATTCTTCAATATATTGATCACATTTAGATGACGCTCCCATGAGCTGTAGAGATAATCCATTTTAGCTGGGGCTCCTGGAGAACCTGCAAATTATTTTAATGGTTCCTCTGGGCTTAAAAGGTTGAAAATGGCTGAACTAGATTTATCCTACCAATAAGAACTGCCAAGGGATGTCCAGTGAGATCAGCAGTCTTCCATAAAAAAACCTGTAAAGTTGTACCTCTGTCACTGACGCACGTGTTGCGTCAACTGATATAAATACCATTTGCTGTGTCCTTGCGGCAGGACTGCGTTGACTAATGCAGCGTGGGTGGTGTGGACGAGCCCTGAGGGTGTTTATCCTTGGTTTCTTGTTCCAATGTAGTTAGCTTTGTAGCTATCGTCATACAATGAGGAAAATACTGATTGTCTCCCCTGCAGATTGTGTAAGTTTTGCCCCCTTACAAAGAAATGGAGGGTCTATAATTTTTATCATAGGTGTATTTTATATGATAGAGACAGAATATCAACCAAAAAACACACGATACAAATGTTATAAATGGAGTTCAGTGAGTAAAATAAGTATTTGATCCCCAAGCAAAACATGACTTAGTAGTTGGTGGAGAAACCCTTGTTGGTGATCACAGAGGTCAGACTTTTCTTGGAGTTGGTGATCAGGTTTGCACACATCTCAGGAGGGATTTTGGTCCACTCTTCTTTACAGATCTTCTCTAAATCCTTAAGGTTTCTTGGCTGTCTCTTGGCAACTCGAAGTTTCAGCTCCTCCATAAATTTTCTATAGGATTAAGGTCTGGAGACTGGATAGACCACTCCATGACCTTCATGTGCTTCTTCTTGAGCCACTCCTTTGTTGCCTTGGTGATATGTTTTGGGTCATTGTCATGCTGGAAGACCCGTCCATGACCCATCTTCAGTGTTCTGGCTGAGGGAAGAAGGTTCTCCTCCAAGATCTTACAATACATGGCCCCGTCCATTGGCCCCTCAATACGGCAAAGTCGGCCTGAACCTTTATCAGAGAAACACCCCAAATCATCATGTTTCCTCCTCCGTGTGTGACTGTAGGGATGATGTGACTGTAGGGTTGGTGTGTGACTGTAGGGATGGGGTGTGACTGTAGGGATGTGTGACTGTAGGGATGGTGTGTGACTGTAGGGATGATGTGTGACTGTAGGGATGATGTGACTGTAGGGATGATGTGTGACTGTAGGGATGATGTGTGACTGTAGGGATGATGTGTGACTGTAGGGATGGTGTGACTGTAGGGATGATGTGTGACTGTAGGGATGGTGTGTGACTGTAGGGATGATGTGTGACTGTGGGGATGATGTGTGACTGTAGGGATGGTGTGACTGTAGGGATGGTGTGTGACTGTAGGGATGGGGTGTGACTGTAGGGATGATGTGTGACTGTAGGGATTGGGTGTGACTGTAGGGATGATGTGACTGTAGGGATGATGTGTGACTGTAGGGATGGTGTGTGACTGTAGGGATGGTGTGTGACTGTAGGGATGAAGTGTGACTGTAGGGATGATGTGTGACTGTAGGGATGATGTGTGACTGTAGGGATGATGTGACTGTAGGGATGGTGTGTGACTGTAGGGATGGTGTGTGACTGTAGGGATGATGTGTGACTGTAGGGATGGTGTGTGACTGTAGGGATAAAGTGTGACTGTAGGGATGATGTGTGACTGTAGGGATGATGTGTGACTGTAGGGATGATGTGACTGTAGGGATGATGTGTGACTGTAGGGATGATGTGTGACTGTAGGGATGATGTGTGACTGTAGGGATGGTGTGTGACTGTAGGGATGATGTGTGACTGTAGGGATGATGTGTGACTGTAGGGATGATGTGTGACTGTAGGGATGATGTGACTGTAGGGAAGGTGTGTGACTGTAGGGATGGGGTGTGACTGTAGGGATGGTGTGTGACTGTAGGGATGGTGTGTGACTGTAGGGATGGTGTGTGACTGTAGGGATGATGTGTGACTGTAGGGATGGTGTGTGACTGTAGGGATGATGTGTGACTGTAGGGATGATGTGTGACTGTAGGGATGGTGTGTGACTGTAGGGATGATGTGTGACTGTAGGGATGGTGTGTGACTGTAGGGATGATGTGTGACTGTAGGGATGATGTGTGACTGTAGGGATGGTGTGTGACTGTAGGGATGATGTGACTGTAGGGATGATGTGTGACT
The DNA here is from genome assembly GCA_037952835.1 of Lithobates septentrionalis. NCBI lineage: Eukaryota > Metazoa > Chordata > Amphibia > Anura > Ranidae > Lithobates > Lithobates septentrionalis. Next base: position 103,747 of record JBBDGP010003720.1, on the reverse strand, counting down.
GTAGGGATGATGTGTGACTGTAGGGATGGTGTGTGACTGTAGGGATGATGTGACTGTAGGGATGATGTGTGACTGTAGGGATGATGTGTGACTGTAGGGATGATGTGTGACTGTAGGGATGGTGTGTGACTGTAGGGATGATGTGACTGTAGGGATGATGTGTGACTGTAGGGATGATGTGTGACTGTAGGGATGGTGTGTGACTGTAGGGATGATGTGTGACTGTAGGGATGATGTGTGACTGTAGGGATGATGTGTGACTGTAGGGATGATGTGTGACTGTAGGGATGGTGTGTGACTGTAGGGATGATGTGACTGTAGGGATGATGTGTGACTGTAGGGATGATGTGTGACTGTAGAGATGATGTGACTGTAGGGATGATGTGTGACTGTAGGGATGATGTGACTGTAGGGATGATGTGACTGTAGGGATGATGTGACTGTAGGGATGATGTGTGACTGTAGGGATGATGTTCTTAGGGTCATAGTCAGCATTTTTCTTCCTCCAAACACGGCGAGTCGAGTTTATGCCAAAGATCTGAATTTTGGTCTCCTCTGACCACAGAACTTTCTCCTTCTCTGAATTATTTAGATGTTGATTGGTGGACTTCAGACGTTCCTCTCCATGTGTCTTCCTGAGGAGGGACCTTGTGGGGGCTGCAGGATTTCAATCCATGGTGGTGTATTGTGTTACCAATGGTTTGTTTGGTGACTGTGGTCCCAACTGCCTTGAGATCCTTCACAAGCTCCTCCCATGTAGTTCTGGGCGGATCCCTCACTTTTCTCATGACCATCCTCACCCCATGAGGAGAAATCTTGCATGGAGCTCCAGACCGAGCAATGGGGTCCCTGGGGGGGGCAGAGGGAGCCCCCCAATTAAAAAAAAAATTTTTTTTTTTACAAAAAGGCAATGTCTTTTTGTTTGCATTCGTAGCGGATGCGCCGCATCTTACTCGGGCCTCCGCTGGAGTAACACAGTCTCTATTGAGAGGGAGAACGTCCCCAGTCAGCTCCTGCGGGTGATTCCTCCCCCCTCCCTCTGCTCGCTGACACTGCATAATGCGAGCGCTCACACAACCACGGCCGCCCGATCTGCTCCTTCCCCTGCATCCTCATTGGCAGGGAGAAGAGCGAGTTGCAGGAAGGACTCCACCGGGACTCTCCAGTTACTGAAAAAACAGACTGATTTCTCCCATCCTTAGGACAGGAGAACCAGCCTGTAAATTCCAAGCGATGCCAGACCAGCGCTGTCAATAGCAGGGGCAGGACAGCAAGAGGAGGCTGGGGAACCCCACAGTGACAGAACACCAGGGCCCGGTGGCAAGACAACCTTTGCAACCCTGATAGTTCTCCCACTGCTTTGGATCCTTATATTTTCTTGGTATGCTGGTGACATAGATCTCTTGTTTTCTGCCACCCTGGGGGACCCAATACAGTAGGAAGGGAGCTCACTGCAGAACATGTGAAAGGGCCTGTTGTGGGATTGTAGTAATGTATATATAATTGCATTTGATAGTTGCCCCCCTACTTTTGTCCCTGCCCCCCCTAAATATGAAAGCTGGAGACGCCACTGAGACCGAGGACGATTGATGATTATTTTGTATTTCTTCCATTTGTGAATAATCGCTCCAACAATTGTCTCCTCCTCACCAAGCTTCTTGCTGATGGTCTTGTAGCCCATTCCAGCCTTGTGCAGGTCTCCAATCTTCTCCCCGACGTCCTCTGACAGATCTTTGCTCTTCCCCATGATGGTGAGGATTGGATGGAAGAGATTCTGTGGACAGGTGTCTTTTATACACATAACGAGTTGTCGTTAGGAGAACCTTCTTACATTGACAGGACTAATCTGTGTACCACATGAGCACCTACTGTAGTGTCTGTGTATACTCCATATATACACCCCATATATACTATATACACTCTCTATATACTCCATATATACCCCCCATATACTCCCCCATATATACTATATACACCCTCTATATACTCCATATATACCCCCCATATACACTACATACACCCTCTATATACTCCATATATACTATATACACTCTCTATATACTCTATATATACTATATACACTCTCTATATACTCCATATATACCCCCCATATATACTATATACACTCTCTATATACCCCCCATATATACTATATACTATATACACTCTCTATATACTCCATATATACTATATACACTCTCTATATACTCCATATATACCCCCCATATATACTATATACACTCTCTATATACTCCATATATACTATATACACTCTCTATATACTCCATATATATACCACATGATCACCTACTTATTGTTGGTTGGGGATCAAATACTTCTTTTACACACTGAACTGCAACTCCATTTATAACATTTGTATTGTGTGATTTTTCTGGATTTTTGGTTGATATTCTGTCTCTATCATATAAAATACACCTCTGATAACAATTATAGACCCTTCATTTCTATGTAAGGGGGCAAAACTAACACAATCTGCAGGGGAGACGATCAGTATTTCCCCCCCTGTCATCGCGTTTCTTTCCTTCTTGGGTGTGACCGGTTGTTGGAAGGTGAAATGAGGAGCTCTGTCTAGAAGCCTCCGAATACACTGACAAAGCCTCCGAGAAGATTTCATGTGTTGCGGGATCAAAGAACTGGAGCCGGGAATGAGTTATGGAGTTCATGTTACAAAGGAAAAAATTTTGCGAGCCACAATGTTCCTATGCTTAATAAACCAGCAGCAACAAGTTGTTATATACCACAGGTATATCAAAGATAAATATCCAGCAGCAAACGCAGTTCACGTACTCATAACCGTGCATAAACCATAATATAAAAGAAATTGCGTTGCGCTTGATTAAATGTCATACAGAGAAATATCCTAAAAACTTTTTTAAAAAAAATAATACCTCACTATTCACATCCATTATGCATAACTGTGCTAAAAAAATAGTATTTTAAATATAACTAAAAAATATCAAAATACTCCTGTGAAAAAGTAAATGGTATCACTTCTATGCAATGTGCATATGTATAAACCTGTGGACAATCAATATAAAGTGCATATAGTGCCAAAGTATATACATACAATTGTGCATAAAAACATTATTAAAGTGACTGAAACCATAAAAAAGCATGCACTGCTTCATATATCGTGCAACATGCAAACATCAAAGAAACGCAAGCTGCGTTTAAATGGCCGTGATTTAAAGTTCTTATATAAGTGTCCCAAAAATGAAACTAAAAAGTGCTTCCGTGTCCATAAATATCCATAGATGTCCAAGTCATCCAATGTGCCGAATTCCAGTGCTTTAAACAATAATAGTGTGCCACAGTGCCCCCCCACAGTGGTTGCGCTCACCTCAGAGCGTGCGACACAGCTTTTACCTTGTGTCAAAACACGCTATGTAGCCACCCCCTGATGAAGACACGTGACTCCCTGTGTCGAACACGCGTAGGGGAGGGGCCAGGACGGAGCGAGCAGCGTACAGCGGATTAGCGAACAGCTGAGCCGGGAGAAGCACATACCCCGCGGCAGACCACACAGTATACCCTTTGGAGCCTTTTATTGTTTGGTGCACAACAGCACCCATGAAATGTGAGTACCCCTTTGTGGGAAAGTTGTCTTGTTGGAATAAACGTTTTTAAAGTGGAATTACACTATATAGTCTCTCCTTGTTTTTATGATTAATGTCTATGGAGCCTAACTGACCCAGAGTGGAGATCGATCTAGCTTATCGCACATAGCCCAGGGGGTGGCTACATAGCGTGTTTTGACACAAGGTAAAAGCTGTGTCGCACGCTCTGAGGTGAGCGCAACCACTGTGGGGGGGCACTGTGGCACACTATTATTGTTTAAAGCACTGGAATTCGGCACATTGGATGACTTGGACATCTATGGATATTTATGGACACGGAAGCACTTTTTAGTTTCATTTTTGGGACACTTATATAAGAACTTTAAATCACGGCCATTTAAACGCAGCTTGCGTTTCTTTGATGTTTGCATGTTGCACGATATATGAAGCAGTGCATGCTTTTTTATGGTTTCAGTCACTTTAATAATGTTTTTATGCACAATTGTATGTATATACTTTGGCACTATATGCACTTTATATTGATTGTCCACAGGTTTATACATATGCACATTGCATAGAAGTGATACCATTTACTTTTTCACAGGAGTATTTTGATATTTTTTAGTTATATTTAAAATACTATTTTTTTAGCACAGTTATGCATAATGGATGTGAATAGTGAGGTATTATTTTTTTTAAAAAAGTTTTTAGGATATTTCTCTGTATGACATTTAATCAAGCGCAACGCAATTTCTTTTATATTATGGAGTTCATGTTGTTTGGTCTCATGTTGTCTCACGTTTGAACGTTTTCGTAAAATTGCTACATTGCTTACATCGTTCTTCTTTATTTTCAGAAAATACCCAGAAATCCTTGACATTGCTTCACACTCCTCGAGTCCTAGTGAGCCTTTCAACCACCATTTATACGGCGTGATTGTGCGCAGAGGATTGGCTTGTACAGGAGGACACTATGATGTCTTTGTGAGAGACCCTAAGGGTTATATTTGATATGGAAGAATTTTTTGGCTTTTGAAAATACATGAGATAACTTCTGCAATAACTCAGTGGCTATAGAATTGAATAAAAGGGCAGAAATATCTTGTACCGTCCAATCACATCACATCATCAAAGATGTAGAACCCCCCAAAAAAGTTGGGGCACTGTTTAAAATCCACATGAAAAGAGGATGCAATGATTAGAATATCTAATAAACCTTATATTTTATTCATAATAGAAAATAGAAAACATATCAAATGTTTAAAGTGCTTGTAAAGCTTTTTTTCTTGTATGAAGATAACCAACATGTTATACTTACCTGCTCTGTGTAATACTTTTGCACAGAGCAGCCCTGATCCTCCTCTTCTGGGGTCCCCCACCGATGCTCCAGGCACCTCCTCTTCAGTAGGTGCTCCCATGGAAAGCCGCTTTCCATGGGAGCACCCGTGTGTGCTCACTTCCGAGTCCTGCTGTGTCCATTGACAGAGACAGCAGGACTCAGCCCCCCCCCCCCTCCCCCCCTGCTCCAGTGTCACAGCATTTGATTGACAGCAGCAATGGCTCCCACTGCTATAAAGCTGCTCAATGAGGAGGGAGCCGCTGCACTCATGCACATCACTGGATGGGATCGGGCTCAGGTAAGGAAAAAGGGGGGGGGGGCTGCAACACAGAAGGGTTTTTTTACTTTAATGCATAGAAAGAGGAATTGTCCCCCGTAAGGGGTTTTCTAGGCAGCAAAGAGTTGAAAAAAATACTACATGAAGTATAATTGATTAAGGTTTTATTATGACATAGTATCAAAAATTTGACAAAATCGATCAAAACATGAGCTGTGGTACAAAAGATAAAAACAACAACAACATCATTAACCTCCCTGGCGGTATGATTATTTCGGATTTTAGGTGCTGAAAGCGGTACAATTATTTTGCATGGAAATTTGGCGTTTTATATTGTAGGTCTGTAATTATTAACAATAACACACTTAAATCTGTCCAAACAAGAGTCTAGTAGATAGCCCGGGTATGATAAAGTTTGAAACACAAAAACATAAATTATAATATAATAAAAAAAAAAAATAATTAAAAAATAAATAAATAAATAGTAATAAAATACATTTCCACACAATTCACTATCGCTCAATTCTGCAAGTGTTCTAATTTACTATCGCTGTTTTCTAGCTGGTCTAAAGCCATTTTTGACATAAAGGGACACTTTTTGGTTGCTATGGACAATCTCCAGTTTCCAGGCAGAAAGAACAGTATATGCAATATAAAACTGCATGCAGGGCATGGGCCAGAGCACTGGGGACAAATGGGATGTGAAATCATTTCATACAGTACTGTAATCTGTAAGATTACAGTACTGTATGTGTTATGATTTTTACATTTTTTTGAATTTGCCGCCAGGCTCCGCCCCCATGCGTCGCGATGCTCGCAGGGAACGGAGCCTGGCACAGAGAGGCTTCGGAACAGGACACAGCCCGCGGACACTGCGGGGGACATCGCAGGATCCCGGGGACAAGGTAAGTAAGGAGGCACCAGGATCCTGCGATGCAATCCCGAGTGTGGCTCGGGGTTACCGCTAATGGTGCTGAATTTTAACCCCGAGCCACACTCGGGAAAACCGCCAGGGAGGCTACTGTGGCTGTACACAATAATAAATAGTGCTCAAGCACTAGAGTAAAGATGATATGCGAATCCTGATGCGTCTCAACCCCACCGGGTCTTCTTCAGAGGATTTTGTAAGCTGTAGGAATGTTTACATATGTTGGAATTCATAATTATAATCAGAGAGTAGAAAAAAACAACAATGATAGACATTTTTATATATAGTTACCAATCACATTATGTTGAACGATGTCTCAAGAGCCTCTAAAGGGAGGGAGACCCCCTTACTTGATCCAAGAGTCCCCGGTCGGCCGGTGCATCCACGGGGGGGGGCAAATGCTCTTACGTGTCGTCACAATGGTGGCAATCCCTATGGCCTAGGAGGGGCGCGGAGGTGGATGGGAAACACCTGCATTTGGGGCATCAAATGACAATGCTAATGCTAATAGGAATATAATATATACTTCAAATACTAAACACTGGGAATGGTGAATAGATGGCTAAAGAATTGACGGTTAAAAAACACACACAGACACACAGACATATATATATAGATGTGTACTAATGAATATAGATATATATATAAGATGGCTGTATTATAAATAAAAAAAAAACACAACAAACTGATATGATAAGAATAAAAGAAAAAGGAGAGAATGAAAAAAAGGGATGAGAATAAAAAAGGAAGAAAAGAGGGAGATGGTGTGGAATGAGGAAGGGGAGGGAGAAAAAGGGGGGGGGGAGAAGACAAGGGAGGAAGGAAGGAAGGAGGGGGAGAGAGAAAAATGGGGAACAGAAGGAAAGGAGGGGGGATAGGAAAAACTGAGAAAGTTAGCCAGGAAGAAATGTAGGAACAATGAAATGGGGAAATATGAAAAACAGTGAAAAAACAGAAAGTGAAAAGTGTGTGTAGTGAAAATGGAAGTTGAGACTGTGTGTATGATGGGAGTGCCATGGAAGTGGAGTGAATCAAGGCAAAACCAAACAACAATTGAGGTGAACAAAAAACCAAAACCAGAGAAAAGGGAAGGTGGTGTAAGTGATGGGATATACTGTATGTGTTAATGCAAGCAATGTGGACTAAAATGGGATATTACCTTGAGTGTTCAAAGGAAAATTGTTCCAGCAATAGGAGAAAAGGTCACACTGTAGATATTCCAACTGATTATCTAAGCGGTATTGGTAAATCTACAATATCAAGAAATGTATCAACAATTAAATTTAATCATATATGATGATGGGATATGAGGAGGAAACCATGGCGCAGAGCATGCACCATGGGGTCCAACCCGTGAAAATATGAGGGTGTCTTTACCTGTCCTCCGACTGCGTGCAGATCAGAGGCCGTCCTGGTGGAACGTTAGGGATCAAAACAAGATCCCCAAAGTGTTCCATCACCCTATATATGAGGAAACTCACCATTAGTTGATTGCCCCAACAATGTGCAGGTGCTAAAAGTCAGCCCCCCGTTTTCCCCTTCCTGGCGAGGATAGTGCCCCATGGTGGCACTCCTCTTGTGGCTCCCCCGGCGTTCCGGAGGATGGAAGACCCAGCACCACCATCACTTCCGCCGCAAATGCGTGACGCCGCGGCGTCACGCGCAATGACTCGCGCATGCGCGGGCATGGACACGGCGTTCGGAAGTGAACGCCGCTGGCAGAAAATAGCTACACCCAGGGTGGTCCCTCCACCTAGTGGGTGTATAGGGAAGCACAGGGTCCTTGTGCCTCCCTACCCTGCCAGGAAGTCACGCTGTAGCAAAGGCTCCAACCCAAATCAACCAGCGGGTGGGGGGTCAAGGGTCAAGCCTAACAGGGGGAAACAAGAGGAGAGAAAACAACACTAAAAAATGCATAAAAACATCAATACCGCTACATTATACATAGATACCAAATGCATAAACAATGTCAATTACAATATTTCATTTAGGAAAAAGTCTTTCAAAGCTATGAGCTGTTAAGGTGCAACTGGGCATCCACACATTACCTTCACCAGGGGTAATTAGATGTATATCAATGTTGGTGTACAGAATAGATGAATAATGGAAAAAACGAACATATGCAACATTTGTATTATGTCATCCCGATTATCTATTTGGAGAGAAATATAGAGACATCCAAACAGATGGCAAAAAGAAAATCTTTTTACAGAAAGAATATCCTGTAAAAAGAATATCTTATAAAGAAGCAGACAGGAGCATAAGAAAAAAAACAGAGAAACAGGAAGTAAAACATTAATTAAAATGGCTGATGTAAAAATAGGACTAGGCGATAACCACCAGCCCTAAAGGTATAAATGCCATATTCAATGCGTCTTGCCTGAGGAAAATCCTCTTAAAAAAGGGGCGAACGAAATAGATTCATTGAGGCCGGGAGGAGACGTGGCTTGTAACTGGAAGATCCATTTCTGTTCCTTCTGTAATAGGACCTTGTTACTGTGTAGCCATGTGCAGAAACGGCATGTCTCCCAACAGGGAGGTATCGATTGACGATTTGCATGCTATACATATGTTTAGATATACGTCTCCAAAACTCTTGCTTGGTTTTGCCTATGTAATAGGCGCCACACTCACACTCCATGAAATATACCACCCAGCGGGTCTGGCAATTCACGAAGTGTGAGGGCTTAAAAATGTCTCCATTAGGAAGACGGAAAGTCTTTTCTTTCCTTATTAGTGGGCAATGCGAGCAATGCCCACATGGGAAAGAACCGGCAATAGAGCAATATTTAGATCTTTTTTGTTCGTTTTTGAACTCGCTTTGGACAAGTCTGTCCTTAACTGAGGTGGCCGGTTTGTAGGTTATAGATGGCTGATTAGAAATGAAATGCTTTAGTCTGGGGTCATCAGTTAGGATGTTCCAATGCCATTATAAGATGTTTCTGATAGCCACGTGTTGACGTGAATATCGCATGATGATGCGGGTAAGGTTGGAATCAGAGTCCATGGGAGGTTTGGGCTTGGAAAGCAGACTGGCTTGGGATTGTCTTGTTTTGTTATATGCTTATATGCTTTCCTTAAGCACGATCGGCTATATCCGCGTGCTAAGAGGCAGTCTTGGAGGTTACCAGCCTCTTCAATAAAGAGGGTGTCGTTGGAGCAATTGCGACTATTGCCCATATGGGATGGAATTCTTGAGAGGTACAGGATGGAAACTATGAAGCACTGTGTTCCTGGCAGTGCTTTTGCGGAAAAGGGTGCTAGATAACTTTCCTTCGGGAGTGGTTTTATTTAGAACATCCAGGAAGGTGACACTGTCATGATTGTAGATCATAGTGAATTTCAAATTCCGATCATTTGTATTGATCAAATTAAAAAATTCTATGAGTTTGGCCTCAGGTCCCTCCCAGATGATGAAGATGACGTCGATATACCTAAGCCACTTGGTAATGTGGCCAGTGTATTCGACGAGGCCTTTGTCATCCAGGAGGGACTGCTCCAACTCCCCCAGGTACAGATTGGAGTAGGATGGGGCACAACAGGACCCCATCGCTACGCCTTGCACCTGGAGGTAGTGGGAGTTATCGAAACTGAAGTAGTTGTGATGCAATATATACTGCAGACCATTGAGGATAAATGCATTTAATGCTGGATCATAGCATGAACCTTGTTGGAGAACCTTCTGCACAACAGACAGACCCAAAGTGTGGGGAATGCTGCTGTACAGGGCCTCTACGTCAATAGTGACGAGGATGGAATCGTCCGATAAAGTAAGATCATCAATCATCTGCAGAAATTGTATTGTGTCTCTGTCGAAGGATGACAAGGAAAGGACAAAAGGTTGAAGATGTGCATCAATGACTCGGCTAAGATTTTCAGATATGGCCCCATTGCCGGAGACAATGGGACGGCCAAATGGACTTACAGGATTCTTATGAATTTTAGGTAGGCTATAAAAAGTGGCCACTTTCGGATGTTGAATTCTGACAAACTCGTGGAGGTCCTTGATGACGCCAGTATGAAAGGCGCGATCTATCATGTCATAGAACGTAGTGTTATACTGACTGATGTTTAGAACGGAAATCTGTCTATACCAGTCTTTGTTGTTTAAAATATTTAAACACATCGCAATGTAATCCTGATTGTCCATAATAACCACGTTGCCACCCTTGTCAGAGGGTTTATTTACAATTTTGGTAGTTTTACTTAAATGATTAAGGGCTTGGTTTTCCTCGGTGGTCAAATTATGGGGGTTACATTTGGTTCGAGGTAATTTGCATATGTCCCAAATGGTCTGTTTAAGAAAAATAGTTACATTAGGATTGGTATTCAAAGGTGGAAATTTAGTAGAGGCCTTTTTGAACATAGTGGTTGGATTTTGTGTTGACTTCTCAACCTCGTCTAGCAGAGAATCCAAGTCAACCTGATCTATCAAATCGACTGTGTTATTCTCTTGGTAAAGGATCAGGTCTCGTAAGGCTTTGAATTCCTTCATGCTGTATGTTGACCAGTCGACAGTGTCTTCATCGGAGTCACCCCTCGCATGCATGTACTTCAATAGTAACCTGCGTGCGAAAAGTTGTAAGTCTGTGATGGCTTCAAAGACATCAAAATTTTGTTCGGGACAGAATGTTAGTCCATGAGGTAAAACCACGAGATAAAACCTGAATTTCTGCTGATGACAATTCATGGGAAGAAAAATTAATAACACCTAAGTGGTGGATTGAATCCGGACAACGAAAGGGTCCAGACCTTTGCCTCCTCTGTTTATTTGCGGGGAACAGGGTCCCCGTGTCGGGTTCAAAGGTTTCTGTAGGGTCGATTTAATATGACCCAACAAGGGTGTGATGTTATCGTTTCTAGAAGTCTCTTGTGACAGAGAGTTAGATTCGCTGGCACTGGGAGTGGATGTCTGGTCCAAATCTGCATATGGATCCATATCTACAGATGGATCAGAATGGGCACCACTGAAAACAGGGTGTGTATCTAAAGGATCAATATCCACTGTGCGTTTCTTATTGTCTTGTTCAACTGAATCTCTGTTAGAGAATGGCCATTCTCTCCAGGGAATACAATAAACAGATTGCTCTTCTGGAAAGGGCATTGACGCCATATGTTCAACATGCCCTGTTTTTGGAACTACAGGCCAATCTCAAAGATGGCCTTTCTCTTTTTAATCAGGGTATCCTACAAAATAAAGAAATACAGTTTTGAAGGGTTAAATCGGCCTTTTCGGAGGGACGTGCCTACCGATGGAACACTCATCCGGCACAACCTAAGAAAAATTACCCACGTCGGGAACAACAAATGAACAAATCAAAAACCTTTAAATCCAAGACCACCCCCTCTGTTGAACGGGGTCAAAATCCTTCCCAACGAGGTCGAGGGCGTGGGAAACAAAAAAGAAATCGCGCTAACAGAGATTCAATTGAACAAGACAATAAGAAACGCACAGTGGATATTGATCCTTTCATTCTCTCCTATTTCTTTTATTCTTATCATATCAGTTTGTTGTGTTTTTTTTATTTTATAATACAACCATCTTAGCCGTCTATTCACCATTCCCAGTGTTTAGTATTTGAAGTACATATTATATTCCTATTAGCGTTTAAACAAAATACATCCTTAGCATTGTAGTTTGATGCCCCAAATGCAGGTGTTGCCCATCCGCCTCAGCGCCCCTCCTAATTATGAATTCCAACATATGTAAACATTCCTACAGCTCACAAAATCCCCTGAAGAAGACCCGGTGGGGTCGAAACGCATCAGATTTCGCATATCATCTTTACTCTAGTGCTTGAGCACTGTTTATTATTGTGTACAGCCACATTAATGATGTTGTTGTTTTTATCTTTTGTACCGCAGCTCATGTTTTGACCGATTTTGTCAAATTTTTGATACTATGTCATAATAAAACCTTAATCAATTATACTTCATGTAGTATTTTTTCAACCTTTTGCTGCCTAGAAAACCCCTTACGGGGGACAATTCCGCTTTCTTTGACATTGCCCGGGGTGTGCAGCTATTTTCTTTTCTCCCATAAGTGTCTTCCCTTTCTATAAAATTCACCTTAATGCATAGAATACAAACCTTGAGGCTTTACAACCACTTTAACCTCTTGCCTCCGGCTTACAGTAGATCTACTGTGAGTGGGGGCGGCGCAGCCAGACATCACAACGTATCTGTATGCTGCTGTGTACTTCCTGGTTTAGTTTCCTGACCCGTACTGTGACTGGACACAGCATGTGTTCGGCAGCATATCTCAGCCAATGATTTCAGCTGAAACCTGCTGATTGGCTGTGTCCAATCACAGCACAGAGTTTTGTGTTTACAAGAGAACAGCGATCTGGCTAGTTCTTCTCCCTGAAAAGCAAGGAGAAATAACAGCGAGATCAGTAAGTAAAAGCCGCACACATGATATTAACACCTTCCCAGCCAGTGTTAGTACAGTGACAGTGTATAGTATTATCACTGTACAGTTAGTGACCCTCCCAGCCAGTGTCTGTTTGCGCCAGATTGACCGCCACACTATTACAGTCCTACTACAAGTTGCTGATCACCGCCATTACCGGTATAGCATCTATAGCTGCATAAATACTAGTATGTATATATATATACTGTGACATACTGAAGCAGAGCACGATCCCCTCCCTTCAGAGACTGGACCGCAGGGCAGTATTCCAACATGATAACCACCCCAAACACACCTCCAAGACCACCACTGCCTTGCTAAAGAAGCTGAGGGTAAAGGTGATGGACTGGCCAAGCATGTCTCCAGACCTAAACCCTATTGATCATCTGTGGGACATCCTCAAACGGAAGGTGGAGGAGCGCAAGGTCTCTAACATCCACCAGCTCTGTGATGTCATCATAGGGGAGGGGAAGAGGACTCCAGTGACAACCTGTGAAGCTCTGGTGACCTCCATGCCCAAGAGGGTTAAGGCAGTGCTGGAAAATAATGGCGGCCACACAAAATATTGACACTTTGGACCCAATTTGGAGATTTTCACTTAGGGGTGTACTCACTTTTGTTGCCAGCGGTTTAGACATTAATGGCTGTGTGTTGAGTTATTTTGAGGGGACAGCAAATTTACACTGTTATACAAGCTGTACACTCACTACTTTACATTGTAGACAAGTGTCATTTCTTCAGTGTTGTCACATGAAAAGATAGAAGAAAAGATTTACACAAATGTCACTGAGGGGTGTACTTACTTTTGTCAGATATTGTATTTATATATATAGACCATAGTTTGTAGGCGCTATAACTTTCACATAAACCAATCAATATATGCTTATTGGGATTTTTTTTTTCACCAATGACATGTAGCAGAATACATATCGGCCTAAATTGATGAGGAAATCTGATTTTATTGGATATGTTTTATAACAGAAAGTAAAAAATTATTTTATTTTTCAAAATGTTTCTTTTTTTTTGTTTATAAGTTAAACAAAAAAAAAAAAAAACAGAGGTGATGAAATACCATCAAAAGAAAGCTCTATTTGTGTGGAAAAAATGATATCAATTTTATTTGGGTCCAGCGTTCCACGACCGCAAATTGTCAATTAAAGTGGCGCAGTGCTGAAAAGCAAAAGATGCCCTGGTCATGGAGTGGGGGGGGGGGGGTAAAACCTTCCGGGTGGTTAATTTGAGAAAATGGACCATTTTAGGAAAAGAATAAAGTCATCTTGAAATTGATGGCAGCAACTCGCCTCAAATCCAACGGCTTCAACTTCATTTCTGGTCCAAGGTAATAGAAATCCTCGGGGGAGGGACAATCATGGATGATCTTATCATGTAAGAGAAGGAAATCCTCCCCTTGGTGACCCCACCATGGTAATTATGGTAACTGGATACATCTTCTCCATCAAGTCACATCCATATTAACATTTTCACAGGTAGATTTGTGTAGATCAGCGTTTATCAACAGTTTTTTTTTGATCAAGGCACCCTTTAAAATGAAGGACATTCTTGAGGCACCCCCCCCCAAAAAACGGAACATTTAGTTTTACATCAACTAGCAACATTTACACAGGTAGGAGACCCAACGTTAGAGATGATTTATTTTTCCAAAGCAAATACACCTTTGCACATTTGTACTGACTAGTGTTCCAATGTTTCTCTTCTCTCTCGATTCCCCTTCTTTATTTAGCTAGTGGCGGCAGGTGCACAATTTTCTTGGGCGGGGGCGGTCGGTTGACGGCAACAAATCTGGCAGCAAACCCCCCCATTGTTTGATCGATCGCTGCTTCAAAAGGCAGGGAGAGAGAGCAGCAAAGAATATGTGCAGTCACAGAATAAAATCGCTCTGTGTGGAGGACATGCTGCGGTGTGTGGGGCGTCCCTCTGGTCGTGGCTCTGCTGGTGGCTCCCAGCACTTCCTAGTCCATGGGTTTACACAAGAGAAAGCCGCTGAGGTCACTACCGGGTGTTAGATGGAGCGGGGAGGTGCGCGCGTTCAGAACATGCTTCCCCAGGCTTTGCTCGCCCGTCAGCTCAGCACTTACCCCATCCAGGTCACGGCTCCCCCCCCTACATCTCCTCCCGAATCCCGGAGGTCGGCCCCCCCCCCCCCCCGCATCTCCTCCCAAATCCCGGAGGTGGTCTCCCCCCCTACATCTCCTCCCAAATCCCGGAGGTGGTCTCCCCCCCTACATCTCCTCCCGAATCCCGGAGGTCGGCTCCCCCCCTGCATCTCCTCCCGAATCCCGGAGGTGGTCTCCCCCCCTACATCTCCTCCCGAATCCCGGAGGTCGCCCCCCCCCGCATCTCCTCCCGAATCCCGGAGGTCGCCCCCCCCCCGCATCTCCTCCCGAATCCCGGAGTTCGGCTCCCCCCCTGCATCTCCTCCCGAATCCCGGAGGTGGTCTCCCCCCCTACATCTCCTCCCGAATCCCGGAGGTCGCCCCCCCCCCGCATCTCCTCCCGAATCCCGGAGTTCGGCTCCCCCCCTGCATCTCCTCCCGAATCCCGGAGGTGGTCTCCCCCCCTACATCTCCTCCCGAATCCCGGAGGTCGCCCCCCCCCCCCGCATCTCCTCCCGAATCCCGGAGTTCGGCTCCCCCCCTGCATCTCCTCCCGAATCCCGGAGGTGGTCTCCCCCCCTACATCTCCTCCCGAATCCCGGAGGTCGCCCCCCCCCCGCATCTCCTCCCGAATCCCGGAGTTCGGCTCCCCCCCTGCATCTCCTCCCGAATCCCGGAGTTCGGCTCCCCCCTGCATCTCCTCCCGAATCCCGGAGGTCGCCCCCCCCCCGCATCTCCTCCCGAATCCCAGGGGTGCCCCCGCATCGCCTCCCGAAGGAGGTCACTTCTCCGCTTTCCACAACTGGTGCTCTGTGCCCCGAGCCCACCCTCTTTGAAGCCAGTTACAGCCTCAGACTCAAATCATGTGTTTCCAAAAAAAAACCCCCATGGGCGTCCTGCGCCCTGCATGGAGATTAGGGGCCGGGAGCATGGATTAGGGGGGGCGGCACCCCTTATGAGTGGCCACCACTGCATTTAGCTAATGTGACCCCAGTGCTGGCAGAGAGGGACAGGTGAGGCAGTGCAGAGCAGACACCCAACGTTCTTCTTATCAACCGATTACGTCATTGGTTCTAGCCGGGGGTTAGAAGGTTATAATGGTGCACAATGAAAACCTGTGGCTTTATGTAACAAAAAGGCGGGCTTCATCCACACACAGTGGTGGTGCATCCATAAGGGCGCTGCCCCCCCTCTCCAGCCACCCCCATCTGTGTAGAATTGATAGATTCATGCATTGCATGAATCTATCCACGGCCGCTGTACACACCCCCTATTCAGGCAACTGGCCCCTTTTCGGTCGCCGGGCGCCTGAATTACAGCGGCTGGGGGGGTGTTTTTGATGCACCTGATTAGAGGCTCTAATAGGCTTCAAAAAAGGTAATTGCACTCACAGTTTACACAGGTGTGTTAGCAAATCAAATGAATATATGCTTTTCTAAAACTGAGCCGTCTCTCAGCCAATTAGGAGGCGTGAATCTAATATAATCACCTGATTGGCTGAAGGCACAGGCACCCTGATTGGACGCCTAACAGAACGGAAGACCGGGAGGACAGAGAGCCATGGAGGACACAGGAGCTCGCCACCGTCACCTGCTGCATGTCCCACAGCTCGCCGCCATCACCCCCCTACCAGGATGGGGTAAGTGTGTGCGGGTCAGACGGCAAGCGGGGGGGGGGGGGTCACAGAGTCTACATATGATGGGCACACAGGCTGCATATGATGGGCACAGAGGCTGCATATGATGGGCACAGAGGCTGCATATGATGGGCACAGAGGCTGCATATGATGGGCACACAGGCTGCATATGATGGGCACAGAGGCTGCATATGATGGGCACAGAGGCTGCATATGATGGGCACAGAGGCTGTATATGATGGGCACAGAGGCTGCACATAGGGTTGCCACATCATCCCTTTAATCCGGGACACATATGAATTACTCGGGATCTGAGGCTAATTAAATGCAGATAAGGCACCAAGTGAGTTTAATTATCACCTTAATCAGCCACAGACCCTGTGTAATTAATGTGTGTCCTGGATTAAAGGGATGATGTGGCAACCCTAGCTGCATATGACGGGCACACAGGCTGCATATGATGGGCACACAAGCTACATATACATATGATGGGCACACAGGCTGCATATGATGTGCACACAGGCTACATATGATGAGCACAGAGAATGCATATGATAGGCACACAGGCTGCATATGATGGGCACACAGGCTGCGTATGATGGGCACAGGCTACATATGATGGGCACAGAGGCTACATATGATGGGCACAGAGGCTGCATATGATGCGTCACATGGGCTACATATGATGGGCACACAGGCTGCATTATGATGGGCACAGAGGCTACATATGATAGGCACAGGCACTGCATATGATGGGCACAGTGGCTGCATTTGATGGGCACAGTGGCTGCATTTTATGGGGCACAGTGGTTGCATTTGATTGGCACAGTGGCTGTATTTGATGTGCACAGTGGCTGCCATTGATGGGCACGGTGGCTGCATTTTGATGGCACAGTGGCTGCATTAGATGGCACAGTGGCTGTATTTGATGGGCACAGTGGCTGCATTTGATGGCACAGTGGCTGCATTAGATGGCACGGTGGCTGTATTTGATGGGCACAGTGGCTGCAT
Organism: Lithobates septentrionalis; assembly: GCA_037952835.1. Lineage (NCBI taxonomy): Eukaryota > Metazoa > Chordata > Amphibia > Anura > Ranidae > Lithobates > Lithobates septentrionalis. The sequence continues at coordinate 86,453 of JBBDGP010003720.1, read as the reverse complement.
TTGATGGCACAGTGGCTGCATTAGATGGCACAGTGGCTGTATTTGATGGGCACAGTGGCTGCATTTGATGGCACAGTGGCTGCATTAGATGGCACAGTGGCTGTATTTGATTGGCACAGTGGCTGCTTTTGATGGCATAGTGGCTGCATTAGATGGCACAGTGGCTGTATTTGATGGGCACAGTGGCTGCATTTAATGGTCACAGTGAGGCTGCAATCGGGTTTTTTCAGAATTTTTCAGTTTGTTTGCGCCCCCCAAAATAAATTTTGAGCACCAGCCGCCACTGTCCACACGCCACCTTGTATACAATTTTTGAGGAATTGTTGGCATTTTGCCAAGGCACCCCTAAAGAAACCTGAAGGCACCCCAGGGTAAAGGGTTGAAAAAGGCTGGTGTAGATTATCCCAAATGACCCCAATATAATAAATCTGAGTATTATTTGTGGTTTGCCTTATTCCCTGATGTGTTTGTTAATCTGGTTTATAATCTATTTTTTAAGCTGGCGAGGTTCAGTGGTAGAAGATGAAGGATGCTGAGATGGTGACCCCATGAGACGTTGGCACAGTTCTGTACCAGGAGGTCTATCTGCTCTTCTACATGAGTTCGGATCTTTCACAACATGATTTGTTACACAACTCACTTTTTTTTTTAACTTCAATCTGTTTATTGAGGTTTCCAATCCATTTATCACAGCAAGGAAGATCTGGCATGACTTCTCACAGAAAAAGATACAACCGGAATCACTCCATGTGGCTTTGTGTTGTCTCCTTTATATCACGGCCTTATCCAACTTCTAGATCATTAGTGGTCTGTTTATTTAAAAAAAAAATTGTGTTAAAGAAATCAAATAAATTTCATACCGCGCTCAAAGTCCTCAAATATATATACAAAAAAGTGCAAAAAAATCGTGAGTGAAATTCATAAGAAACATACTATATGCTGAAACACAAAATAAATGTCCATATAACGTAGTTTCCAAAGAAATTTGGAATCAAATTAAGTGTCCGTGAACCACCACCATGAATCTTCTATCAATGTGAGTGATGAGAATCCCTGCGATCTGGATGAGAAAACGTCGTCCACCACCACCAGGCAAACAATCTACTCACCAGAGGGAGATGACACCCATTATAGATGGTCAGATCAAGTGCAGATACCAATGGAAGTGTATCTTCTGAGGGGAGACTGGTCCACGGCCCGATATACTCCAATGATCGATCAGAACAGATTGGCACCCATTACAGGTGGTCAAACCAAGCGCAGATACCAATGGAAGTGTGCCTTCTGAAGGGAAACTGATCCATGGCCCGATATACTCCAACGATTGGTCACATGTTTAAAAGATAAGAAGAAGGGGGTCCTCATTGCGTAGTATAAAAAATCCCATTGAGTCGATTGGGTCGTAGGGCACGTGATACGTCATTTCCGCTAGTTGGAACGCAGGTGGAATGCAAACGGCATACCTGCATGCTTTTTGATTCGGGCAAAGTGTTTTTACTATGTGTTATGCCGATGCCTCTTATGGAATAAAGGGGTTTTTTATACTACGCAATGAGGAGCCCCTTCTTCTCATCTTTTAAACATATGACCAATCATTGGAGTATATCGGGCCACAAATCAGTCTCCCCTCAGAAGGCACACTTCCATTGGCATCTGCACTTGATCTGACCACCTGTAATGGGTGCCAATTGGTTCTGATCGATCATTGGAGTATATCAGGCCATGGACCAGTCTCCCTTCAGAAGACACACTTCCATTGGCATCTGCACTTGGTTTGACTACCTGTAATGGGTGCCAATCTGCTCTGATCGATCATTGGAGTATATCAGGCCATGGACCAGTCTCCCTTCAGAAGACACACTTCCATTGGCATCTGCACTTGGTTTGACCACCTGTAATGGGTGTCATCTCCCTCTGGTGAGTAGATTGTTTGCCTGGTGGTGGTGGACGACGTTCTCACCCAGATCACAGGAATTCTCATCACTCACATTGATAGAAGATTCATGGTGGTGGTTCACGGACACTTAATTTGATTCTAAATTTCTTTGGACATTATTTGGACATTTATTTTAGTGTTTTAGCATATAGTAAGTTTCTTATGAATTTGACTCATGATTTTTTTTACATTTTATTTGTATGTATATTTGAGTACTTCGAGGGCGGTACGAAGGTTATTTGATTTCTTTAACACATTATTAGACTTTTGGTCTCACTACCAGCTGCTCACCAAAAAGTTATTTAACACACGTATTCACTTCGATTATTGATCAGGGTGCGCGGCTTCTAGGTTTTTCTTTTTTTTTTTAATTGCTGTGCAAATGCTGTTGTAAGGTAAACCAGAACCTCAGGAGCAGAAAACCAATACATGCTGCCCAAAAGGGCAATACCAGACCTGCTGTGATGGCTGGGGGCGTGCACGCGTGATCACGTGCACGCAGCAATTGGTGGGCTTACTTGGCGCATTATTTAAATGGAAGTTGTTGAATGGCCTTCAGCTTGTTCCATGTGTCCTGAGACCTGATTCCTTGGATTTGCCTACCTGTGTATGACCCGGCCTCTCCTTGGCCTCCTTGCCTCTGTTCTTTGCCTCAACCTTGCTTATCTGGTACCTCTGACCTCGGCCTGTTTACTGGACTTCACTCTGCCTGCTGCCTCTGTACTGCTTTGCCCGGCTGTTACTGACCTCCTGATTCCTGGACTTGCTCTGGCTGCCGTTTCGGTCACTCTCTGCCTGGCCTTTCTGCCATCTCCTGCTGTGGTGCCAAACTACTTCAGCATCCTTCCCTGAGGACTGCGACTTCCAGCTCTACCCACCTAAAGAGTGGACACCACCAGCCAGCTACTCCAGTATTTGTGCCACGCCATGCCCTCACACTCTGTCTCCACCTTCAGGAGTGTCGGGCAGGAGCTGCGAGAGGCCTCCACAACATTCAAGCCCTCGCCAGGTACATGATAGATGTCAAGATTAATTCCTGTAATGTGTCCAATATGTTTAATTACTATGATCATCAGCTCCATCTACTGGCCATAATATGATCTTTTCCCGATTAATGTATTTTGGAAAAATTACGGGACATTATATGGATTATTTGGAGGATCTGTGCAAATTCTAAACTGTCTCTATAGCAATTTTTTTTATAAATAGATCCCTTAAAATACAGCAGAGGTTTATAAGATCAAATCTTACATAGCAACACATCCAGAACATCAGAAAAAGCACCAAATTATAATGCATAGAAATTCTCATGTTACCATAAGTATTTCTAATTTTTTTCTGTTTTTCAGAGCACCAACTAAGCCCTGAACACCGCAACCTGCCGAAATCCCCGATTAGAAAGTTTGGACACCACAACCAGGAATTGTCGTTTCATGAGTGTGCGAGCCCTGCGATACCTACCTCTTCTGTGTGGGAATAATAATTACTTCCTATAAAGATCAATAAATGATAACGATAAAGAGAGAGAACTTTCCAATAAGTGACAGCACAGTCTATTCTACCAACATCTACCTTCTCCAGTAGGTGCTTTCTCAAAGTTGCTATGTGTATAATAATAAGATCTCCCCACCACCACCGTAGAGGCCTCTTAGCCATAGGCCACCCCCAGCAATGACAATGAATGCCGATAGGCCACTTAGCCATTGGTCATTATATTGTACCCACTCCTACCACAGACAATGCCTGCTGATAGGCAACAAAGTCGTAGGCCATTATACTATACCCACCCCATCAATTGCAAAGCCTGATTATAGGTCACTTAGACAGAGGCCACTATTGTACCCAACCCACCACTGGCAATGCCTGCTGATAGGCCACTTAGCCATTATATTATACCCACTCCCACTACAGACAATGCCTGCTGATAGGCCACTTGGACGTTTTATTGTAGGATGGGGGTCAGGGAACGGCCTACCGGGTTGGGGGGGGTTGGATTTCACTGTTACTTGAGCCACTTTAAAGTGTAGTATATCCGAAACCTTTTTTTGTTGTGTAGGGAAGAGTCAGAACACCATTAAAACTAGAACAGAAGAACAATTTTTAAAGGACAATGAGAGAGCCATTGTACTAAGAAATATGCTCATCAGGGGCAAGCAAGCCTGCCAGCATTACAAGCCCAAACAAAACGGCATCGAATAAATTCCATCTCTCATCAGGGACAACAAAGCCTAAAAGCATTACAAGGCCAAACAGAAAGCCAAACAATCCATCATTCAGAACGTTGCCCATCTACTGGACTCCATGGCGCTGGAATTAAAATGAACCGAAGGGTGTTGGTAGAGTCCCACCAACATACAGACTCTACAGGAGGCTGGAATTTCAAAAGCAATGGCCTTCCAAGATATCCTCCAAAAAAACTGCCAAGGAAATCACAAGTCAAAAGACAAGTCTGCTGCAACAAGGTGAATTCATGAAGCCCAGACAGGCAGTAGATGCCTCAACATCTGCTCCAGATATTACCAGATCTATCGGTATCAGAGATTTTCAAACAGCTGCCTTCATGACTTGGAAAACGTGGAAGAGAAGAAGAAGAAAAAAGAGGAAGAATGAGGAAAAGAAAATGAGGAGGAAGAAGAGAGAGAGAAAAGAAGTTGAAGCAGCGGGATGTATAGCTCCCAACTGTCCCGGATTTCGAGGGACTGTCCCTAATTTGGAACAAAGTCCCTCTGTCCCTTCGTCCTCCTTAATTTATACCTCATTTTGATCTATATAGTTGTATATAAAATGTCCTTTTTATCTTTCAGTGTTTTCCAGCGCTAAACCTTTTATCCGATTTCTAAATGGCTGCATTTGTAAATTTCAAAGGGCAATATAAAGAAATAGTCGTGGTAAAAAAAAAGCACTTGTGGGTTTAACTAATCATTTTTTGTACAATTCTCCTTTAAGGGGGCGTGACAGGGGTGTGTGTCATATGCCTACATACTTTAGCTTATAGGCAGGGGCGGACTGACCATTGAGCCACTCGGGCACTGCCCGAGGGCCCTGGGCCACTAGGGGGCCCCTTCAGGGTTGCCAGCCTCAGTAAAACCAGGGACAGTATGTATAAATCTGTGGTTTTTTTTACATCTGTCTGTGTATACTGTGTGTGTGTATACTGTGTGGCCCCATAATCTCTGATTGCCTGGGGGCCCCATAATCTCCTATTGCCTGGGGGCCCCATGAGTTATCAGTCCACCCCTGCTTATAGGTGTCCTTTATTCCCATCTCAAAAAAAGTTGGGAGGTGTGGGGATGAAAGGAGAACATTGATAAAAAAAATTAAGAAGAGCGAGGAGAAGAAGACGCAGGAGGACATTGAGCAGGAAGAAAAAGGAGAAGATGATGAGGAGGAAGGAGATGGAGGAGAAAGGTTGCTTGGGCGATACTTTAAACCTGCGAGTGAAGCTGCACACGTGCGATCTACATCTTCAGAAGTGACCATTTGTATTCTCGGCCTGCTTCTATTTGTAAATAAAACGGCTGACTTTATCGATCGCATATGGTCATATATCGTCAATAACATCACCCAGATCGCCTGGTGCTGCTGTTTACATCCCAGCAGTGCCCGGGAACTGCTATTTATAACGGGTGTAATGGTGGAACAGCATTATTGTGGCGCTGGCCATCGTGGCTTGGGTTGTCGTGGCAATGGTTGACGTATTTTTAGGTCATCGGACAACAAGGTCATTGTGAATGGTGCTTGTTCTACATCTCTGGATCACGTGGTTGTGTTGGGTTAACATTCTGGGATATTGGGTTGACATTGGATCTAAATCGCTTGACGATGTGGTTGATGTTGGATTAAGATTGTGGGATTGACAATGAATGTTAACAGCAGCTTTGATGACACTGGGTGACGTCATTGACCATATATGATCATGACCATGTGTAGTCAATGATGTCAACTGCTATCCCCGGCCACTTCGAGGGAACTGGACTATCAATTAGGGACAGTATTTTTTCTTTATATGTCACTTTTGAAGGAGAACATCTTTTGGGTGCAACTTCACATGCAGGTAATAAGGCACCCCAAGCATCTTAATTAAGTAAATTGGGGAATTTTTAATGTTGCCCTTTAAGCCACATTTAAAGACCCTCTCCTCACATAAAGGTATTTTTTTTATATGTTTGTATTGGGAGATATCCCCCATGGCAGTGCCCGGCTCCCCATGCCAATTTTTGGAACAATAACCTGCAAAATGATCTTGAAAAATGCCAGAAAAAAACAAGAAGATTTGTCTTCTATAGCCTTTAATAGGGTTCAGCGCTATGTTTTGGGGTGGCCACACTTTGACTTTACAGATTTGATTTCCCATACAATTTTTATCGCTGATCTAGTTGTGTCCATGTAAGACTTATGCCCCGTACACACGGTCGGATTTTCCGACAGGAAATGTTGGCTGTGAGCTTGTTGGCTGAAAGTCTGACCGTGTGTACGCTCCATCGAACATTTGCTGTCGGACTTTCCACCAACAAATGTTGGCTAGCAGGTTCTCAAATTTTCCTCCAACAAAACTGTGTTGTCAGAAAGTACGATCGTGTGTACACAAGTCCGTCGCACAAAAGTTCACGCATACTCAGAAATAAGCTGAAGGAGCCGCACTGGCTATTGAACTTCCTTTTTCTTGGCTCGTCGTACGTCTTGTACGTCACCGCGTTCCCACGTTCGTAATTCTTGGCCAACATTTGTGTGACCGTGTGTATGCAAGACAAGTTGGAGCCAACAACCTTCGGAAAAAAATCCACAGTTTTGTTGTCGGAAAGTCCGATCGTGTGTACGGGGCATTAGACTTCACCCCGAAGGGACCACAGTAGACTTTTACTTTGCCTACTGGCCCTGAAGGGGAAATGTAGCAACACTTGTTTTCCTGCATCCAGTTAGACTGGTGTAGCCCCCTCATAGCTAGGCTGTTAGGTAGGTCTAATGCTAGGTTCTGCTGTAGGCACAGAAGAAGGAGTGGTTTAGTACGGTCTGTTTGGGGTCTTCACAGGCTGGGAGTTTGATTGTCTCCCCCCATCTCTGGAAGAAGCTTCTGGAGCTTAGGGTTGGTGGATTCAAATTCCTGGTCTGAATGTTTAGTAGGGACTAGCCAATCCCTGAGGAGGTGTGCCCAGAGGGTGACTGGGTTCCTGTAAATAGGCTGGAACCCTGGAGAGTCTGTTCTTTCTCCCTCTGTGGGGATGGATTAAGGAGCTCAAGGGAAGGGGGGACTACTTGCCTTTGGACCCCCTATTCCTGGAATGGAAGCTGCTGGAGGTCATATCTCTGGACTGATCATTGCCGAAATCTGTGAGCAGAGCCAAACCTCCCTGTGTGCAGTGCTCAATGATTGGAGCGGCCAGAAATCCCCCGGGGCCCCAGCTGGGGAGAGGGGGGGGGGTACAGTATTGCTGCTGCTTAGAAGTAGAGAAGAGTCCCCTGTAATTTGCGCACCAAGTGTTTTGGAGTATCTCCTACTGTCCTCCCAAGTTCATAGTTAACGAGCAATACACCTCAAAACGACACCCCTGGACTGTCCATTGAGCCTGTGTGGATGAGATGCTGCTGTGTGCCTGGCTGCCTGCACTGGGAAAGAACCCATGGCTACGGCCTGCGCGGGGGGGGGAGGGGGAGGGGGAGCGCTACACTTGGTTCCTGTGAGATGGATTCACTTGCTATCAGTTTGTGGGCAGCACAGCGGCTTTGTGGTTATCATTCACACCTCGCAGTACAAAGGCCCTCGTTTCCAATCTCACCCAGGATGCCACCTGCATGGAGTTTGCATGTTCTCCCTGTGATTGCGTAGGTTTCCTCCCACACTACAAAGACATGTTTGTTAGATTAATTGGCTTCTGTCTAATTTGGCCCCAGTAGTGTGCATGTAAATGAATACCAACGTCTATTTAAATGCCAATTAAAAAAAAACATATATTTTGTATCCATGTGTATTAGTTTTAAATCAAACCAGTAGAAGCCAAAAGCCAAGACGTCTCGGGGGTGTGATTTTCACTTGTGGGTTCACTTTTTTTCAGCCAATGTTTTCCAAGTACCTCCCCTTGTTGTGGGTTTCTGTGTCTCAAGTATAATAATTACAAGAGAGGAGACTTTTATGACCTCATCCAAATCATACAGAGGAAAAAAATCGGTAAAGACCCGAAGAAAAATCTCCAGTAACCATTAATAGCGGACAAAACAATGGAGACAATGGGTAAGTAAACAAATCAATCTTTACTATACAATGTTACAATAACAAAAATAGAGGTACAGTAGTACCTTGGATTATGAGCATAATCCGTTCCAGAAGAATGCTTGTAATCCAAAGCACTCGTATATCAAAGCGAGTTTCCCCATAGAAGTCAATGGAAATGAAGATAATTAGTTCCGCATTGACTTCTATTGCATGCAATACCGAATGTGGCCAGAGAGGGGGGGGGGCGCTGGAGAGCCTCAGAAATACTCAGGGACAGCTCGGCGGAACTCGGAAAGCCTCGGAAAGAGTATTTCTGAGTGTTTCTGAGTATTTCCAAATGATTCCGAGTGTCACCGGCGCCCCTGCGCCTCTGGCCAAATGTGGTACTGCACCGCCCATTAGCTTGAATTCTGCTCGTATTGTGAGACAACACTCGCAAACCGAGTCAGAATTTTTTTTAAAAAAAGTTGCTCGTCTTTCAAAACACTAATTAACCACGTTACTCGTTAACCAAGGTTGCACTGTAATCTGCCCCACACATCTGGGGAGATAATACCTTCTAATTATCTATGTACAGCTCTTTAAAGGGTAACTCCACTTTCATGGGAAAAAAATAGCAAATAAAAAAAATAAAATAATATATTGTATACAATTGCGACTTAACTCACATTGTAATTGAATGTTATTAAAAATTACTTTTCCTTTTCAATCTGCCGCCGTTGTCATTTTCTGTAAAATGCAATATGGCCACCTGGAGGTGTTCTGTACACAGATGGTATACAGACGGCCCCTCCCAGAAATGTAATTCCCTGCTTGTGTGATTGGCTCACTGATTTTCCCAGAAGTCTGCACTAAGATACAAGTCAGATTTTTGGCACCCCCTGCAAGAAAAATGTCATTTTTGGTAAGATACTTCCAATAAGAAAATCATGTCTAAAGAGATGCAGACCCTGCCACTTTCCTCATTAGAGGGCTACAGCTGCAGCAGCGGATTGATAACTATGAAACCCCTCCCGTTAGACTTAGAACAGAGGCACAGACACACACACAGGGATTTCTTCAGAATAAGAAAAGGTAGGAATCTGCAACAAAGTTTGTTATAATCCTTTCAATGTACATAGATTACCCCGAGGGGAATGATTTTTTCTCAAAAATAAAGTTACACTTTAAGAATACATTCAGTCACATATATCCATATGGTAAGTACACTTTGAGTGATTTGCATTTAACCTGCTGTCTGTAAGGTCAACGTGTTTCACCAGGTATTTTGCTTCCTCAGGACCCAGACAGGAAGAGGGTAGGCTACCTAGAACAATATATTATTACTACCAACGTACAGCAAGTTAACCATAACAGCAACACAGTGTACATATCACTTATATATGCCAATCTACCCAATCCTACGGCAAATGTGGTAGCGGAGCATCCACCCACCAACACCCAGGGCAGCCGCAAGGAGCAAAAAAAAAACACCCCAACATTTTGCACAGATGGAGGCAGCCAGACTGAAAGCTCTAGATGTATAAAATATATTGGATATCAACATACAAGGTGACTGTTACTAATATAATACCACAGAATGGTGTGTGTAGAACATATATACAAGATATCAGTGGGGATATGAGAAGGGGGGTATTTTAACTCTTTGTGCCCACCCTGAGTGTTGGTGGGTGGATGCTCCGCTACCACATTTGCCCGTAGGATTGGGTAGATTAGCATATATAAGTTATATGTACACTGTGCTGCTGTTATGGTTAACTTTTTATACTTTGGTAGTAATAATATATTGTTCTCTGTAGCCTGCTCTCTTCCTGTCCAATCCCGAGGAAGCCAAATACCTGGCGAAATGCGTTGACCTTACAGACAGCACGCTAAACACACATCACTCAGAGTGTACTTACCATATAAATATATATGACTGTATATATTCTTAAAGAGCTGTACATAGCTAATTAGAAGGTATTATCTCCCCAGATGTGTGGGGCAGAATACCTCTAATTTTATTTATTGTAATATTGTATAATAAAGATGAATTTTTTTACTTACCCCATGTCTCCATTGTTTGGGCATTTTTTTCCAGCTTACAGAACAACAACCCCAGACTGAGAGTGATTGCCACTGGGTATGTCTCTACCAGCTTTGCACATCTAGAGAGGACATTTCTGCCCATTCTTCTTTGTAAAATATCTCAAGCTCTGTCAGATTGGATGGAGAGCGTCTGTTAACAGCAATTTTCATGTCTTGCCACAGATTCTCAATGTGATTTAGGTCTGGACTGTGACTGGGCCATTCTAACACATGAATATACTTTGATCTAAACCATTCCATTGTAGCTCTGGCTGGATGTTTCGGGTCGTTGTCCTGCTGGAAGGTGAACCTCCCCCCCGGTCTCAAGTCTTTTGTAGACTCTAACAGGTTTTCTTCTAAGATTGTCCTGTATTTGTCTCCATCCATCTTCCCATCAACTCTGACCAGCTTCCCTGTCCCTGCTGAAGAAAACCATCCCCACCACATGATGCTGCCACCACCATGTTTCACGGTGGGGATGGTGTGTTCAGGGTGATGTGCAGTGTTAGTTTTCCCCACACATAGCGTTTTACTTTTAGGCCATAAAGTTGAATTTTGGTCTCATGTGACCAGATCACCTTCTTCCACATGTTTGCTGTGTCCTCCACATGGCTTCTCACAAACTACAAACAGGACTTCTTATGACTTTCTTTCACCAATGTCTTTCTTCTTGTCACTCTTCCATAAAGGGCAGATTTGTGGAGAACACGACTAATAGTTGTCCTGTGGACAGATTCTCCCCCCTGAGCTGTGGATCTCTGCAGCTCCTCCAGAGTTACCATGGACCTCTTGGCTCTTCTCTGATGAATGCTCTCCTTGCCCGGCCGGTCAGTTTAGGTGGACGGCCATGTCTTGGTAGGTTTGCAGTTGTGCCATACTCTTTCTATTTTCTGATTATGGATTGAACAGAGCTCCGTGAGATGTTCAAAGCTTGGGAGATTTCTTTATAACCTAACCCTGCTTTATACTTCTCCACAACTTTATCCCTGACCTGTCTGGTGTGTTCCTTGGCCTTCATGATGCTGTTTGTTCACTAAGGTTCTCTAACAAACCTCTGAGGGCTTCACAGAACAGCTGTATTTATACTGAGATTAAATGACACACAGGTGGACTCTATTTACTAATTAGGTGACTTCTGAAGGCAATTGGTTCCACTAAATTCTAGTTAGGGGTATCAGAGTAAAGGGGGCGCCATACAAATGCCCCCCCCCCACACTTTTCACATATTTATTTGTATCATTTATCATTTTCCTTCCACTTCACAATTATGAGCCACTTTGTGTTGATCTATCACATAAAATCCCAATAAAATACATTTACGTTTTTGGTTGTAACATGAGAAAATGTGGAAAATTTCAAGGGGTATGAATACTTTTTCAAGGCGCTGTATAGTTTAGGCCAGTGGGATAGGAAAAATCTCCATTATAGGTGTTCTTGGGATAATATAAGCTCCATCATTGGATTTAATGGAATACAATAAGCCACATCATGGTGACAGTGGGGAAAAAGTAAATCCTCTTTGTTGGTGTCAGCTGGAGAAACATAAACCCCATGATTGGTGTCAGTGGGAGAAAATGAACTCCATATCATTGGTGTCAATTGGATACATAATTTCATACTTGGTATCAGGATTTTATGTCAGTGGGATAAAAGAAAAGCTCCTCTATAGGTCTTCATGGGATAAAATCGGCTCCATCACCGGTGTCAATGGCATAAAATAAGGCCCGTCATGGTGACAGTGGGAGAAATATAAAGCCTCTTTGTTGGTGTCACTGGGGGTAAAACAAGTCCAGGTGTCAGTGGTATGAAATAAATTCTATATCATTGGTGTCAGTTGGATGGAATAAATCCCATCACTGGTATTAGTTTAATAAAATAAGTCCCATTGCAAGTGTCAGTGGGATAAAAATACATTTATTTTGTTGATGTCGAAAGGGATAAAATAAATCCCTTTGTAGTGCTAGTAAAATAAAATAAGCCCCATCATTGGTGTCAGTGAGATGAAGTTAGCCCTATCGTTGGTGTCGTTGGAATTAAATAAGCCCCATCATTGGTGTCAATGGGAACAAAGGTAACAATCATTGATGTCAGTGGGAGGGGAAAAGATAGCCCGACTATTGATGTCAGTTGAAGTCCAATTGATGATGTCATTGGGGGAAAAAAACCTCTCTATCGTTGGTGTCAATGGATTAATACAGTATAAGGCCCGAATCGGTGACACTGATATTGGCCTTATTTTTTTGATTAATCTGACATTAAGGCCTCATGCACACCGGACGTTTCTTTAATGTATTTACAGCGGCTGTTTTTGGCTGTAGACATTTTTTTCTACAGTCATTAAACTCTCCATCATGTTCTCCTATGTGTCCATGTTCTCCTATGTGTCCATGTCATCCTATGTCTCCATGTTCTCCTATGTGTCCATGTCATCCTATGTGTCCATGTTCTCCTATGTGTCCATGTTCTCCTATGTGTCCATGTCATCCTATGTGTCCATGTTCTCCTATGTGTCCATGTTCTAATATGTGTCCATGTTCTAATATGTGTCCATGTTCTCCTATGTGTCCATGTTCTAATATGTGTCCATGTTCTCCTATGTGTCCATGTCATCCTATGTGTCCATGTTCTCCTATGTGTCCATGTTCTAATATGTGTCCATGTTCTAATATGTGTCCATGTTCTCCTATGTGTCCATGTTCTAATATGTGTCCATGTTCTCCTATGTGTCCATGTTATCCTATGTGTCCATGTTCTCCTATGTGTCCATGTTCTAATATGTGTCCATGTTCTCCTATGTGTCCATGTCATCTTATGTGTCCATGTTCTCCTATGTGTCCATGTTCTAATATGTGTCCATGTTCTCCTATGTGTCCATGTTATCCTATGTGTCCATGTTCTCCTATGTGTCCATGTTCTAATATGTGTCCATGTTCTAATATGTGTCCATGTTCTAATATGTGTCCATGTTCTCCTATGTGTCCATGTCATCCTATGTGTCCATGTTCTCCTATGTGTCCATGTCATCCTATGAGTCCATGTCCTCCTATGAGTCCATGTCATCCTATGTGTCCATGTTCTCCTATGTGTCCATGTTCTCCTATGTGTCCATGTCATCCTATGTGTCCATGTCATCCTATGTGTCCATGTTCTCCTATGTGTCCATGTTCTCCTATGTGTCCATGTCATCCTATGTGTCCATGTCATCCTATGTGTCCATGTTCTCCTATGTGTCCATGTTCTCCTATGTGTCCATGTTCTCCTATGTGTCCATGTCATCCTATGTGTCCATGTCATCCTATGTCTCCATGTTCTCCTATGTGTCCATGTTCTCCTATGTGTCCATGTCATCCTATGTGTCCATGTTATCCTATGTGTCCATGTTCTCCTATGTGTCCATGTTATCCTATGTGTCCATGTTCTCCTATGTGTCCATGTTCTAATATGTGTCCATGTTCTCCTATGTGTCCATGTTATCCTATGTGTCCATGTTCTCCTATGTGTCCATGTTCTAATATGTGTCCATGTTCTCCTATGTGTCCATGTCATCCTATGTGTCCATGTTCTCCTATGTGTCCATGTTCTAATATGTGTCCATGTTCTCCTATGTGTCCATGTTATCCTATGTGTCCATGTTCTCCTATGTGTCCATGTTCTAATATGTGTCCATGTTCTCCTATGTGTCCATGTCATCCTATGTGTCCATGTTCTCCTATGTGTCCATGTTCTCCTATGTGTCCATGTTCTCCTATGTGTCCATGTCATCCTATGTGTCCATGTTATCCTATGTGTCCATGTTCTCCTATGTGTCCATGTTATCCTATGTGTCCATGTTCTCCTATGTGTCCATGTTCTAATATGTGTCCATGTTCTCCTATGTGTCCATGTTATCCTATGTGTCCATGTTCTCCTATGTGTCCATGTTCTAATATGTGTCCATGTTCTCCTATGTGTCCATGTCATCCTATGTGTCCATGTTCTCCTATGTGTCCATGTTCTAATATGTGTCCATGTTCTCCTATGTGTCCATGTTATCCTATGTGTCCATGTTCTCCTATGTGTCCATGTTCTAATATGTGTCCATGTTCTCCTATGTGTCCATGTCATCCTATGAGTCCATGTCCTCCTATGAGTCCATGTCATCCTATGTGTCCATGTTCTCCTATGTGTCCATGTCATCCTATGTGTCCATGTTCTCCTATGTGTCCATGTTCTCCTATGTGTCCATGTCATCCTATGTGTCCATGTCATCCTATGTGTCCATGTTCTCCTATGTGTCCATGTTCTCCTATGTGTCCATGTCATCCTATGTGTCCATGTTCTCCTATGTGTCCATGTTCTCCTATGTGTCCATGTTCTAATATGTGTCCATGTTCTAATATGTGTCCATGTTCTCCTATGTGTCCATGTTATCCTATGTGTCCATGTTCTAATATGTGTCCATGTCATCCTATGTGTCCATGTCATCCTATGTGTCCATGTTCTCCTATGTGTCCATGTTCTCCTATGTGTCCATGTCATCCTATGTGTCCATGTTCTCCTATGTGTCCATGTTCTCCTATGTGTCCATGTTCTAATATGTGTCCATGTTCTAATATGTGTCCATGTTCTCCTATGTGTCCATGTTATCCTATGTGTCCATGTTCTAATATGTGTCCATGTTCTCCTATGTGTCCATGTTATCCTATGTGTCCATGTTCTCCTATGTGTCCATGTTCTAATATGTGTCCATGTTCTCCTATGTGTCCATGTCATCCTATGTGTCCATGTTCTCCTATGTGTCCATGTTCTAATATGTGTCCATGTTCTCCTATGTGTCCATGTTATCCTATGTGTCCATGTTCTCCTATGTGTCCATGTTATCCTATGTGTCCATGTTCTCCTATGTGTCCATGTTCTAATATGTGTCCATGTTCTCCTATGTGTCCATGTCATCCTATGTGTCCATGTTCTCCTATGTGTCCATGTCATCCTATGAGTCCATGTCCTCCTATGAGTCCATGTCATCCTATGTGTCCATGTTCTCCTATGTGTCCATGTTCTCCTATGTGTCCATGTCATCCTATGTGTCCATGTCATCCTATGTGTCCATGTTCTCCTATGTGTCCATGTTCTCCTATGTGTCCATGTCATCCTATGTGTCCATGTCATCCTATGTGTCCATGTTCTCCTATGTGTCCATGTTCTCCTATGTGTCCATGTTCTCCTATGTGTCCATGTCATCCTATGTGTCCATGTCATCCTATGTCTCCATGTTCTCCTATGTGTCCATGTTCTCCTATGTGTCCATGTCATCCTATGTGTCCATGTTATCCTATGTGTCCATGTTCTCCTATGTGTCCATGTTATCCTATGTGTCCATGTTCTCCTATGTGTCCATGTTCTAATATGTGTCCATGTTCTCCTATGTGTCCATGTTATCCTATGTGTCCATGTTCTCCTATGTGTCCATGTTCTAATATGTGTCCATGTTCTCCTATGTGTCCATGTCATCCTATGTGTCCATGTTCTCCTATGTGTCCATGTTCTAATATGTGTCCATGTTCTCCTATGTGTCCATGTTATCCTATGTGTCCATGTTCTCCTATGTGTCCATGTTCTAATATGTGTCCATGTTCTAATATGTGTCCATGTTCTCCTATGTGTCCATGTCATCCTATGTGTCCATGTTCTCCTATGTGTCCATGTCATCCTATGAGTCCATGTCCTCCTATAAGTCCATGTCATCCTATGTGTCCATGTTCTCCTATGTGTCCATGTTCTCCTATGTGTCCATGTCATCCTATGTGTCCATGTTCTCCTATGTGTCCATGTTCTAATATGTGTCCATGTTCTCCTATGTGTCCATGTTATCCTATGTGTCCATGTTCTCCTATGTGTCCATGTTCTAATATGTGTCCATGTTCTAATATGTGTCCATGTTCTCCTATGTGTCCATGTCATCCTATGTGTCCATGTTCTCCTATGTGTCCATGTCATCCTATGAGTCCATGTCCTCCTATAAGTCCATGTCATCCTATGTGTCCATGTTCTCCTATGTGTCCATGTTCTCCTATGTGTCCATGTCATCCTATGTGTCCATGTCATCCTATGTGTCCATGTTCTCCTATGTGTCCATGTTCTCCTATGTGTCCATGTCATCCTATGTGTCCATGTCATCCTATGTGTCCATGTTCTCCTATGTGTCCATGTTCTCCTATGTGTCCATGTTCTCCTATGTGTCCATGTCATCCTATGTGTCCATGTCATCCTATGTCTCCATGTTCTCCTATGTGTCCATGTTCTCCTATGTGTCCATGTCATCCTATGTGTCCATGTTATCCTATGTGTCCATGTTCTCCTATGTGTCCATGTCATCCTATGTGTCCATGTTCTCCTATGTGTCCAGGTTCTCCTATGTGTCCATGTTCTCCTATGTATCCATGCACACATAGGCTGTTATCAGCAGTTTTGGGCAGTGGCGTTTTTGAGCAGTCAAAAAAACCCCAAACTAGTGGGTTCTGAGAGATGTTTTTCAGCTGTAAAAACGCTCTAACACTGATAAACGTCGATAAACGCTCAAAAATGTCGCTCATCAGCGGTTTTTAACGTTTTTGATCCATTGACCAAAAAAAACCCCGCTGAAACGCTAACGCTGGTAAACGCTAAGAACCGCAAATAAGAGCTTAAAAACGCTATTGCAAAAACATTGAAAAAAGTTGAAAAACTCACTGCAAAGCTACTGGCGTTTTTATAATGTTATTATAGCGTCCAGTGTGCCATGAGGCCTAAAGATTCAGCTTATTTTATCCCACTGATAGCAACACAATGGGAAATATTTTATCTCTCCGACACCAAAATAGAATTTATTTTACCTCGTCAACAACGGGACTTCATTTATCCCATTTACACCTCTGATGGGACATATCAGTGCCAGTTGGAAAAAAAAAAGTTCCATCATTGGCGTCTTTGGGATAAAGCTAGCCCCATTGCTGGTGTCAGTGAGATAAAATAAACTCTATATCATTGCTGTCAGAAAATAAGCATTGCACCATCATTGGTGTCAGTGAGATAAAATAAATCCCATTGTTGATGTTAAAAAAGGGTCCAATCTGATGTCCAGTCTAATGTATTAGGGTCATTGGCTGTCATGAATGACCCTTAGCAATCCAGCATGGTTTCCATGGAAACTTGAAAGCTCGAGGGTTTTACCAACTCTACCTGATGAAAAGGGCTAAGTGGTGTGGGGTTGGAGGGATGAAGTGTTTGATGAGATTTCAGTTGACACTCCTACATCATCACTTTTCTGATTATATCTACCGTATATTTCCTAGTAACTATGCTTTACAGTCTGACACCCAACATATTATTGAATAGAATGAAATTATAATTTGAAAAAGACCAAACATGATATACGTCACATGCAGACATTTTTTAGGACATTTAATGTGGCCAGTTTGCTTTACATTATAGCATAGGCATGTCTGGTATCAGATTTGGGTAGACACTTGTTATGACTATAATGTTATCATATCAGGATTTATGGAATGTGTTCAGATTTTGAGAGCGGAGTTGCTTCAATTCAAGTAGAGCCAGACTGAAGTGTGGAATGATTTCACTGCTCTGCTAAAGAATTTACAACATTCATTGAAGAAATCTTATGGCTTGCCAGTTCTCCGATGGGGCTTAATGAAAAGTCCTTGCTTAATGCTGCTTATGATGATGAATTTTGTTTTGGCAAAATGACTGACCCCCCCCCCCCTCGTCGTAGCGTGAGCGGTGTTGATGAGATTTAAAATACTTTGCTTTGTCCTTGGAAAAATGAAGTGACCTTGCGTTCAGTACCTCACACTCCCCATGGAACGAACCTTTAAATCCTTTCAGCTCCGCATAGCTTTGTCATTTAAGGATATAGTAATCTCTTCCCTTCGTTCGTGTCACTAGTGCGGCGGATAATATGACAATCATCGGGATCAGAAGTTACCGAACCGTGGAGAACACGGAGCTCCAAGGTGCAGATAACGCCAACATTTGTCATAACGGTTTGAGTAACCCGAACAGTGCCGGAGAGACATCTTCTATCTTCGGATCTCAAGTATCCCCCCCCCCCCGTTCATAAAAGGAAAAATAATACACATAAAAGCGATAGACACACAAGATTATGTATAAATTGTGATAAAATAAGTCCCATTGTTGTGTCAGTGGAAGAAAAATAATCCCTCAACCATCTACTGTGTATTTCCAGCATTTCTTTCTTTTAATTTTGATAATTATGGCTTACAGCGAGTGACACCCCAAAATTCAGTGTCTCAGAAAATGAGAATATTACAAAAGACCAATAAAATCACACATAATCACACACATAGGTTGGACTTGATGGACTTGTGTCTTTTTTCAACCTCACCTTCTATGTAACTATGTAAGGATTTTTAATCCAGAAATGTTGTCTTAGTGAGGAGTCTGTCCATGCACAGTATAGTATACACTCAATACTTGGTCGGGGCTCCTTTGGCATGAATTACGGCATCAATGCGGCGTGGCATGGAGGAGATCAGTCTGTGGCACTTCTGAGGTGTTATGGAAGTCCAGGTTGTCTTGATAGCGGCCTTCAGGTCATCTGCATTGTTGGGTCTGGTGTCTCTCATCTTCCTCTTGACAATCCCCCACAGACTCTCTATGGGGTTTAGGTCAGGCGAGTTTGCTGGCCAATCAAGCCCAGTGATCCCATGATCATGTGACCAGGTATTGGTAGTTTTGGCAGTGTGGGAGGAGCCAAGTCCTGCTGGAAAATGAAATCAGCATCTCCAGAAAGCTGGTCAGCAGAGGGAAGCATAAAGAGCTCCGGAATCTCCTGCTAGAGGGCTGCTCTGACTTTGGATTTGATAAGACACAGAGGACCAACACCAGCAGATGACAAGACTCCTCAAATCATAACTAACTGTGGAAACGTCACACTGGACCTCATGCAACTTGGATTCTGTGCCTCTCCACTCCTCCTCCAGACTCTGGGACCGCGATTTCCAAATGAAATGCAAACTTTTCCACAGTCAGTGATGATTTGGGAAGCCGTGTCATCTGCTGGTGTTGGGGCGGGGTCAGTAACAGCGAATGCTGGAAAGCTTGACGTTTAGGAGAATGTCTGGTAAGTGCCTTAATCGGGATCTGTGTACGGTGTGATGGATAACGGAGAGGAGGGGGAGGGAACACACACGGTCATGGTCTCACATGGCTGGCTTTGTGGCCCGGTCATACTGTCCTCGGTGTGTGATGGTTGGGGGAGGGGATCCCAGAGTCCAGCCATGATCAGCTTCTGACAGAACACGGAGGAGTGGGAATGGAGAAGCACAATCCCTGGACCCCACCCCCTGCTTGTGATTGGAGAAATCATAAATCCCGCCACTTGTGTCTAATCACTGCAGGGCAGAGCCAGTAGCGGGACAAGGTAAATAGACAGCCTCTCGGCTAGGGTGACCATCTTGGCCGGCCAGGACAAATACTGAGTAAAGTGGCAATGTGGCCTTTTTTGGGGGCATCAGATCGGTCCGGGAGGGGGGAGGGGAGGGCTGTGTCAGTTTCATTCCAGGACACTGTATTGTGAAGTTGCTTGGGACAGACCCGCAAAATGCAGGACTGTCCCAGGCAATCCGGGACATGTGGTCACAAAAGTCCTCTACAGCTCTGGCCCTCGGGGGCCGTCTATGGACAAGGTGTTGGAGTGGACAGAATGATCCCGGTGTACCTCCATGGCTGCCATCCTCCACCTAGAGTAATCCTATAGGAATGGCTGGAGCCCCCCCCCCCTCCCCGCAGAGTGGAATTCTGCACATCTCTTCATGAGGAATTCCATCCGGATTGGACGTGGCCACCACAACTGGGAGGAGTTATGAGAGAGCGAACGATGAGACGATGCGCTGCCAGCCTCTCCCCTCCTCCACTAAAGGTTTCCTATTAAAGGATCAATAAAGTCCCAATACACAGATCCAAATCCAACACTGGGTGACCATTGCAACCAGTCCCCACCCACCTTCTGTATCTGACACTTTTCATTGGCTGCTGCAGATTACAGTTTTTCTTTATACTCGATAAATCGTTTATTTAGAGTCCTGCAGTACAATGACCACATGGGGCAGTAATGAGACGCCAGCCATAGAGAATATGTAGATAGAGAAGTAATCGCGCTATAAGGCGATGCGTATTGACTACTTGCTGCCCCTAAAACTTACATATACGGCGGCAAGGCGGCACTGCTGCACCGGATCACGTACCCGGTATGTGATCCAACACTCCTGGGTCTGGGGTGCGCATGCACGCCGCCGGTGACCCACTCCCTCTGTGATTATACGTGGCGGCAGCTGATCTGCGGGTACCGCGGACTCGATGCCCACCGATCATTTAGCACAGCTGCAGATCGCCGTTCTGTCAGTGGGGAAGGCATGGATCCTGTCTTCCTGCAAAGCATGTACAAGGATCTGTTCCTTCTCCTAGTACAAGCCCCTCCCCCACACAGAACACAAACACCGGCTAGCCACACATTTAACCCTTTGAGCGCCCCTGATGTCAACCCCTTCCCAGTCAGGGTCATTAGTACAGTGACAGTGCATATTTTTAGCACTGATCACTCTATTCGTGTCACTGGTCCCCAAAAAGTGTCAGTTGGGTGTCCGATTGTCCGCCGCAATGTCGCAGTCCCGCTATAAGTCACTGATCTCCGCCATTACTAGTACACAAAATAAAAATAAATAAATATCCCATAGTTTGTAGACGCGATAACTTTTGTGCAAACCGATCAATAAACGCTTATTGGGATTCTTCTTACCAAAAATATGTAGCAGAATACATATTGGCCTAAACTGATGAAGAAATCAGATTTTTTACATTTTTTTTTGATGTTTTATACCAGAAAGTAAAAAAATATTGTTTTTTTTTTTTTTTTCAAAATTGTTGATCTTTTTTTGTTTATAGCGCAAAAAATAAAAACCGCAGAGGTGATCAAATACCACCAAGAGGGGAAAAAGAGGACATACATTTTATTTGGGTAAAGCCTCACATGACCGCGCAATTGTCAGTTAAAGTGACGCAGTGCCATATCGCAAAAAGTGGCCTGGTCAGGAAGGGGGGTAAATCTTCCGGGGGGCAAGTGGTTAAAAAAAAATAACAATAATACACTGAAAAGCGAAAGACACACAAGATTATGTTTTAATTGTGTTAATCCGCCTAGTAATAAAATCCCATTGTTGTGTCCGTGGGAGAAAAATAGGGCTGCAACTAACGATTATTTTCATAATCGATTAGTTGGCCGATTATTGTTTCGATTGATCGATTAATCGGTTTATAACCTTAAAAAAAAGTGTGGTGTATAATTTAGTTAATAAGTAAAGTTTAAAAAAAAAGGCAATTTATTCCTTAATATCTCTATGTAGTGGTAAATATAAACAACCAACTACATGGTTAGAGAGCAAAATATTGAATCCACTCTGAGAATAACAGACAGAAGAGATGTACTGTATATACTATTAGAGGAGATATACTGTATATACTATTAGAGGAGATATACTGTATATACTATTAGAGGAGATATATACTGTATATACTATTAGAGGAGATATACTGTATATACTATTAGAGGAGATATACTGTATATACTATTAGAGGAGGTATATTGTATATATTAGAAGAGATATACTGTATATATTAGAGGAGATATACTGTATATACACTATTAGAGGAGATATACTGCATACACTTTTAGAAGAGAAATACTGTTTTTTGGCCAATTTGTTGTTGGGCAGATTAAAAAATACAAATTGTTGCAAAAACGCATTACATGCTTTTCTGCAGCTTCTCCATTGAAGTATGTTGAACCAAAAAAGCACAGTTTTGCATAAAAAAAAAAAAAAAAAAAAAAAAAGTAGCCCTCCTTAGACAGGAGATTCATGTATGAATGCTATTCTTTACACACCTTGGCCATCCTTCTCGGCTGTTTTTTTTTTTTTTTTTGTTTGTTTGTTTGGTTTTGTTTTTTGTTAATCGATTAGAAATAGGAAAAAAGAAACGAGCGTAGTTAGGTTTGTTACCTGAATCCCTTCTATATACTTTTCCCAGTAGATAACAAGGGGCGGTGCCGGTTGGGGACTGGCCCTAAAATAACTATACTGAACGGCACCGCAGATATAAACAAATAGGGTTATATTGCAGTTGTAATCCATATGTTATATTGTCTATGTTTTCTGTTGAATTGACCTGACTTTGCCCGTTGTGGGTGTTAATAAAAGTTATATTTGAAAAAAAAAAAAAAGTCCCTGACCCTTTCCAAATACTCAGCGGCTGAAAAAAAGCATAGATGTGAACGTGTCCCATAGGAAACCATGTAAATGAACTGTAGTGCGTTTCTGCAAAAAGCACCAAAAAACACATTGATGTGAACCTGGTCTAAGTGCCGGTTCACACTGGTGCGATACCAAACATCGCACAGGCATCGCATGTAATTCGCAGCGCACTTCCGTTCACATTACATGCGATGTCTGTGTGGTGCGATATCAGCTGTACAGATAGTATGGCTGATATCGCACCGCATTCGGTCCAAGCACGCACAGGACCCTTTTTTCTGTTCGGACCAGAATCGGATCGCATGTGTGTTCACACCTATGCGATCCGATTCATGTCCGAACTGTCAGTTCGCAGTGCGATATGCGAGCTGAACTGGGGGTGTCGTTAACA
This sequence comes from Lithobates septentrionalis, assembly GCA_037952835.1. NCBI lineage: Eukaryota > Metazoa > Chordata > Amphibia > Anura > Ranidae > Lithobates > Lithobates septentrionalis. Next base: position 63,549 of record JBBDGP010003720.1, on the reverse strand, counting down.
ATGTATTGACACTCCCCAGCGATTCGCATATGTCAGTGTGAACTGACATGCGATGCGGGAACACGCAGTGGATTCGCAGTGTTCTCGCATCGCACCAGTGTGAACCGGCACTAAGACGTTTCGTAACATAATGGGATTAAAAGAAACTAAAATGAGCCCTTTATAGTACAAAAAAAGCAAATAATCGCTACTGTAAGGGGTTAATTTTTTTACTGTAGAATGGTGAAAGTAATATTTGCAGTAGCGATTATTTGCTCTTTTTGTACTCTAAAGGGTTCATTTTATTTTTTTTTAACCCCATTATGCTACTGGCCGATTAATCGATTATGAAAATAGTAATCGATTAATTTCATAATCGATTAGTTGTCGATTAATCGATTAGTTGTTTCAGCCCTAGAGAAAAATAAGCCTCCATGCATCTATGTCAGCGGGATAATAACCCCCATCATTGTATCAGCGGGATAATAACCCCCATCATTGTATCAGGGGGATAATAACCCCCATCATTGTATCAGCGGGATAATAACCCCCATCATTGTATCAGCGGGATAATAACCCCATCATTGTATCAGCGGGATAATAACCCCCATCATTGTTTCAGCGGGATAATAACCCCCATCATTGTATCAGCGGGATAATAACCCCCATCTTTGTATCAGCGGGATAATAACCCCCATCATTGTATCAGCGGGATAATAACCCCCATCATTGTATCAGCGGGATAATAACCCCCATCTTTGTATCAGCGGGATAATAACCCCCATCATTGTATCAGCGGGATAATAACCCCCATCTTTGTATCAGCGGGATAATAACCCCCATCATTGTATCAGCGGGATAATAACCCCCATCATTGTATCAGCGGGATAATAACCCCCATCATTGCATCAGCGAGATAATAACCTTCATCATTGTATCAGCGGGATAATAACTCCCATCATTGTATCAGCGGGATAATAACTCCCATCATTGTATCAGCGGGATAATAACCCCCATCATTGAATCAGCGGGATAATAACTCCCATCATTGTATCAGCGGGATAATAACCCCCATCATTGTATCAGCGGGATAATAACTCCCATCATTGTATCAGCGGGATAATAACCCCATCATTGTATCAGCGGGATAATAACTCCCATCATTGTATCAGCGAGATAATAACTTCCATCATTGTATCAGCGGGATAATAACCCCATCATTGTATCAGCGGGATAATAACTCCCATCATTGTATCAGCGAGATAATAACTTCCATCATTGTATCAGCGGGATAATAACTTCCATCATTGTATCAGCGGGATAATAACCCCCATCATTGTATCAGCGGGATAATAACCCCCATCATTGTATCAGCGAGATAATAACCCCCATCATTGTATCAGCGGGATAATAACCCCCATCTTTGTATCAGCGAGATAATAACCCCCATCATTGTATCAGCGGGATAATAACCCCCATCATTGTATCAGCGGGATAATAACCCCCATCATGGTATCAGCGAGATAATAACCCCCATCATTGTATCAGCGAGATAATAACCTTCATCATTGTATCAGCGAGATAATAACCCCCATCATTGTATCAGCGGGATAATAACCCCCATCATTGTATCAGCGAGATAATAACCCCCATCATTGTATCAGCGGGATAGTAACTCCCATCAATGTTGGTGTCAGTGTAGTAGAATAAACTCCATATCGGTGATGTCAGATGGATACAATAAGCCCAATTGTTGGTGTCAGTAGCATAAAAAAATTCTATCATTGATTTCAAAGGGATAAAATACGCCCCGTCATTGTGACAACAGGAGGAAAATGAGGACTATTGTTGGTATACAGGGTCAGTAAAGAAATAGGCCCCATGATTGGTGTCAGTGAGATAAAATGGGCCCCATGATTGGTGTCAGTGAGATAAAATGGGCCCCATGATTGGTGTCAGTGAGATAAAATGGGCCCCATGATTGGTGTCAATTGGAGCAAAAGAAACATACCGGTAATTGTTTGTGTTAGTCAGAGGAAAAAAAAGGTCCCACTATTGGTGTCATTGGAACAAAATAAGTCCCACTGCGTCAGTGGGAAAAAGCAAACTCTATATTGTTGGTGTCAGTAGGCCCCATAACAGTGACACCGATATGGACCTTATTTTATTCAACTGACACCAATAACGGGGCTTATTTATCCCTGTGACACCACTAATTCTGCTTATTTTATCTCATCGACACCAACTATGGTGCTTTAATTATCCCACTGACACCAACAATACAGAGTTTATTTATCCCATTGACACAAGTCTGATCATTGGTGTCAGTGGGATAAAATAAGCCTTGTTGGTGTCATTAGCATAAAATAAATCCGATATCGGTGTCAATGGGATCAAAGAACGCCCCGTTGGTGTCAGTGGGTTAAAATAATTCCCATCATTGGTGTCAGTAGGGTAAACTAAGCCCCATGCTGGGTGTTGGTGGGAAAAAAATAAACCCCATACTTGGTGTCACAAGGATAAAATTAGTCATATCGTTGACATCAATGTGAAATTGAAAATGAGTTGTACATTTGGTGTCAGTTTGATAAAATGAACCCCATCATTAGTGTCACTGGGCTGGAAAAAATCCATTGTGAGTGTCATTCCTGTCATTGGTGTCATTGGGATAAAAATAAATCCCATTATTTGTGTCAGTGAGATGAGATAACCCTCATTGATAGTACCAGTGGATTTAAAAAAGCCCCACCATTGGTGTCGGTGGAAAAAAAAAAAAGCAACATCATTGGTGTCAGTGGGATAAAATAACTCCCATCTTGGGTGTCAGGCTAGAAAAGGAATGCAGCCACCACATCTAAGAATAAGAATATAATTTTGTGTCACAGTTACATAGTCGGTAAGGTTAAATAAAGACAATAGTCCATCCAGTTCAACCAGTGTAGGTGTACGTGGGTCAGTGTCTATAATTATTTCCTATATCTCTGTATGTTTTGTTCTTTAAAATGCACATCCAAGAGTCTTCTAAAAATATCTATACTCCCCGCTGACTCCACCAATTGTGGGAGAGAGTTCCACACCCTTATCGCCCTGACAGTGACAAACCCCCTGCACTGCTTGAGGTTAAACCTTCTCCTCCAATCTCATGGTGGCCCCCGTGTCCTCTTATGCCCCGTACACACGGTCGGATTTTCCGATGGACAATGTCCGATCGGAGCGTGTTGTCGGAAATTCCGACCGTGTGTGGGCGCCATCGGACATTTTCCATCGGATTTTCCGACACACAAAGTTGGACAGCAGGAGATAAAATTTTCCGACAACAAAATCCGTTGTCGGAAATTCCGATCGTGTGTAGACAAATCCGACGGACAAAGTGCCACGCATGCTCAGAATAAATAAAGAGATGAAAGCTATTGGCCACTGCCCCGTTTATAGTCCCGACGTACGTGTTTTACGTCACCGCGTTCAGAATGATCGGATTTTCTGACAACTTTGTGTGACCGTGTGTATGCAAGACAAGTTTGAGCCAACATCCGTCGGAAAAAATCCTAGGATTTTGTTGTCGGAATGTCCGAACAAAGTCCGACCGTGTGTACGGGGCATAACACTCCCTGAGACTGAATAGTTTTTTCCTATGCTGGGATCCCCATTGAGATATTTGTAGATCGCTATCATGTCCCCTCTAAAGTGTCTTTTCTCCAGCGAGAATAAAATGTAGTGTTTGTGTCGTTCGTCATAATCGAGGTCCTCCAGTCCCCTTATTAGTTTTGTTGCCCTTCTCTGGACTCTCTCCAGTTCCAGCAGATCCTTCCTGAGGACTGGTGACCAGAACTGGACGGAATACTCCAGAAGTGGTCTATATCCCTTTTTTATGCCAATATTCTGCCGGCTTTGATAGCTGCAGCTTGACATTGCATGCTATTTCTCAATCTGTCATCTATTAGGACCCCCAGATCCTTCTCCATCCATGATTCCACCAGAGGTTCTCCCCGTAGTGAGTAGTTTATATTTATATTTTTTGCCCCCAAGTGCATTACTTTACAATTCTCCACATTAAACCTCATTTGCCATGTATTAGCCCTCTCCATCATTTTATTCAGGTCTTTCTGAAAATTTCTATATCCTGATGTGAAGTTATTTTTGTGTCGTCCGCAAACACTGAGATTGATCTATTTATCCCGTCCTCTCTATCATTTATGAATAAATTGAATAGAATTGGTTCCAAGACAGAACCTTGGGGGACCCCACTTACCACTCCTGACCAGTCTGAGTACGCGTTATTTATCACCACCCTTTGGACACTCCCCTGTAACCAGTTTTTTACATAAGAACCAACGTTATGGTCCATTCCTGCAGACCTCAGCTTGTAGATTAAGCGCTTATGGGGAACTGTATCAAATGACTTTGCAAAATCCAGATTCACCACGTCTACGGCCTTCCCCTGTCTAGATGGCAGCTCAATTCCTCGTAGAATGTTAGCAGATTAGTCTGGCAGGAACGACCTTTCGTAAATCAATGCTGATAACTACGCAAGATATTTTTTCCTTCAGTACATTTTTGTCCTTTATCATCCCCTCCATTAATTTACCTACTATTGATGTTAGGCTGACTGACCTGTAGTTCCCAGGGATTTATCTCTATCCTTTTTGAATAATTGGTACCACATAGGATTTGTACCAGCTGATTGGAGAAAAGCCAATCAGTATGCTGTCCAAAAAGATCAGGAATACAGGTCTGGCTATAACCTGACTGAGTTCTATGAGGACTCTCAGGTGCAAGCCATCTAGTCCTGGTTATTTATTTGTATTAAGTGTATCTGGTCTTTCCTTTACTCCGGCCTCTGTTGGACACGAGGGTATGCCCTGTGATGTCACTAACAGTACAGTCGGTAGTCAGTATTCCCCTCCTTTTCCTGTGTAAAAACTGAGAAGAAGAAGGTATTTAGTACAGTTGCCTTCTCTGTGTTGTCTGTAACCATCCTCGTCTTTTATGGGGGGCAATGTGCTCTGATTTTGCCTTTTTACTGTTAATGTATCTAAAAAATGTCTTTGGATTTTGTTTTTACTCCCTTCCGCTATGTGTCTCTCCTAATCTTTTTTTGGACGCCCTGATTGCATTCTTATACTTCTTATTGCATTCCTTGTAGTGTTGGAATGCTGACAGTAACCCATCCTTCTTTATATGGTTTAAAGCCCTTTTTTTTCCTCTTTAGCAAGGCTTTTTACATTACAGTTTAGCCACCCAGGTTTAACCTTCGCTCTTCTATATTTATTTCCCATTGGAATGCACTGCGTGACACCTTTGTTTAATATGCTCCTAAAGCATTCCCATTTTTCTTCCGTGTTCAATGTATCTAAGATTTGGTCCCAATTGATGTCATGTAGTAATGACTGCAGTTCCGAAAAATTGTCTCATCTGAAATTTAGTGTTCTTGTGCTTCCCTCGTGCCTCCCTTTTCTATGATTGCTAGATCCCAAGTTGTCCCGTATCGCTACATCTGAGATCAGACTTGGATCGTTTGTAATTAATAGATCTAACAGGGCATTCTTTCTAGTCTGGAAATCCACTAATTGGGACATGAAGTTGTCCTGTAAGACATTCATGAAAGGATGGGTCTTTAATGAGTGAGCTGTCCCCTCCGCCCAGTCAATATCGGGATAATTGAAGTCCCCCATTATGATGACGTTTCCCTGTCTAACTGACATTTCCAACTGTGATAGGAGGTCTGGCTCCTCCTCCTCCTTCAGGTTGGTTGGCCTAGAACATACCCCCACTACTAATTTACCACTTACTTCTCTTTGAAGTTCTACGCACACGGATTCCACCCCCCCCTCGTCCCATTCGTAATATTGATCCTCTCTACCACCCTTGCATCGTTTTTTTACATATATACACATCCCTCCCCCTCTTCTACCTTCCCTGTCCTTACGATACAAGGAATACCCGTGGACATTTGCCAGCCAATCGTGTGAGCTGTCAAACCAGGTTCCCCTTTTATCGAACCAAGTTTCAGTTATTCCCACAAAGTCTAAGTCCTCCTCATGTAATAGAAGGGGGGAGAATGGGCAGTGGCGGAACTACTGCCATAGCGACCCATGGCCCGCAGCTGAGTGGGGCCTGGTGAGCATGGCCGATCCTAGGCGGGTGTGCGCCCCGGCGCTGTAAGCTGCCGCAGAGATGAGGCACCGAGCCGCAGAAGCTGTGGCACGCCACTTGACTGCACTGGTTGCTAGAATCGCCGGCCTCCCGGTACCTAGAAACCAGTGACGTCAGAGGCCGCGGCCGCCCCAGCATTCATAGCACGCCTCCTCCACGGCTGGAAAACGAGCTGGGCTCCACCCACCTCTGCCATCTTTAGACAGCGTGGCTCAGAGGGAGGGAAGCGAGCAGAGTGAGAGGAGCGTTTCTGAAAAGAGATGCCTGCCTTGCTGTGAGACTGTGAGTGACTGCACTGCACCTGACATGAACCGAGGCCTTACCCTGTAAGTAATTTGAGGTGCCATCAAAAGCAGCCACTGTGCCCATCAAACGCAGCCACTGTACCCGTCAAACGCAGCCACTGTGCCATCAAAAGCAGCCACTGTGCCCGTGAAACGCAGCCACTGTGCCCGTCAAAAGCAGCCACTGTGCCATCAAACGCAGCCACTGTGCCCGTCAAAAGCAGCCACGGTGCCCGTCAAAAGCAGCCACTGTGCACGTCAAAAGCAGCCACTGTGCCCAAACGCAGCCACTGTGCCCAAACGCAGCCACTGTGCCCATCAAACGCAGCCACTGTGCCCATCAAACACAGCCACTGTGCCCGTCAAAAGCAGCCACTATGCCCAAATGCAGCCACTGTGCCTAAATGCAGCCACTGTGCCCATCAAACGCAGACACTGTGCCCATCAAACGCAGCCACTGTGCCCGTCAAAAGCAGCCACTGTGCCCGTCAAAAGCAGCCACTGTGCCCGTCAAAAGCAGCCACTGTGTCCATTAAACGCATGGGGGGGGCCCATACAACATTTTGCTATGGGGCCCTGTGATTTCTAGTTATGCCCCTGGTTATGGGGTTTATTATGGGGGGTTATGATTATTTATTGACTCACAAATTGTCGGAGGGAACCCATATCACCCCACCAAATGTGATGACATCACAGATAAGAAGCCACCAAATCAGGCGGCCTCTAAAAAAAATAAAAAATACATTTCTATTGATTTTGTGTTACAATATATTGTTTTTAAAACAATTTTTAAATGTAACGATTTTTCATTCAGCTTTATTGCTAACAGCCCCCCCCATGTCATAGCATAACAGAAAAGAAAGGTCCTCATTAACCACTTCCTGTCTGTGCAAATTTCTAACCTTTCACATTCATTATTATCAGGATTGTATTCTGGAAAATTACCCAGAACTTGGCAAACATGATATCATTTCTCAAAGCAGAGGCCCTGGAGAATAAAACGGTGGCTGCTGCAACTTTTTTTTCATATCACACAATACAGCGTCTGGGAGCGTTTACAAGCCTCCTGCTGCTGCTGATGTGACCCTCACATCAACGGCAGCGAAAGAGTTAAAGATGGCGGTCCAGTCGCATCGACGCGCATTAAGATCACAACAGGCATGTCCATCCTGAGCTCCACTATACAAGGAATACGATTCATCCTCACATTACAGGTCCACTTTCATTCAGTCACACCGGCTGACAGAACGTTTCTGAGCAGCTGAGGAAAAGCTGACGTTATTATCACACGGCGAAGGGGGGGGGGGGCGCTGGGTGTGCGTTGGGGGGGAGGGGAGCGGGAAGGGGGGGCGCTGGGTGTGCGGCTCAGACAGCGAAGACTTGGTTCTGCGTAGTTATTATTCTTGAGGGACCGCCTAACGCTTTCTCACCTTCGACAATTAAATGAATGAGCTCTCTCCTCGCCTCGCTGTATTGCATTTTTAATAAGCACGTTTTTTTTTTGTCTGTTTTTCGTTTAACAGATAAAATATACGGCGATTATAGAAGAGCGCGCAGATGCCGCCGCCGCCGCTTTCCATGAATATATCTGCCGGGCCGGATCTCCAGAAAAGCTCCGCGGGCTCCGGGAACTCAGGCTGGGCCGGGGGCCAACTCCGCAGGAAATGTCATAATACTTTGCCGGGTGGTTCAAAAAGGGGGCCCTAAACCAAAGTCGCCGCGGTGCCCATAGCAACAGTGGATTCTCCCCACCCCCCTCCTTACTATAAGCTAGAAGATCGAAGTGCCTGCTCAGTGGCTTTGGGCAACAGATATACTTAATAAACAGACCCCTCATTCTCTGATAAATGTGCATAGCCCATCACCCGGAGAACCGGCATGTTCTGTGTGAATTAGACAACGAATGTTCTTTAGGCTATTTTCTCTTCTGATCGAATGTCCTTTTCTTATGGGCAGTAGTTAAATACTGCATTATGGCCACTAGATGGAGCTGAGGAGCATAGGAAGTACATACACTATGCTACCAAAAGTATTGGTCCCCCCCCCTTTACACACACATGAACTTTAATGACTTCCCAGTCTTAGTCCGTAGGGTTCAATATTGAGTTGGCTCCTCCCCTTTGCAGCTATAACAGCTTCACCTCTTCTGGGAAGGCCGTCCACAAGGTTTAGGAGGGTGTCTATGGGAATGTTTGACCATTCTTCCAGAAGAGCATTTGTGAGGTCAGACACTGATGTTGGACCAGAAGGACTGGCTCTCAGTCTCCACTCTAATTCATCCCAAAGGTGTTCTATCGGGTTGAGGTCAGGACTCTGTGTAGGCCAGTCAAGTTCCTCCACCCCAAACTCGCTCATCCATGTCTTTATGGACCTTGGTTATTATTATTATAACCATAATATTGTTATTATTATACAGGATTTATATGGCGCCAACAGTTTGCGCGCACACATTACAATAGGATTCAATACAGAAGGATAAGGAGAGCCCTGATCCTGAGAACTTACAATTTAAAAAGGGGGTACTACAAACGGTAATAACTGCATGGGATGATCTGATGGAGGAGGCCGAAGTACAATTTTTAGGTGTAGGTGGGAGTAGGCTTCCCTGAATAAATTAGTTTTCAAGGATTGCCTAAAAGGTAGATACGTTAGGGGCTGACTGGACATACTGGGAGAGAAGTTCCAGAGGATGGGAGAGGCTCTGGAGAAGTCTTGGAGGTGGTCAGGCTAGGGGCTGATCGGATATACTGGGGCAGGGAGTTCCAGAGGATGGGAGAGGCTCTGGAGAAGTCCTGAAGGTGGGCAGGTTAGGGGCTGATTGGATATACCGGGAGAGAAGTTCCAGAGGTTGGGAGAGGCTCTGGAGAAGTCCTGAAGGTGGACAGGGTAGGGGCTGATCGGATATACTGGGGCAGGGAGTTTCAGAGGATGGGAGAGGCTCTGGAGAAGTCCTGAAGGCGAGGAGGTGACGGGGTGTCAGGGATGTTATACACAGACATCCAATACAGGTGATCGGATCGTTGGGCTGCACCAAGGAATCAGGAACAAACAAGTCAATGAAAAAAGTATCTTTATAAAAGATAAGGACACACGTGTAACCAAACAGCAAACTATAAACAAGTAAATAAGTGAAAAACACAGCAAACCCCAAAACCACCTAATATATATGGAACAGGCAGGGACAAGCTGGGACAGGCAGGGACAAGGGCAAGCAGAGGAATTCTGAAGCAATGAGCTTTAGTTCAGGGCGGGTTTATATAGACCAGCAGACCCATAACACGTGTGCCAGATAGCTGGTCATCCAGGCATGGTGACACCCGCTGGTGGCCACCAGAATTACACCCTTTGGTGCTGAGCCTAACAGTGCCCCCAGCAGGTGAAACCAGTAATGACACCGTTCCCGACAGTTCCCCCTCCTAAAGGAGTGGCCTCCGGACACTCCATTCAGCCCTGGGTACGACAGTCCGAGTGGGTGCAGAAACACCTTAAAAGGTTTCCCTGCTGAGTCTGCGGACTTCTTCGCACCTCCAAGGCCAGAGTCCTTTAGTTCACTGGGGGACTTGCCACCAGAGTCCAAAAATAGGACACGCACCCCACCACCCGGGTCAGGGAGTTTGGATCCAGAGATGAAAATTAGCAGGGCGACGGGCAAGAACCCATCGGAGGCGAACCACACAGGGGCATTACATTCAGGCTGGGCAACAAGCAGGATTGACACAGCGGCAAGATGGGCGCCAGTAAGGAAAACATCAGTGGCTAGCTTGGGCGCCAGGAACAGGTTTAGCAGGCACCATGTCATCAGGTTGGGTGGCGGGCCGAGGCACAACAAGCTGGGCAGCGAACCGAGGCACATCAGGCTGGGCAGCGAACCGAGGCACATCAGGCTGGGCCGCGAACCGAGGCACATCAGGCAGGGCCGCGAACCGAGGCACAACAGGCTGGGCCGTGAACTGAGGCACAACAGGCTGGGCCGCGAAGCGAGGCACAACAGGCTGGGCAGCGAACCGAGGCACAACAGGCTGGGCCGCGAATCGAGGCACATCAGGCTGGGCCGCGAACCGAGGCACAATAGGCTGGGCCGCGAACCGAGGCACATCAGGCTGGCCTGCGAATCGAGGTACATCAGGCTGGGCAGCGAACTGAGGCACAACAGGCTGGGCAGCGAAGCGAGGCACATCAGGCTGAGCAGCGAACCGAGGCACAACAGGCTGGGCAGCGAACCGAGGCACAACAGGCTGGGCCGTGAACCGAGGCACAACAGGCTGGGCCGCGAACCGAGGCACAACAGGCTGGGCAGCGAACCGAGGCACAACAGGCTGGGCCGCGAATCGAGGCACATCAGGCTGGGCCGCGAACCGAGGCACAATAGGCTGGGCCGCGAACCGAGGCACATCAGGCTGGCCTGCGAATCGAGGTACATCAGGCTGGGCAGCGAACTGAGGCACAACAGGCTGGGCAGCGAAGCGAGGCACAACAGGCTGAGCAGCGAACCGAGGCACAACAGGCTGGGCAGCGAACCGAGGCAAATCAGGCTGGGCAGCGAACTGAGGCACATCACGCTGGGCCGCGAACTGAGGCACATCAGGCTGGGCCGCGAGCCGAGGCACAACAGGCTGGGCCGCGAACCGAGGCACATCAGGCTGGGCCGCAAACCGAGGCACAACAGGCTGGGCCGCGAATCGAGGCACATCAGGCTGGGCCGCGAACCGAGGCACAACAGGCTGGGCCGCGAACCGAGGCACATCAGGCTGGCCTGCGAATCGAGGTACATCAGGCTGGGCAGCGAACTGAGGCACAACAGGCTGGGCAGCAAAGCGAGGCACAACAGGCTGGGCAGTGAACCGAGGCACAACAGGCTGGGCAGCGAACCGAGGCAAATCAGGCTGGGCAGCGAACTGAGGCACATCAGGCTGGGCCGCGAACCGAGGCACATCAGGCTGGGCCGCGAACTGAGGCACAACAGGCTGGGCCGCGAACCGAGGCACATGAGGCTGGGCCGCGAACCGAGGCACATGAGGCTGGGCCGCAAACCGAGGCACAACAGGCTGGGCAGCGAACCGAGGCACAACAGGCTGGGCAGCAGACTCTGGGTCATCTGGCTCGGCAGCAGACTCTGGGTCATCTGGCTCGGCAGCAGGCTCTGGGTCATCTGGCTCGGCAGCAGGCTCTGGGTCATCTGGCTCGGCAGCAGGCTCTGGGTCATCTGGCTCGGCAGCAGGCTCTGGGTCATCTGGCTCGGCAGCAGGCTCTGGGTCATCTGGCTCGGCAACAGGCTCTGGGTCATCTGGCACGGCAGCAGGCTCTGGGTCATCTGGCTCGGCAGCAGGCTCTGGGTCATCTGGCTCGGCAGCAGGCTCTGGGTCATCTGGCTGGGCAGCAGGCTCTGGGTCATCTGGCTGGGCAGCAGGCTCTGGGTCATCTGGCTGGGCAGCAGGCTTCGGGTCATCTGGCTGGGCAGCAGGCTTCGGGTCATCTGGCTGGGCAGCAGGCTTCGGGTCATCTGGCTGGGCAGCAGGCTTTGGGTCAAATGGCTCGGCAGCAGGCTCTGGGTCATCTGGCTCGGCAGCAGACTCTGGGTCATCTGGCTCGGCAGCAGACTCTGGGTCATCTGGCTCGGCAGCAGACTCTGGGTCATCTGGCTCGGCAGCAGACTCTGGGTCATCTGGCTCGGCAGCAGACTCTGGGTCATCTGGCTCGGCAGCAGACTCTGGGTCATCTGGCACGGCAGCAGGCTCTGGGTCATCTGGCTCGGCAGCAGGCTCTGGGTCATCTGCCTCGGCAGCAGGCTCTGGGTCATCTGCCTCGGCAGCAGGCTCTGGGTCATCTGCCTCGGCAGCAGGCTCTGGGTCATCTGCCTCGGCAGCAGGCTCTGGGTCATCTGCCTCGGCAGCAGGCTCTGGTTCATCTGCCTCGGCAGCAGGCTCTGGGTCATCTGGCTGGGCAGCAGACCCTGGGTCATCTGGCTCGGCAGCAGGCTCTGGGTCATCTGGCTGGGCAGCAGACTCTGGGTCATCTGGCTGAGCAGCAGGCTCTGGGTCATCTGGCTGAGCAGCAGGCTCTGGGTCATCTGGCTGGGCAGCAGGCTCTGGGTCATCTGGCTGGGCAGCAGGCTCTGGGTCATCTGGCTGGGCAGCAGGCTCTGGGTCATCTGGCTGGGCAGCAGGCTTCGGGTCATCTGGCTGGGCAGCAGGCTTCGGGTCATCTGGCTGGGCAGCAGGCTTCGGGTCATCTGGCTGGGCAGCAGGCTTTGGGTCATCTGGCTGGGCAGCAGGCTCTGGGTCATCTGGCTGGGCAGCAGGCTCTGGGTCATCTGGCTGGGCAGCAGGCTTCGGGTCATCTGGCTGGGCAGCAGGTTCTGGGTCATCTGGCTGGGTAACAGGCTTCGGGTCATCTAGCTGGACAGCAGATATTGAAACATCAGGCCGGGCAGCGAACACCATATCCGCAGGCTGGGTAACGGGTACCGGCTCAACAAGCTGGGTAACGGGCAGCAGCTCCACAGGCTGGGTAATGGGCACCGGCTCCACAGGCTGGGTAACGGGTACAGGCTCCACAGGCTGGGTAACAGGCACAGGCTCCACAGGCTGGAACACAGGCATCGGCTCCACAGGCTGGAACACGGGCATCGGCTCCACAGGCTGGAAGACAAGCACCGGAACTTCAGGCTGGAACACGGGCACTGGAACTTCAGGCTGGAGCGGATCAGCTGGTGAGGAGGCAGGATTGGATACGGGCATGATGGTATGAGTTGGGAACAACTTCCGCTTCTTTTTGGTTTTAGCCACTGAGGATATGCATGTGGGTACAGGGCTGTAGGTATTGGATGCAGCTGGTAGAAGCGAAGAGCTGAAGGATGGTAAAACAGAGGGAGCAGGTTTTGAAGGGAGATTTAGTGGAGCTGATGGAGGAAGCCGAGAAGAAGCAGGAGGGTTAAAGGCAGGGTGGGTGCAGCAGGAGGAAACAGGGTACTGGTACTTCATTGGCAGAAGGGTATATTGGGCGGCAACTGTGGTTGTTGGGGGTAAAGGAGAGGAAGACATCCCAGCAGGCTGGTATCTAGACACAGCAATGGGTGATTGGGAGCTGACAGAGGATGAGTGCAACAAGCCTGACCAGGCCTGTAATAATGGTTGCACCAAATCAGGTTTGCACATTGCTTGTCTGACCAGAGACTGCACTGACTCAATACGTTCTGCAAGCACTTGCTGAGGCTGTTGTCTTCCAACAGCCAAACCAAAGATTCTACCTGAGCTGCACTAAAAGGGGGTGTATAGTCATAAACGGGGGTGTATAGTCATAAAAGGGGGTGTATAGTCATAAAAGGGGGTGTATAGTCATAAACGGGGGTGTATAGTCATAAACGGGGGTGTATAGTCATAAAAGGGGGTGTATAGTCATAAACGGGGGTGTATAGTCATAAACGGGGGTGTATAGTCATAAAAGGGGGTGTATAGTCATAAACGGGGGTGTATAGTCATAAACGGGGGTGTATAGTCATAAAAGGGGGTGTATAGTCATAAACGGGGGTGTATAGTCATAAAAGGGGGTGTATAGTCATAAACGGGGGTGTATAGTCATAAAAGGGGGTGTATAGTCATAAAAGGGGGTGTATAGTCATAAACGGGGGTGTATAGTCATCACCCCCCCCCCCCCCCCAGCGACATCAGACAGACCCAACTCAGCACAGATCTGAATTCATGGTTGCACGTCTGCCTTGGTCAATAAAAACATGAGCTAGACGGATGCATTCTCACAATCGTTCCCTAGTGTATTCACCCAACGTCTGTCATCAGTTGCCAGGAGCGATAAAGACAGAATATTTTCAGAATCCATCTTTCAACAATAGCAAAGTGCTCAGACCCAATTCCCAGGTACAACCGATCTGATCGCATGGCCTCAGAATTCTGTCAGGGATGTTATACACAGACATCCAATACAGGTGATCGGATCGTTGGGCTGCACCAAGGAATCCGGGACAAACAAGTCAATTTACTAAAGATAAGGACACACGTGTAACCAAACAGAAAACAAGTAAATAAGTGAAGAACACAGCAAACCCCAAAACCACCTAATATATATACACGAGCAAAGGAAACAAACATGGAATAAAGAAGGCAGGGATGAAAGCAACAGGGGAACAGAAACCCGGAATAAGGAAGCAGATCGTAAGGAGCAGGGAACAGGACTCAAGGACAGGATTCACAGAACGGGGTCCAGGAACAAGCTGGAACAAAACCTGGAACAGGCAGGGACAAGCTGGAACAAAACCTGGAACAGGCAGGGACAAGCTGGAACAAAACCTGGAACAGGCAGGGACAAGCTGGAACAAAACCTGGAACAGGCAGGGACAAGCTGGAACAAAACCTGGAACAGGCAGGGACAAGCTGGAACAAAACCTGGAACAGGCAGGGACAAGCTGGAACAAAACCTGGAACAGGCAGGAACAAGCTGGAACAAAACCTGGAACAGGCAGGGACAAGCTGGAACAAAACCTGGAACAGGCAGGGACAAGCTGGAACAAAACCTGGAACAGGCAGGGACAAGCTGGAACAAAACCTGGAACAGGCAGGGACAGGCAGGGACAAAACCTGGAACAGGCAGGGACAAGCTGGAACAAAACCTGGAACAGGCAGGGACAGGCAGGGACAAAACCTGGAACAGGCAGGAACAAGCTGGAACAAAACCTGGAACAGGCAGGGACAAGCTGGAACAAAACATGGAACAGGCAGGGACAGGCAGGGACAAAACCTGGAACAGGCAGGGACAAGCTGGAACAAAACCTGGAACAGGCAGGGACAAAACCTGGAACAGGCAGGAACAAGCTGGAACAAAACCTGGAACAGGCAGGAACAAGCTGGAACAAAACCTGGAACAGGCAGGGACAAAACCTGGAACAGGCAGGAACAAGCTGGAACAAAACCTGGAACAGGCAGGGACAAGCTGGAACAAAACCTGGAACAGGCAGGAACAAGCTGGAACAAAACCTGGAACAGGCAGGGACAGGCAGGGACAAAACCTGGAACAGGCAGGAACAAGCTGGAACAAAACCTGGAACAGGCAGGGACAAGCTGGAACAAAACATGGAACAGGCAGGGACAGGCAGGGACAAAACCTGGAACAGGCAGGGACAAGCTGGAACAAAACCTGGAACAGGCAGGGACAAAACCTGGAACAGGCAGGAACAAGCTGGAACAAAACCTGGAACAGGCAGGAACAAGCTGGAACAAAACCTGGAACAGGCAGGGACAAAACCTGGAACAGGCAGGAACAAGCTGGAACAAAACCTGGAACAGGCAGGGACAAGCTGGAACAAAACATGGAACAGGCAGGGACAAGCTGGAACAAAACATGGAACAGGCAGGGACAAGCTGGAACAAAAACCTGGAACAGGCAGGAACAAGCTGGAACAAAACATGGAACAGGCAGGGACAAGCTGGAACAAAACCTGGAACAGGCAGGGACAAGCTGGAACAAAACATGGAACAGGCAGGGACAGGCAGGGACAAAACCTGGAACAGGCAGGGACAAGCTGGAACAAAACCTGGAACAGGCAGGGACAAAACCTGGAACAGGCAGGAACAAGCTGGAACAAAACCTGGAACAGGCAGGAACAAGCTGGAACAAAACCTGGAACAGGCAGGGACAAAACCTGGAACAGGCAGGAACAAGCTGGAACAAAACCTGGAACAGGCAGGGACAAGCTGGAACAAAACATGGAACAGGCAGGGACAAGCTGGAACAAAACATGGAACAGGCAGGGACAAGCTGGAACAAAACCTGGAACAGGCAGGAACAAGCTGGAACAAAACATGGAACCGGCAGGGACAAGCTGGAACAAAACCTGGAACAGGCAGGGACAAGCTGGAACAAAACATGGAACAGGCAGGGACAAGCTGGAACAAAACCTGGAACAGGCAGGAACAAGCTGGAACAAAACATGGAACAGGCAGGGACAAGCAGGGACAAAACCTGGAACAGGCAGGGACAAGGGCTAGCAGAGGATTTCTGAGCAATGAGCTTTAGTTCAGGGCGGGTTTATATAGACCAGCAGACCCATAACAGGTGTGCCAGATAGCTGGTCTGTAGTCCAGGCAGGGAGACACCCGCTGGTGCCCACCAGAATTACACCCTTTGGTGCTGAGCCTAACAGTGCCACCAGCAGGTGAAACCAGTAATGACACCGTTCCTGACACGGGGGCGCTAGAGAGCAGGAGGTCTTGGGACTTCCCACCCTTGACTCTCGGATTTCAGCATCACACGAAAGCCTTAGACCTCCCTTTAGCACCTCCAAGATTTTATACTCAACAAGGAGCTGCACAGGTGATGCTTCAAACTTTTTGGCTGGTCTCTCGCTTTTGCGCATGCGTGGAGAAAACCCCGTTCTTTCCTATGGAGAGCCTATCTATTAGGCATCCTAACAATATCTAAACTCCCCATAGAAATCAACAGTATTTTTTTTTTCATGCTCAGAAGAAGCGAGGAGTCAATACAGCGGGGAAAAATACTGATCGTCTCCTCTGCAGATTGTGTAGTTTTGCCCCCTTACATAGAAATGAAGGGTCTATAATTGTTATCAGAGGTGTATTTTATATGATAGAGACAGAATATCAACCAAAAATCCAGAAATATCACACAATACAAATGTTATAAATGGAGTAAAATAAGTATTTGATCCCCAACCAACAATAATTCTCCCCCCACAGACACTACAGTAGGTCCTCATGTGGTATATATGGAGTATATAGAGAGTGTATATAGTTTATATGGAGTATATAGAGAGTGTATATAGTATATATGGAGTATATAGAGGGTGTATATAGTATATATGGGGGGTATATATGGAGTATATAGAGAGTGTATATAGTATATATGGGGGTATATATGGAGTATATAGAGGGTGTATATAGTATATATGGGGGTATATATGGAGTATATAGAGAGTGTATATAGTATATATGGGGGGTATATATGGAGTATATAGAGAGTGTATATAGTATATATGGAGTATATAGAGAGTGTATATAGTATATATGGGGGGTATATAGAGAGTGTATATAGTATATATGGGGGGTATATATGGAGTATATAGAGAGTGTATATAGTATATATGGGGGTATATATGGAGTATATAGAGAGTGTATATAGTATATATGGGGGTATATATGGAGTATATAGAGGGTGTATATAGTATATATGGGGGGTATATATGGAGTATATAGAGAGTGTATATAGTATATATGGGGGTATATATGGAGTATATAGAGGGTGTATATAGTATATATGGGGGGTATATATGGAGTATATAGAGAGTGTATATAGTATATATGGTGGAGTATATAGAGGGTGTATATAGTATATATGGGGGGTATATATGGAGTATATAGAGAGTGTATATAGTATATATGGGGGTATATATGGAGTATATAGAGAGTGTATATAGTATATATGGGGGTATATATGGAGTATATAGAGGGTGTATATAGTATATATGGGGGTATATATGGAGTATATAGAGAGTGTATATAGTATATATGGTGGAGTATATAGAGGGTGTATATAGTATATATGGGGGGTATATATGGAGTATACACAGACACTACAGTAGGTGCTCATGTGGTACACAGATTAGTCCTGTCAATGTAAGAAGGTTCTCCTAACGACAACTCGTTATGTGTATAAAAGACGCCTGTCCACAGAATCTCTTCCATCCAATCCTCACCATCATGGGGAAGACCAAAGATCTGTCAGAGGACGTCGGGGAGAAGATTGGAGACCTGCACAAGGCTGGAATGGGCTACAAGACCATCAGCAAGAAGATTGGTGAGGAGGAGACAAGTGTTGGGGCGATTATTCACAAATGGAAGAAATACAAAATAACCATCAATCGTCCTCAGTCTGGAGCTCCATGGAAGATTTCTCCTCATGGGGTGAGGATGGACATGAGAAAAGTGAGGGATCCGCCCAGAACTACATGGGAGGAGCTTGTGAAGGATCTCAAGGCAGTTGGGACCACAGTCACCAAACAAACCATTGGACACAATACACCACCATGGATTGAAGACACATGTACAGGTCCATCTGAAGTCCGACAATGAACATCTAAATGATTCAGAGAAGGATTGGGAGAAAGTTCTGTGGTCAGAAGAGACTAAAATTCAGCTCTTTGGCATCAACTCAACTCGCCATGTTTAGAGGAAGAAAAATGCTGACTATGACCCTAAGAACATCATCCCTACAGTCACACACCCATCCCTACAGTCACACATCATCCCTACAGTCACACCATCCCTACAGTCACATCATCCCTACAGTCACATCATCCCTACAGTCACACATCATCCCTACAGTCACACCCCATCCCTACAGTCACATCATCCCTACAGTCACACATCATCCCTACAGTCACATCATCCCTACAGTCACACACCATCCCTACAGTCACATCATCCCTACAGTCACATCATCCCTACAGTCACATCATCCCTACAGTCACACATCATCCCTACAGTCACATCATCCCTACAGTCACACCCCATCCCTACAGTCACATCATCCCTACAGTCACATCATCCCTACAGTCACACACCATCCCTACAGTCACATCATCATCCCTACAGTCACATCATCCCTACAGTCACATCATCCCTACAGTCACACATCATCCCTACAGTCACACATCATCCCTACAGTCACACCCCATCCCTACAGTCACATCATCCCTACAGTCACACATCATCCCTACAGTCACATCATCCCTACAGTCACACATCATCCCTACAGTCACATCATCCCTACAGTCACATCATCCCTACAGTCACATCATCCCTACAGTCACACACCATCCCTACAGTCACATCATCCCTACAGTCACATCATCCCTACAGTCACATCATCCCTACAGTCACACATCATCCCTACAGTCACATCATCCCTACAGTCACACCCCATCCCTACAGTCACATCATCCCTACAGTCACATCATCCCTACAGTCACATCATCCCTACAGTCACACACGGAGGAGGAAACATGATGATTTGGGGTGTTTCTCTGATAAAGGTTCAGGCCGATTTTGCCGCATTGAGGGGCCAATGGGCGGGGCCATGTATTGTAAGATCTTGGAGGAGAACCTTCTTCCCTCACCCAGAACACTGAAGATGGGTCATGGATGGGTCTTCCAGCATGACAATGACCCAAAACATATCACCAAGGCAACAAGGGAGGGGCTCATTAAGGTCATGGCGTGGCCTAGCCAAGAGCGTGTATGGAGTTGTGGATTGTCCTTTATCCATTCATCATCCTGCACCCGACAGCTCAGGAGGAGTTTCATTAACTTGGGGTAGTAGCACCTTTCTTTGTTGTTTATGGCCAGTCTCCAGACCTTAATCCTATAGAAAATGTATGGAGGAGATGAAACTTCGAGTTGCCAAGAAACCTTCAGGATTTAGAGAAGATCTGTAAAGAAGAGAAAATCCCTCCTGAGATGTGTGGAAACTGATCACCACCTACAAGAAACGTCTGACCTCTGTGATCTCCAACAAGGGTTTCTCCACCAACTACTAAGTCATGTTCTGTGAAGGGGATCAAATACTTATTTTACTCACTGAACTCCATTTATAACATTTGTATTGTGTGATTTTTCTGGATTTTTGGTTGATATTCTGTCTCTATCATATAAAATACACCTCTGATAAAAATTATAGACCCTTCATTTCTATGTAAGTGGGCAAAACTTACACAATCTGCAGGGGAGACAATTATTTTCTGTAACTTTATATACCGGGAGCTCTGCCCCCCCCCCCCCCCCCCCACGGACCATAAAGAAGTGAATGTAAAACTTTGTGGGGTGCCGGGAAAGGGGGTGTAACAAAGTAGAACTATGAATGTGTAATGATCCTTTAAGGGGAATGCATTGTGTTTTCAGATATATTTTATTTCTGTATTTATTACGCTCAGGACGTTTCTTTTTTTCCCCGTCAGGTAAATATGTAATACTTCATATTAATATTTAATATTTGCCACTTGCAGCCAGCGTGGTGACAAGCCCAAGGCAAAGTAGGAACTTTGAAGGATGATTTAATGCTTTTAACTTGAATTGCAAAAAAAAAAAATCAACCGTGTAGAGAGGAGGGGAAGAAACTCTCCAAAGGACACACAAGCTGCTTGATGTCCATATGACCCCAAAACACCGAAACCCCCTGTCCTTCTCCAGTGGGTGGACCACCACCGGGGCTATACTGGGGGGGATTTTACAAAGCACGGAACGCAGCGACCATGGAGAGGAACGGAACGCGCCGAGTCTCCATAAAGAAGCATTGATGTTCAGAACCCTCAATTCTTTTAAGCCAAGAGGCGTTTCCATCGCCAACATCGACCGTCTAAGGAATTATTTATACATTCTGCTGCTTTTTATGTCCTATGAAGTAGCTTTGAAGAGCGATGATAATAATGTGAACCTTTTAGTAACTCTAAGGCTGGGTTAACATATGAGTCGCATGCGGTTCACAGCAGGGTCCGGTGCGTCCTGGTTCACCGCTTCCCCCTTCCCTTCATTAATGATGACCCTTCTTAAGGAAGTTGTAAAGTCTCATGGTTTGCATTCTATGCATTAAAGCGGAGTTACACCCAAAAATGGAACTTCTGCTTTAAGGAAAGGTGACCCCCTGAATTTTTTTTGGGGGTGGAGCAGAAACCCTCTTTGTAGAGGGTCCCAGCTCCCACTTCCTCCCGGGGCTCTGCGGTGCTGGAAGCAAGTTCACCCCTCCCCCCTCCCTCTCGGCAATCATCTGGGACACATCACAGATGATTGCCCGGTCAGTCACAGCGCGGCTCGCGCATGCGCAGTGCGTGCCCGGATGTGAAGCCACAGCCGGACGCTCACAGTTAGAATGCCGGCGCCGCAGAGAGGAGGGGGAGGGAAGACTAGCGGGGCTTCGTTCCCCCGCATCGCTGGACCCTGGGACAGGTAAGTGTCAGATTATTAAAAGTCAGCAGCTGCAGTAGTTGTAGCTGCTGACTTTTCACTTTTTTTTTGTCTTCTGTGATGCAGTTCCCCCCCAGACCCCCCTTTTTCTTACCTGAACCCGGTCTTTCCAGCGATGGGGACGAGCGCCCCAGATCCAGCTGGTGTTTGGGGGTCCTGATTGGACAGATTGGATTTGATTGACAGCCAATGGCTGCACTGCTATCAATGACGTGGGAGGCGGGGGGGGGGGGGCGGGGACAAGTCCTGCTGACACAGCAGCAGCAAGACACAGGAGCGCGCCGCGCGGGTGCCCCAAGGGAGATCGGCTCTCTGACAGGGCACTCAAGAAGAGGAGGAGCCAGAAGTGCCGCTGAAGGACCTCAGAAGAGGAGGATCGGGGCCACTCTGTACAAAACTAACTGCACAGAGGAGGAAAATATATGTTTATTTTTTAAAACGAACCTTTACATCTCCTTTAAGCTGGGTACACACTTAGCTTTTCTTCCGGCTGAACGAAAAAAATGAACATAAATTTTGTGTACAGCGTCGCACGACCGCGCAATTGTCAGACAAAGTAACGCAGTGCCGTATCGCAAAAAATGGCCTGGTCAGGAAGGGGGGTAAAAGCCTTCCCGGAGATGAAGTGGTTAACCTGTGTGGACCCGGCTTTAGCTTTTCTTGACCTGCGGAATGAAGGCTTTGCTACCTTCCATGAGATGCCCGATATTCTCATCCAGCAAAGCTTGGAAAAGTTAGTTGTCCACAGAGAACATCTCAGTCAAGCTTTTTTTAGGATTTCTGATCCACCGATCAATACTTGAGCTATAATAGCCATCTGGAGAAACACAGCCAATATGTACAAGAAAGAAAACCAACCGAATCTAGAGCTGCACCAAACATATTAAAAGGCTGCCAACTAATCACAGGAGACCGGCTCCTAAACCAAAACTATGGGGTGAAAGTTTAGCCCTTTGCGTCAGTTTGTTGAGGCCGGCAATGGTCTAAGGAAAGTACCGGTGTACACAGGAGGTGTAAAGCTCTCCAACTTTCAGTCTGTTGGGTCCCTGGTGGAGGGAGATTTCTCAACTGGAATGACTGTGGCCTTATTAAGTTTGGAAACTAGAGGGTCCACTACTGCCGCTGTGGTGGGATCACTTGCCAAAAAAAAAAAAACCCTTACTAAAGAAGGGAGAGTATCCCAAAAAACAGTTAGGTGGGTCAAAAGAGGCCGAGCCGGGCCTACCCATACCTTACAGATAAAAGTAAAAAAATAAATCAAATCAATGGTAGGTAAAAAGCTCTAGTTGGCCGCTTGGCTTTGCAAGAAAGAATTGGGATATTCTTGGAAGAGTAAGCCTTAGGAGTTTCTTTCACGGATTTAATAGGGACCAATACGAACTCATTTCCCTGTGACAGCCTATAACCAGACACCTTCTCCATGAGATCCAATAATACCCACGTTCTGTTATAAAAGGAGACAGCGCTGTATCCTGGCCTAGGCCGTCAAGGCCCGGGCCTAGGGCGGCACTTTCTGTGGCAGCCGACACCTCTCTCCCCACTGACAGGGACGCACAGCTCACTGGGGACCCCCCTCCTCAGCTCCAATGTTCTTGTGTACACAGCCATGAGGAGGAGGAGGAGCTACAGAGGAGGGACATGAGTGACCTACAAGAGCCACTCCGCTGTTGAGGTCTGTGCATTGGTTACAGTGGAGGGGGACACAGTAACTGGGAGAAAGGGGGGGGGGGCATCCCACAAAAATGACAGGGTGGGTCTTAAACAGGAAGGGGTTTGGCCTTGAGAGGAAAGGGGTGGGTCATATTTAAATGAGGGGGTGCATGAGTTTAGGACAGCACAAAATCTAAATACACCACTGACAGGGGGTACAGGGCCTGAGGGTCCTCCTCATGAGAACGGGACACTTCTTATTAGACTTCTGTAACAAAGGCTTTCTCCATACAAGACATAAAGCTTTGCACCGCCAAGGTAAAGGAGTCAAAGTGGGTCTGCTGAGGCACCCAAAGTCTCCAGCAGGGAGCACAACTTGTAGGTCATGGGATGGTTTGCAGGCTGGGTAAAGTGGGCTTCTAGAAACGGCCCCAAAACACCCAGTCATTGCAAGCAGGTTGGATTTTGCTCCCCATGTCTGCAGTTGCCAGGTTACTATTCCTCTGAGCGTCTGCCATGCACGCCGGAGTGCTGTGTCAGCAACAAAGAGCTGTGTGCAGAAAAGGGCAGCCCCCCCCTCCCAAGAGAAAGCCAGTCAACACTCCTGGCCAAGCGTGACCCACTGTGATCTGCAAGATGTGCAGTGCGGGAGAGCAAAGGGCCACAGGCCGATGTGGGGTCTGTGCTGCTCTCTGAGACCAAAGGACTGCAGACTCCCCATCCTCCTTTCTGCCACAAAGTGGAAGTGACATGTAGTAAGGACAGAAAGCCAAAAACAAAAAGGTGCCCGTGGATTCCACCAGTAGGGGGCCACCCCTAGGCTGTTCTTTTGTTTGTACCTAGTGTCCTTCACCTGCAGGTGGCACTATAACTAGGAAAAAAAGTTTTTGACTATACAAATGCCATCATTTTTTTTTTAAGGAAATGTACATAGACCACCCAATGTTAGAACAACAAAACAAAACACAATGATATCACATGGGCAGCATAGTGACTAAGTGATTCGAATTTCTGTCTAGCAGCACTTGGGTTGCGGGTTCGAATCCCAACCATGGAGTTTGCATGCTCTCCCTGTACCTGCGTGGGTTTCCTCCCACACTCCAATGACATGCTGGGAGCTTAATTGGCCCCAGTATGTGTATGAATGAGTGTGAGTTAGGGGCCTTAGATTGTAAGCTCCTCAGGGCAGGGAGTGATGTGAATGTACAATATACAACATATTACCAAAGGTATTGGGACACCTGCCTTTACATGCACATGAACCTTAATAATACATTTTATTTGTAATGCACTTTACATCAAACGGTCTCAAAGTGCTGAAATGACATCCCAGTCTTAGTCCGGAGGGTTCAATATTGAGTTGGCTCCGCCCTTTGCAGCTATAACAGCTTCACCTCTTCTGGGAAGGCCGTCCACAAGGTTTAGGAGGGTGTCTATGGGAACGTTTGACCATTCTTCCAGAAGAGCATTTGTGAGGTCAGGTACTGATGTTGGATGAGAAGGCCTGGATTGCAGTCTCTAATTTATCCCAAAGGAGTCCTCACCTCAATCCAATGGAGGTCAGTCAAGTTCCTCCTCCACCCCAAACTTGCACATCCATGTCTTTATGGACCTTGATTTGTACACTGGTGGGCAGTCATGTTGGAACAGGAAGGGGCCGTCCCTAAACTTCCCACAAAGTAGAGAGCATGAAATTGTCCAAAATGTCTTGGTATGCTGATGCCTTAAGAGTTCCCTTCACTGGAACTAAGGGGCCAAGCCCAACCCCTGAAAAACAACCCCCACACCATAATCCCCCCTCCCCCCCCACACTATAATCCCCCCTCCACCAAGTGATTTGGAGTCCTGACCTCAACCTAATGTAGACTGAGAGCCAGGCCTGCTCATCCAATTCATCCTAAAAGTGTTCTATCGGTTGAGGTCAGGACTCTGTGCAGGCCAGTCAAGTTCTGTCACCCCAAACTCGCTCATCTGTGTCTTTATGGACCGGTCCAAATCATTTGGTGGAGGAGGGATTATGGTGTGGGGGGGGGGGGGATTATGCTGTGGGGGGAGGGGGGATTATGGTGTGGGGGGGAGGGGGGATTATGGTGTGAGGTGGTTTTTCAGGGGTTGGGCTTGGCCCCTTAATTTCCAGTGAAGGGAACTCTTAAGGCGTCAGCATACCAAGACATTTTAGACAATTTCATGCTCCCAACTTTGTGGGAACAGTTTGGGGGCGGTCCCTTCCTGTTCCAACATGACTGCCCACCAGTGCACAAAGCAAAGTCCATAAAGACATGGATGAGCGAGTTTGGGATGGGGGAACTTGACTGACCTCCATCGGGTTGAGGTCAGGACTCCTTTGGGATGAATTAGACATGGCAATCCAGACCTTCTTGTCCAACATCAGTGCCTGACCTCACAAATGCTCTTCTGGAAGAATGATCAAACATTCCCATAGACACCCTCCTAAACCTTGTGGACGGCCTTCCCAGAAGAGGTGAAGCTGTTATAGCTGCAAAGCGCGGAGCCAACTCAATATTGAACCCTCCGGACTAAGACTGGGATGTCATTAAAGTTCATGTGCGTGTAAAGGCAGGCGTCCCGATACTTTTGGGAATATACTGTATATTGTACATTCACCTCACTCCCTGCTCTGAGGAGCTTACAATCTAAGGCCCCTAACTCAAACTCATTCATACACATACTGGGGCCAATTAATCTCCCAGCATGTCATTGGAGTGTGGAGAACATGCAAACTCCATGGTTGGGATTCGAACCCGCGACCCAAGTGCTGCTAGACGGTAATATAGCAGTGATGGTGAACCTCGGCACCCCAGGTGTTTTGGAACTACATTTCCCATGAGGCTCAGGCACTCTGCAATGTAGTGGAGCAATCATGGGAAATGTAGTTCCGAAACATCTGGGGGTGCCGAGGTTCTCCATCACTGCTATGTAGTATACAAGTAAAGTGCGGCATAAACTGAGGACGCTATAAAAGTACCTGTAATAAAAAAATAAAAGACAAAAGAACAGAACACATTCTCCTTTATTAAGTTTTACAATTGTAATATTAAACATTGTGAACAAAAAAAAAGAAAAGAAATAAAAAAAGAATAATAATAATAAAAAAAGAAAAAAAAAAAGGAAGTTCTACTATCACCCCTACTAGGTACAGCATAGTTCTGTTATTGTGTCTGCTCACATAACATCCTTCTGCAGAACATCTCCTGCCTCCTGAGCTACATACATGATGGCTTCCCGGTGACGTCACCCAGGCTCATCTTGGGCGAACGATTAAAAAGTAACAGATAATCCTTCACACTGTAAAAAATCTCCCATTTACGGAACGTATGATTATCTCCCAGTCACCTCTACCGGAAACGTCTCTACCCAACCGCCACAGAAACTCTGCCTATGTACATCGAAAAAACTACTTAACTTAAATATTAACCCCTCTGCCCCCCCTCCCCTCCCCCCCCCCCCTACCTGACTATTCATCCCCCTCTACCTCCCCCGCCTTCCCATACAAACCATTTCCCATTGATACGCCCCCACAGAACCTCCCATCCCCTCCCTTACAGAAGCTCCCGGTTATGTCGAATGCTTTTCAGGTATCAGCAAATAAAAAAAAAAAAAGAAAAAAGTGCAGACGTGGAAAACCTAGGAGGAGAAAACGGGGAGCGAGGAAGGGAAGGGTAACAAGAGAGTTGTCAGGGAGATGATGGAGCGGCGTGAGGAAGAAGTGGTCCCTTCGGGAATATTCGGAACGGTTAGGATTTTAATTGTCCCGTTTGTGCATTAATCAGCTGAAAGAGAACGAGAGAGGATTACAAATCTTCCGAAAATCATTCAAAGGTCAAAATAAATAATAATAGACAATAGAGAACACCGACAATCCAATATATACTTCCCCGAAATGTCTCCTTGTGAGTGCTGCCTGTCTACTGTGATGTCACCGCTCTCTAGTGATTGGACAAGCTGCCTGTCTACTGTGATGTCACCGCTCTCTAGTGATTGGACAAGCTGCCTGTCTACTGTGATGTCACCGCTCTCTAGTGATTGGACAGGCTGCCTGTCTACTGTGATGTCACCGCTCTCTAGTGATTGGATAGGCTGCATTCTCAGTGATGTCACCGCTCTCTAGTGATTGGACAGGCTGCCTGTCTACTGTGATGTCACCGCTCTCTAGTGAATGGATAGGCTGCATTCTCAGTGATGTCATCGCTCTCTAGTGATTGGACAGGCTGCCTGTCTACTGTGATGTCACCGCTCTCTAGTGAATGGATAGGCTGCATTCTCAGTGATGTCATCGCTCTCTCGTGATTGGACAGGCTGCCTGTCTACTGTGATGTCACCGCTCTCTAGTGATTGGATAGGCTGCATTCTCAGTGATGTCACCGCTCTCTAGTGATTGGACAGGCTGCCTGTCTACTGTGATGTCACCGCTCTCTAGTGAATGGATAGGCTGCATTCTCAGTGATGTCATCGCTCTCTAGTGATTGGACAGGCTGCCTGTCTACTGTGATGTCACCGCTCTCTAGTGAATGGATAGGCTGCATTCTCAGTGATGTCATCGCTCTCTCGTGATTGGACAGGCTGCCTGTCTACTGTGATGTCACCGCTCTCTAGTGAATGGATAGGCTGCATTCTCAGTGATGTCATCGCTCTCTAGTGATTGGATAGGCTGCATTCTCAGGATGTCACCGCTCTCTAGTGATTGGATAGGCTGCATTCTCAGTGATGTCACCGCTCTCTAGTGATTGGATAGGCTGCATTCTCAGGATGTCACCGCTCTCTAGTGATTGGATAGGCTGCATTCTCAGTGATGTCATCGCTCTCTAGTGATTGGATAGGCTGCATTCTCAGGATGTCACCGCTCTCTAGTGATTGGATAGGCTGCATTCTCAGTGATGTCACCGCTCTCTAGTGATTGGATAGGCTGCATTCTCAGGATGTCACCGCTCTCTAGTGATTGGATAGGCTGCATTCTCAGTGATGTCACCGCTCTCTAGTGATTGGATAGGTTGCATTCTCAGTGATGTCATCGCTCTCTAGTGATTGGATAGGCTACATTCTCAGTGATGTCACCGCTCTCTAGTGATTGGATAGGCTACATTCTCAGGATGTCACCGCTCTCTAGTGATTGGATAGGCTACATTCTCAGGATGTCACCGCTCTCTAGTGATTGGACAGGCTGCCTGTCTACTGTGATGTCACCGCTCTCTAGTGATTGGATAGGCTACATTCTCAGTGATGTCACCGCTCTCTAGTGATTGGATAGGCTCCATTCTCAGTGATGTCACCGCTCTCTAGTGATTGGATAGGCTCCATTCTCAGTGATGTCACCGCTCTCTAGTGATTGGATAGGCTGCATTCTCAGTGATGTCATCGCTCTCTAGTGATTGGATAGGCTGCATTCTCAGTGATGTCACCGCTCTCTAGTGATTGGATAGGCTGCATTCTCAGGATGTCACCGCTCTCTAGTGATTGGATAGGCTGCATTCTCAGTGATGTCACCGCTCTCTAGTGATTGGATAGGTTGCATTCTCAGTGATGTCATCGCTCTCTAGTGATTGGATAGGCTACATTCTCAGTGATGTCACCGCTCTCTAGTGATTGGATAGGCTACATTCTCAGGATGTCACCGCTCTCTAGTGATTGGATAGGCTACATTCTCAGGATGTCACCGCTCTCTAGTGATTGGACAGGCTGCCTGTCTACTGTGATGTCACCGCTCTCTAGTGATTGGATAGGCTACATTCTCAGGATGTCATCGCTCTCTAGTGATTGGATAGGCTGCATTCTCAGTGATGTCATCGCTCTCTAGTGATTGGATAGGCTACATTCTCAGTGATGTCATCGCTCTCTAGTGATTGGATAGGCTACATTCTCAGGATGTCACCGCTCTCTAGTGATTGGATAGGCTGCATTCTCAGTGATGTCATCACTGTCTAGTGAATGGATAGGCTGCATTCTCAGTGATGTCACCACTCTCTAGTGATTGGATAGGCTGCATTCTCAGTGATGTCACCGCTCTCTAGTGATTGGATAGGCTCCATTCTCAGTGATGTCACCGCTCTCTAGTGATTGGATAGGCTCCATTCTCAGTGATGTCACCGCTCTCTAGTGATTGGATAGGCTGCATTCTCAGTGATGTCATCGCTCTCTAGTGATTGGATAGGCTGCATTCTCAGTGATGTCACCGCTCTCTAGTGATTGGATAGGCTCCATTCTCAGTGATGTCACCGCTCTCTAGTGATTGGACAGGCTGCCTGTCTACTGTGATGTCACCGCTCTCTAGTGATTGGACAGGCTGCCTGTCTACTGTGATGTCACCGCTCTCTAGTGATTGGATAGGCTGCATTCTCAGTGATGTCACCGCTCTCTAGTGATTGGATAGGCTCCATTCTCAGTGATGTCACCGCTCTCTAGTGATTGGATAGGCTGCATTCTCAGTGATGTCATCGCTCTCTAGTGATTGGATAGGCTGCATTCTCAGTGATGTCACCGCTCTCTAGTGATTGGATAGACTGCATTCTCAGAACCAGAAATTATGGCTGTAGCTCCGCCTCAACGCGTTTCCCTGGAATGCATCCACAGGAAGGATCTTTCCTGCAAGCGGAATACATTGGGGGGCTTAGACCCACAAAGTGTTTTTTTTACCTTCCTGTAAAAAGGGGTCAAAAATATTTGGCGAGTTTGCACTCTTCACACATGTGGTAATATTATCCTATCCATGTTCATGGGGACGAGGAGTGCTAAAATCAGGAAAGTTATCCTTGGTGGTTTGGGGACACTTATTGGATGATTTTCATGGACTATCAGGATACATAATGCACAATTGTTTGTTATATGTGAAGCTCTTTGCTTTTGTTTTGCATTTTTTGGTTCACAAGTGCTTGTTGAGGCATTTAAAGGGGCAGCTACACGATTTTCTGTTTCATTTATTTTCTTTCTGTAAATTGTTCAGATTGGAAATATTTTCCTAGGTGGTGTGAGGACACCTATTGGATGACATTTTATGGACTCACTTTATTAATAATAACAATAATTATATATATATATACACACACACACACACACATACATACATGGACTATTAGAATACAAAGCGCATTATTATTTGATATATAAGAAGCGCATTACTTTCTTTTTGCATTTTCAGGTTTGGATCTGTGGAGGGGGAGGGGAGGGGTAATTTAAATCTGTACAAAAAGGGTCAAACAGAATACGTAGTCTTTGTCCTAAAGTGCATTGGTCCTTTAATGAACATCTCACTGGAAGCGAAGCTGACAGCTCCTGATGAGACTGATTGCTGGGTGTTAACGAGGCTCATTTACAGTAACCTGATGAAGAAGTGCGGTGCCAAGCTCAGCAATCAGATGTGTGATTTGATTTTTTTAGCCACCGCCAGAAAATCTAACAGCTGCAATCTGGACGACTGCAATGGCTCTAATAAATGGGTCCAACTGTCTTTTCCGTATTCTGAAGCCACCAAAGCAGCTGCTGATGAGAAAAGACTGCAAAAATCACAGCTCCACCTACTGGCTGCTACGAGGAGCTGCAACCAATGATCTGTCACGCACAAGAGACTCGTCGTGATTATCGGGAGACGGGAAGATTTCTGAAGTCACAGATGAACTGGTTATGAGTTCCAGACTAATGAGATGAAACTGAAGGGGGAAGGCCCTGCAGCAGAGACCTGTGCGGAGTGTTTCTACAGTGCTGCACACCTACCCCCAACACACTTACCAGCTCTCTTGTACCTGCAACCTGACCCAACCCGGTCCATAGTTTGCATCCTGTGTGTAGAAAGTTGAAAAAGTTGAAAAAGCCTCAGCCCAGGCTCTGTCCAAGTCACAGCCACAATGCATTTCACTTAGCCCATGGGGAATCCCCACGATTAATCTCCACGGTTAAGCCCCGTGGGCAGGGCGAAACACGTTGGAGGAGTGGCCTGGACAGAGCCTGGCAAAGGTCTGTTTCCACTTTCTACACACAGGGTTTTGCTATGATTTGCGGCCTTTGGGACTTTATTCACATTGATAGCTACGGAGCTGGGACGACCTGCACTCCTAGCGGCTGACAGCAGAGGAGGACACGTCATCGCCTTGAGTGGCACCCTTTGTTTTGGCAAAGATTCACAGAGAGCAAAGGAGTAGTCACCAGTGTTGCCTGTGGTCTCCTGACAGCTATTCTTTCCCCCATGTCACTGATTTACCATGCCGTGATCTACACTTTGTCTCTATGTGGAGGTGGCTATCTTGGTAGAGGGCTTCTCCTCCTCATGCCAGAGCTGCCCCCCCCCCCCCCCCCCAGGATGTCCGGTAGGTGAATATACAAGAAGCAGCAGGAGAGGGGGAGGGAGCACAGATCCACAGAATGAAAACAGCAGGGAGATCCTTGCACTGCAGGTCCTCAGGTGCAGCTTCCCCTCCAGCAAGAACAGTGAGCGGCACAGTACAACCCTCCTGTAGGTGGCAGTATAACCTGCTGGATGAAGCAGAAGCAGGGAGATCCTTGCACTGCAGGTCTTCAGGTGCAGCTTCCCCTCTAGCAAGGAGAACAGTGAGCAACACAGTCGTGACATAAATAAAGTCTGCTGAGGCAGCAGCACCTCAGATGATCTCATACTGCAGAGGTAATGCTGAAGGCACAGCAAGTGTATGGCTCTTTTTTAGGATGAACTGAAAACAGAACTGCACAGTCTCAGGGGGGCACTGCTGTCACTTTTGCCCATTCACAAACACAAGAATGTAATTTATTGCCATAAATATCTCATCTACACTAAACAAGCGCCATTGTTTGGGAACGATTTGAGAATTTCTGATGTCTGCTCACCTATCACCAGTCGTATCGGCGGGATGGGCGGGCTGTGCTGTCTTCAGGTCCCTGGATGGCGAGTCTCTCCTCTGGGGCTGCTCTCCTTCTATACTGCAGGCCCCTCTGACTCCGGTAATGGGAGGTCCCCCTGTGCCATTCTTCATTAAAACCACCAACATCATCTACATAGAAGGAAGGAAATTATTCACCGACCTGAGAGACCCCCTTCCCATAATCAGGCATGACTCTCACTCTTCCCATATAGGAAGCCCTAGAATTTGGATCATTGAAATTAGATTCCCTAGAAGCAGCAAAGAAAATAATGAGGGAAGGCGAGGCCCACACCCTGCGGGGGGATGGTAAAGGACTGCATTCCTGGGACCCCACTAAATGTGCTGCTTGAGGAAGAAGACTATTGGGCAGAACAATGGCTAAGTGGTTAGCACCTCCGCATAGCAGCACTGGGGTCGTCAGTTCAAATCCCAACCACATTACCTGCCTGGAGTTTGCATGTCCCTGCGCTTGAGTGGGCTTCCTCCCACACTACAAAGACGTGCTGGTAGTAGAGATCCACCGAAATTTCGGCGGGTGGAACAATAAATCAGGACGTAAATGGTGTTTTCAGTATTTTGCCAATAGAGAAAAAGGTGTCGATAATGGTGTCGCAAATGCAATTTTGTGACGATTTTACGGTGCTTATGGTGTGTTTTTCTAGATCATACGACTCAAAAACAGCATCAAAAATGTAACACAGGTGCGTTATTGAAGCGTTTTCAATGCATTTCAACAGGGAGGTGAGTTTTTTTTTTTAACTGACCAGAAATGCAGCAAGCAGGATCTTTAACAACGCAACGGAAGCGCAACGGACCCGTGTGAGACATACATAGAATTTACCCACTTCCCGACCGCCTACTGCATATTTACTGCGGCAGGTCGGCTCTATTGTGCAAAATCCCGTACCTGTACATCAATTTGTGCAAAAGCCACTGGAGGCGTGATCGCGCGCTGATTGGGCACAGTGGATGCCAATCAGCGGGTCCGCCGGCCACCCGCAAACCCGACGTCCGCCGGCCACCCGCAAACCCGACGTCCGCCGGCCACCCGCAATACCGACGTCCGCCGGCCACCCGCAAACCCGACGTCCGCCGGCCACCCGCAAACCCGACGTCCGCCGGCCACCCGCAAACCCGACGTCCGCCGGCCACCCGCAATACCGACGTCCGCCGGCCACCCGCAAACCCGACGTCCGCCGGCCACCCGCAAACCCGACGTCCGCCGGCCACCCGCAAACCCGACGTCCGCCGGCCACCCGCAAACCCGACGTCCGCCGGCCACCCGCAATACCGACGTCCGACGGCCACCCGCAAACCCGGCGTCCGCCGGCCACCCGCAAACCCGACAGAAAAAAATGTCCTGGTCATGAAAGGGGGGAAAACCTTCCAGGAACTGAAGTGGTTAATCAATTAGGGATACAAGTAAAAGGTCTCCAATATTTGTGACAGAGATAATATCAGCAAATTAGTTCTAAAAATGTAACACTGAATATAAATCAAGATACAATGTAAGCAGATTGAACTGTAAGAAAATAAAAAGAAACAAAGTTACACCTGCTGATGCATCATGAAGGAACGCTGCCTACTGATTGGCCACCTTCACAGTAACATTTACTTGGCTCCTCCCTCACCACCTCCCCTTAGTAGAAGTGTACCCTGGGGATGTTCTGGTGGCTGAGTTGACCCAGGTGGATGGTGTCACTGCCCTCCCTCAGGGTGCCCCCGCCTTCCCTCAGGGTGCGCCCGCCTTCCCTCAGGGTGCGCCCGCCTTCCCTCAGGGTGCGCCCGCCTTCCCTCAGGGTGTCCCCGCCTTCCCTCAGGGTGTCCCCGCCTTCCCTCAGGGTGCCCCCGCCTTCCCTCAGGGTGCCCCCGCCCTCTCTCAGGGTCTTTGGGTCTAATGACGGGTCGCTCAGTCCTGAACACAGACACATGAGGAAGGTCACAAGATTTAGATGAGGAAGCCACACTTAGAGCAATGACACCAAGGTAGCGGGAGGGGGGGGGGGGGGGGGCAGGGGGCAGGAAGGGAGCTGGGATTGGTGAGTATAGCATGTTGGGGGATGGGCGATCAGCACGGTCACCTCCCCCTGAATGGACAGTGTCACATGACCTCGTGTCACATGACCAGCGATTTCTCTGCAGCCGGACTGTGGATAGAAGCTTCCAGAAGGTTTGTGTAGGTTGGCGCCCCCAACGCCGTCACTTCCGCTTTAGTACTGATCACCGCGGACGTGAACACCACGGCTCCGGCTCAGTAAGGGCAGCCAATCAGGTAAAAGCTTTCATGTGTAGATCCTCCCGAGCGCACAGCTTACTTTCATCCATGTTAATGTACTCCTGCCTCTCCTCGCGGTCTCCCGTACGACGGTTGTGAGAACGCTGCATGATATGCGCCCGCTCTCCAATATGGTGACCGATGCTCATCTGTTCCATGCCGCTATCCGAATCCCGCATTGTGCGTCTCGTCTCACAAATCTGCCAGACAGGAAAGAAGGTCACATTACACATCGATCGCCAAACTCCTCTAACCTTATAGCATCCAATGAGATTTCACTTTACCAAAGTCACATCAGAGGAAGTGAATTCCTATCTCCTTCTACCAAAAACTGAGCTTGGTCTACACCAGGGGTCTCCAAACTATGGCCCTGGGGCCGGATGTGGCCCTCTGTAATCCTTTATCCAGCCCTTGGGACACTGTGCCTCCCACTGATACTAATGATGGGGCACTATTCCTCCCACTGACACCAATGATGGGGCACTATTCCTCCCACTGATACCAATGATGGGGCACTATTCCTCCCACTGATACCAATGATGGGACACTATTCCTCCCACTGACACCAATGATGGGGCACTATTCCTCCCACTGACACCAATGATGGGGCACTATTCTTCCCACTGACACCAATGATGGGACACTATTCCTCCCACTGATACCAATGATGGGGCACTATTCCTCCCACTGATACCAATGATGGGGCACTATTCCTCCCACTGATACCAATGATGGGACACTATTCCTCCCACTGACACCAATGATGGGGCACTATTCCTCCCACTGACACCAATGATAGGACACTATTCCTCCCACTGACACCAATGATGGGGCACTATTCCTCCCACTGACACCAATGATGGGACACTATTTCTCCCACTGACACCAATGATGGGACACTATTCCTCCTACTGACACCAATGATGGGACACTATTCCTCCCACTGACACCAATGATGGGACACTATTCCTCCTACTGACACCAATGATGGGACACTATTCCTCCCACTGACACCAATGATGGGACACTATTGATCTTTTATTAAAAGAATCAAGCAACCAATTTTATACAAAAGTAAAAAACAAAACCATAGTACAAAACTTCAACAGAAATCCAAGGAATACACATCCATGTTCAGAATATATACAATATATACATAATCCACTACCAAAATTATTTACATAAAGCAGCAGAGAGGGCCTAAGAGGCACAACCCATCACCTATGTACGCAGCCATTTATCAAAAATTAATCCAAAAAAAATAATAATCTAGGGTGATAAGAGACAGACAGCCACACCCGGGAAAGAGACTCCTGGCAGTCAGGGAGGCTTGAAACCCCTCCACGCCTTCAACCAAGCCCCCTGACTCCGCTTGTCTCTCTCAAGCACCCGAATCTTCTCCGCCTCATGCAAAATGTCATACACCACCACCTGAACAGGAAGGATTTTATGCCGAATGCAGACCTGACACCGTGCGTTCCAAGTGAAATAACGGACTACTAGGCTAACTAGAAAAAGTGTATCTAAACAAAAAACCCCACCAGTATTGAATGCTCCATACACCCACTCAGCATAACCCAGCCTGGAGAGGAAAGGGACACCGAGGGCCCGCCCCACCTGTTTGTACACCTCTATGTTAAAAGGGCAATGAAGCAGAAAATGGTCCATAGTCTCCTCCTCACCTGCACACTCCTCCCGAGGACAGCTACGATCCACCCCACTGCGGAATTTCAAATTGCCCCTAACATAGAGCCTCCCATGGAAGCACAACCAGGCCAGATCCCTGAATTTAGGAGGTACTCTGTCCAAATTAATAAGTCTTAACCCTGCCCTCAAAACTGGGCCTGGGCAATCCCTTAAGGCCAGTGGGTCATGAAAGACTTCGCTCAAGACTCGACTCATAAGGACTTTCCTCGGAACCGATCTGAGATCTTCAGCCGACAATCGCCACTGCCGTAATAACTTCAGGCACGGAGCGACATAGGCTGGTAGCTGACCACGATGACCCCTGAGATTCTTCACTTGGCCACCTTCTTCCCAAAGTTGCAGAAAAGGCCTAAACCAAGATCTAAAAATGCCTGCCCATCCAGGAGGTTCCACTGCAAGCATATTACCAATATTAAACTTGAGAAAAAGCAGTGAAAAGAAAAGAACTGGGTTGACCATACCTAAGCCACCCTCCCTCCTGGATAGATAGGTGACATTCCTCTTGATGGGGTTCAGTCTGTTCCTCCACAACATCTGGAAGAACACACTACTGACTCTAGCATAGAGAGACACTGGCAAGATGCAGACAAAGCTGACATACAAAAAGATCGGAATCAGGTAAGTCTTAATCAGATCAACCCTTTCCCTCATAGATAACTTCCATTTCTTCCAGCTGACCACCTTAGTATTGGCAATTTCCAGTCTGCCTTCCCAGTTTTTGAGGCCATAATCGCCGGGTCCAAATTCAATGCCTAGAATCTTAATTCTTTCCTGGGGCACTGGAAAGGTGTCCGGGAGATCAAAACCCTCACCTTCCTTTCCCATCCAGAAGACTTCACTCTTTTCCTGATTGATCTTGGAGCCTGATGCTTCAGAATACCGTGATGTCAGAGAGACCACCTCCTCTGCTTCATCCGCCCTGGTGACAATCACTGACACATCGTCCGCATAGGCAACAACCCTCAAAGGCGGCTCACCCGGAAGCCCCACTGGCACCCCACACAACATGCTGTTCTCTAGCCTCCTGATGAAGGGGTCGATTGCAAACACATAGAGCAGGGGACTCAGGGGACAACCCTGGCGCACCCCGGAGCCAACCTCAAAGGACTGCCCAACCCAACCATTAACAAGAGGAAAGCTCTCTGCCCCCTCATACAAGACTTTTAACCAATCGACAAAACCACCCGGCAGACCGTACTTACTAAGGAGCAACCACAGGTACTCATGGTTAACACGATCAAAAGCCTTTGCCTGATCCAATGTCAGCAAATACTTTCCCCAGCCTGCAGCCCTGCACCGCTCCAAGGCCTCCCGGACAGCTAAAACCGCTGTGAAGGTGCACCTACCCTGGACCGAACAGTGCTGATGGCGAGAAAGCAAAGACTCTACTACTGACGATAGGCGCCAGAAAATGATCTTTGCCAGTATCTTTCTATCGACATTAAGAAGGCTGATGGGGCGCCAATTCTCAACCATCGAAGGATCTTTACCCTTTGAAAGAAGAATCACAGCTGAGTGCCTCATGGAAGAGGGAAGTACCCCCTCAGCAAGGCAACTGTTAAAAACCTCTACCAAATGTGGGGCCAGAATAGACTTAAAAGCTTTGTAAAACTCAGCCGTCAAGCCATCCGGTCCAGGTGACTTTTTGATGGCAAGCTGTTCAATTGCCCTTATCACCTCTTCAACTGTGATCTCCTCTGTCAAATTCATCAATGGGACATCTTCATCATTTAGACCTGGAGTAGAGTCCAAAAAGCTTTCCATCTTGTCACGGTCAAGCTCTTTCCTCGCAAGAAGGTCAGCATAAAAGGACCTCACGACCTCCAGAATCCCTGACCTGGACTTTGTCAAGGAACCTGTACTGTCCTTAAGGCCAACGACCGTTTTAACAGCTACACCTTGTTTGCAGTTCTGGTAAGGGTCAGGCGAGTGGTACTTCCCATAGTCCCTCTCCAGAACCAAAGAGGCATGCCGGTCATATTGACACTTCCTGAGAAGGAGTTTCACTTCGGAGATTTCCCCAGGATCTCCTCCTCTCGAGACAAGAATATCCAGCTTCCTCCGTAAACGTTGGTAGGTCATGTATTTATTAAACTGCTTTCTATTGGCTAGGCCCCTGAAGAATCCAGCGATCCTCTTTTTGGTCAGCTCCCACCACTCAGCCTTGCTGCTACAAAAGTCCAGGATGGTCACCTGTGCCTGAAAGAATTCCTCAAAGGATTGTCTAACATGTTCTTCCTTGAGTAGAGTCGAATTCAATCTCCAGATGCCCTTGCCCCTCTGAGTGGCGTCTGAAGCATTCAGGACCACAGATAGCATACAGTGATCGGAGAACTCTACTGCCTGCACCACTGGGAGCGAGAAAGCAGAGGTCTCCTTCAAAAAAAACCTATCTATTCTACTCTGACTATTACCTCGATGAAAGGTGAACCCGGTGTCATCCGGGAGGTGCTTAATGTGCACATCCACAAGACCAGCATCCCTAACCATACTATTTAAAAAAACGCTATCATATCCCAGCCTGTCCTTGAAGTCCTTCCTGTCCTTGGGCCTAGTTACTGTATTAAAGTCACCTCCAAAGACCACTTGCTGGGATGTAAAAAGAAATGGCTTGATCCTTGTAAAAAGGCACTTCCTGTCCCACTTTGTGTGTGGCCCATAAACATTAATTAGGCGCAGGTCCTGCCCTCCCACAAGGACGTCTAAGACCATACATCTCCCAATCTCCACCTCAATAACCCGCCGGACAGTTACCATGCCGGTTTTAAACAACACCGCCACACCGCCGTAAGGCTCGGCCGCAAGAGACCAGTAAGATGGACCATACCTCCACTCTCTCTTGGCCATATGAATATCTGCCAAGGAGGTGAGCCTAGTCTCTTGCAAAAATAACATTTCAGCATCTAATTGGCTGAACAAAAAGAAGGCCATAGAACGAGCTCTTACTGACTTAATGCTGGCGACATTTATTGTCACCACTTTTAATGGAGGGGGAACCGCCATTTGGGTTATTGGGTGGATTGCTTCTTAGCTCCCCTCTGCTGCTCATCACCAGAAGCCTCTCTCTTTCTTGAGGCCGCCTCAAACTCCATTTCGGAATCAGAACTTCGCTCCGAAGAAGCTCC
Organism: Lithobates septentrionalis; assembly: GCA_037952835.1. Taxonomy (NCBI): domain Eukaryota; kingdom Metazoa; phylum Chordata; class Amphibia; order Anura; family Ranidae; genus Lithobates; species Lithobates septentrionalis. The sequence continues at coordinate 24,534 of JBBDGP010003720.1, read as the reverse complement.
AGATGAAGAAATATCCCACTTAGAGGACCTATAACGGTTGGAGACAGGCACTGGAGCCGTCCTCACCACCTGCTTCTTCCGCTTCCCAACCTTCCTTCTCTCCTCCAGGTACTGCAGGTCAGCTTCAGAGATGCCCTCATCTCTTACTTTTTTCTGTGAAGTCTTTCCACAAGACTTATTTACAGAGGAAGAAGCAACCTTTTTAGTACCCACTACCACTCCTGGTGGGGGGGGTGCTCCCTTTGAATCAGACTTAGGAGGGGTAGACTCCTGGGGGGGAACTGACTCGGGGGGCACAGACTTGGAAGGTTCTGACACAAGAGGAGAGGGTACAGTAGGCTGGGGGGAGACAGATACAGATACAGAAGGAATACTTACAGACACAGGAGGGGTGGCCACAGGAACTGGAGAGGGATCCTGAGCAGGACCAGGGGAGTCGGTCACCGCAGAGGAGGATGGTACACCAGGGGCATCACCCTCCATCCTGTCCAGCCTTGACAAGTCATCAATTACCTCCTTCTCCATATTGTGCCAGGCTTCAGGACATCTGCTGTAGGGGTGGCCAAGGCGCAGGCACAGGTTGCACCTGATCATTTCGGTGCAGTCCTTAGCCATATGACCCTGACCCCGACACACTGAACATATCAAGGCTGAACAGGAGGAACTCAAATGCCCCTTTTCTCCACAGCGGTGACACAGCTTCGGCTGACCAGGGTAAAAAACAGTCATCCTATCCCTCCCTATAAAAGCTGAGGAGGGCAGGTGACGGACAACATTCCCATCCCTGGCCAACCTGACTGTAACCGACCAACCCCCAGTCCAGATGTTACGCTCATCAAGGATTTTATTGGGCTTGGTCAAAACCTCCCCATAGTTCCTTAACCAAACCTCTAGATCCCGGGCAGGGACACTCTCATTAGTGAGGATAATTGTGATTTTTTTTACTGTAGACCTCTGAGAAACTGCAACTGGGGCCAGACCTTCCCATTCAGGTCTTGACCTGCAACGAGCCTCATATCTCTCCCAGAACAGGTCAAGACCCTCTGGCCTGGTGAAGCTAACTGTATAATCCCGTGTCCCAGCAACATGTATAAAGGCATACAGATCATTTGCCCCAAAACCCATCTCTAAAATCATGTCCACCACTGCACGCCGTGCTGGAGGGATCGCACCACCTTCCCATTTCAGAATAACAACATTACGTCTGGGACCCCCAGCAGAAGCCAGAGACCCAAGACCAGATCCTGGGGTGCTCAAAGTGGAAGCCTGTAGTGGAAAACCCCGCTTGGGAGCGGAGCTACCAGGAGCAGAGCGTACCACCTGAGCAAAGGTAAGTTTATCAGGGCCAAGGCCCCACACTGAAGTCACAGCAGTCTGTACATTACTATTATTATTCACTGCTTGAACGGAGTTGGTAGGACTGTCCACACTTGAACTGGGACCATTGTTCATCACACTGGTACTGGGATGATTTTTATCAGTCACACAAAACTTCACATTCCCATCAGGAATAATCACAGTTTCTGCTGCAATATCAGCTGTCTCCTGAAGCTGTGCTGTAGAGTCCTCAGCAGCTGTGGGGCAAACAGCTTCAGCCAAAGGGGGGTTAATAGGCTCTGCTGAATCTTGTAGTGCATCTGCAGGAATGTCATTTTTTAAAAGCAAACTTTGCTGTACTGCAGCATCAGCAGGCACAGCATTGCTACACATAGGACTAGCAGTCTGACTCTCACTGGGCACATTGTCTGTATCAGTCACAGTGTTGAATGGCACAAAAATTGTTTTATCCACAATATGGGACTTGACAGGCTTTACCTTGTCAGGCACATTGTCTGTAATGTCCTCATCATTAAATGCCAGCTGATCCCCCCGCATAGGAGACTCCATTACCTGGATGGCCCTGAGCATGCCTCCTGAGTCCTGGGAAGGCATGGGGCTGCTTACCTCTCCCTGAGGGGGCAGGGGGTCAGAACTGGGGGTCTCCTCCTCCACCTCCATCTTTGTCATCCTCGCAAATCTTTTCTCATTACAAAACTTTTCTTTAAATGGCCCATCTCTGCCTTCCATGATGGCCACAATGGTCTCCTGGTGTTCCACCCGAACCTTGGCCAGTTGGATCTCCGGATCCATGGATCCACGTTTCTGGCTATGTAAGCCCTCACGCTGCCTTCTCAGGCGCTTCAGCTCCGCTCTGAGCTTGTACAGCTTGTCTCTTTCTCTATTCAGGACCTTAATCCCGGCCACCACTCGCTCCCGGATGGCCCCGGAACCTTCATCTTCACCAGGGGCAGAGAGATCACCAACCATGGGTTGTATAGGGGCAGGTATGTTACCTGATGGCCCAGGAGATGGCTGAGAGCTTCCAGCAGGAGAGGCCCTGCTGGCCTCCATGGCTTCCCCAGAAAGGGACCAGGAGAGCTGGGAGAGATTTCCTCACCACTCCCCTCTCACACGGATCTGCAGCAGCTCCAGAGAGACAGCCTCCTCCTGACACACCTGTGCTCCAATGATGGGTGGGGCACTATTCCTCCCACTGACACCAATAATGGGACACTATTCCTCCCACTGACACCAATGATGGGACACTATTGATCTTTTATTAAAAGAATCAAGCAACCAATTTTATACAAAAGTAAAAAACAAAACCATAGTACAAAACTTCAACAGAAATCCAAGGAATACACATCCATGTTCAGAATATATACAATATATACATAATCCACTACCAAAATTATTTACATAAAGCAGCAGAGAGGGCCTAAGAGGCACAACCCATCACCTATGTACGCAGCCATTTATCAAAAATTAATCCAAAAAAATAATAATCTAGGGTGATAAGAGACAGACAGCCACACCCGGGAAAGAGACTCCTGGCAGTCAGGGAGGCTTGAAACCCCTCCACGCCTTCAACCAAGCCCCCTGACTCCGCTTGTCTCTCTCAAGTACCCGAATCTTCTCCACCTCATGCAAAATGTCATACACCACCACCTGAACAGGAAGGATTTTACGCTGAATGCAGACCTGACACCGTGCGTTCCAAGTGAAATAACGGACTACTAGGCTAACTAGAAAAAGTGTATCTAAACAAAAAACCCCACCAGTATTGAATGCTCCGTACACCCACTCAGCATAACCCAGCCTGGAGAGGAAAGGGACACCGAGGGCCCGTCCCACCTGTTTGTACACCTCTATGTTAAAAAGGCAATGAAGCAGAAAATGGTCCATAGTCTCCTCCTCACCTGCACACTCCTCCCGAGGACAGCTACGATCCACCCCACTGCGGAATTTCAAATTGCCCCTAACATAGAGTCTCCCATGGAAGCACAACCAGGCCAGATCCCTGAATTTAGGGGGTACTCTGTCCAAATTAATAAGTCTTAACCCTGCCCTCAAAACTGGGCCTGGGCAATCCCTTAAGGCCAGTGGGTCATGAAAGACTTCGCTCAAGACTCGACTCATAAGGACTTTCCTCGGAACCGATCTGAGATCTTCAGCTGACAATCGCCACTGCCGTAGTAACTTCAGGCACGGAGCGACATAGGCTGGTAGCTGACCACGATGACCCCTGAGATTCTTCACTTGGCCACCTTCTTCCCAAAGTCGTAGAAAAGGCCTAAACCAAGATCTAAATATGCCTGCCCATCCAGGAGGTTCCACTGCAAGCATATTACCAATATTAAACTTGAGAAAAAGCAGTGAAAAGAAAAGAACTGGGTTGACCATACCTAAGCCACCCTCCCTCCTGGATAGATAGGTGACATTCCTCTTGATGGGGTTCAGTCTGTTCCCCCACAACATCTGGAAGAACACACTACTGACCCTAGCATAGAGAGACACTGGCAAGATGCAGACAAAGCTGACATACAAGAAGATCGGAATCAGGTAAGTCTTAATCAGATCAACCCTTTCCCTCATAGATAACTTCCATCTCTTCCAGCTGACCACCTTAGTATTGGCAATTTCCAGTCTGCCTTCCCAGTTTTTGAGGCCATAATCGCCAGGTCCAAATTCAATGCCTAAAATCTTAATTCTTTCCTGGGGCACTGGAAAGGTGTCCGGGAGATCAAACCCCTCACTTTCCTTTCCCATCCAGAAAACTTCACTCTTTTCCTGATTGATCTTGGAGCCTGATGCTTCAGAATACCGTGATGTCAGAGAGACCACCTCCTCTGCTTCATCCGCCCCAGTGACAATCACCGACACATCGTCCGCATAGGCAACAACCCTCAAAGGCGGCTCACCCGGAAGCCCCACTGGCACCCCACACAACATGCCGCTCTCTAGCCTCCTGATGAAGGGGTCGATTGCAAACACATAGAGCAGGGGACTCAGGGGACAACCCTGGCGCACCCCGGAGCCAACCTCAAAGGACTGCCCAACCCAACCATTAACAAGAGGAAAGCTCTCTGCCCCCTCATACAAGACTTTTAACCAATCGACAAAACCACCCGGCAGACCGTACTTACTAAGGAGCAACCACAGGTACTCATGGTTAACACGATCAAAAGCCTTTGCCTGATCCAATGTCAGCAAATACTTTCCCCAGCCTGCAGCCCTGCACCGCTCCAAGGCCTCCCGGACAGCTAAAACTGCTGTGAAGGTGCACCTACCCTGGACCGAACAGTGCTGATGGCGAGAAAGCAAAGACTCTGCTACTGACGATAGGCGCCAGAAAATGATCTTTGCCAGTATCTTTCTATCGACATTAAGAAGGCTGATGGGGCGCCAATTCTCAATCATCGAAGGATCTTTACCCTTTGAAAGAAGAATCACAGCTGAGTGCCTCATGGAAGAGGGAAGTACCCCCTCAGCAAGGCAACTGTTAAAAACCTCTACCAAATGTGGGGCCAGAATAGACTTAAAAGCTTTGTAAAACTCAGCCGTCAAGCCATCCGGTCCAGGTGACTTTTTGATGGCAAGCTGTTCAATTGCCCTTATCACCTCTTCAACTGTGATCTCCTCTGTCAAATTCATCAATGGGACATCTTCATCATTTAGACCTGGAATAGAGTCCAAAAAGCTTTCCATCTTGTCACGGTCAAGCTCTTTCCTCCCAAGAAGGTCAGCATAAAAGGACCTCACGACCTCCAGAATCCCTGACCTGGACTTTGTCAAGGAACCTGTACTGTCCTTAAGGCCAACGACCGTTTTAACAGCTACACCTTGTTTGCAGTTCTGGTAAGGGTCAGGCGAGTGGTACTTCCCATAGTCCCTCTCCAGAACCAAAGAGGCATGCCGGTCATATTGACACTTCCTGAGAAGGAGTTTCACTTCGGAGATTGCCCCAGGATCTCCTCCTCTCGAGACAAGAATATCCAGCTTCCTCCGTAAACGTTGGTAGGTCATGTATTTATTAAACTGCTTTCTATTGGCTAGGCCCCTGAAGAATCCAGCAATCCTCTTTTTGGTCAGCTCCCACCACTCAGCCTTGCTGCTACAAAAGTCCAGGATGGTCACCTGTGCCTGAAAGAATTCCTCAAAGGATTGTCTAACATGTTCTTCCTTGAGTAGAGTCGAATTCAATCTCCAGATGCCCCTACCCCTCTGAGGGGCGTCTGAAGCATTCAGGACCACAGATAGCATACAGTGATCAGAGAACTCTACTGCCTGCACCACTGGGGGTGAGAAAGCAGAGGTCTCCTTCAAAAAAAACCTATCTATTCTACTCTGACTATTACCTCGATGAAAGGTGAACCCGGTGTCATCCGGGAGGTGCTTAATGTGCACATCCACAAGACCAGCATCCCTAACCATACTATTTAAAAAAACGCTATCATATCCCAGCCTGTCCTTGAAGTCCTTCCTGTCCTTGGGCCTAGTTACTGTATTAAAGTCACCTCCAAAGACCACTTGCCGGGATGTAAAAAGAAATGGCTTGATCCTTGTAAAAAGGCATTTCCTGTCCCACTTTGTGTGCGGTCCATAAACATTAATTAGGCGCAGGTCCTGCCCTCCCACAAGGACGTCTAAGACCATACATCTCCCAATCTCCACCTCAATAACCCGCCGGACAGTTACCATGCCGGTTTTAAACAACACCGCCACACCGCCGTAAGGCTCGGCCGCAAGAGACCAGTAAGATGGACCATACCTCCACTCTCTCTTGGCCATATGAATATCTGCCAAGGAGGTGAGCCTAGTCTCTTGCAAAAATAAAATTTCAGCATCTAATTGGCTGAACAAAAAGAAGGCCATAGAACGAGCTCTTACTGACTTAATGCTGGCGACATTTATTGTCACCACTTTTAACGGAGGGGGAACCGCCATTTGGGTTATTGGGTGGATTGCTTCTTAGCTCCCCTCTGCTGCTCATCACCAGAAGCCTCTCTCTTTCTTGAGGCCGCCTCAAACTCCATTTCGGAATCAGAACTTCGCTCCGAAGAAGCTCCAGATGAAGAGATATCCCAATTAGAGGACCTATACCGGTTGGAGACAGGCACTGGAGCCTGTTCCGTCCTCACCACCTGCTTCTTCCGCTTCCCAAACTTCCTTCTCTCCTCCAGGTACTGCAGGTCAGCTTCAGAGATGCCCTCATCTCTTACTTTTTTCTGTGAAGTCTTTACAGAAGACTTCTTTACAGAGGAAGAAGCAACCTTTTTAGTACCCACTACCACTGCTGGTGGGGGGGGTGCTCCCTTTGAATCAGACTTAGGAGGGGTAGACTCCTGGGGGGTAACTGACTCAGGGGGCACAGACTTGGAAGGTTCTGACACAAGAGGAGGGGATACAGTAGGCTGGGGGGAGACAGATACAGAAGGAATACTTACAGACACATGAGGGGTGGCCACAGGAACTGGAGAGGGATCCTGAGCAGGACCAGGGGAGTCAGTCACCGCAGAGGAGGATGGTACACCAGGGGCATCACCCTCCATCCTGTCCAGCCTTGACATGTCATCTATTACCTCCTTCTCCATATTGTGCCAGGCTTCAGGACATCTGCTGTAGGGGTGGCCAAGGCGCAGGCACAGGTTGCACCTGATCATTTCGGTGCAGTCCTTAGCCATATGACCCTGACCCCGACACACTGAACATATCAAGGCTGAACAGGAGGAACTCAAATGCCCCTTTTCTCCACAGCGGTGACACAGCTTCGGCTGACCAGGGTAAAAAACAGTCATCCTATCCCTCCCTATAAAAGCTGAGGAGGGCAGGTGACGGACAACATTCCCATCCCTGGCCAACCTGACTGTAACCGACCAACCCCCAGTCCAGATGTTACGCTCATCAAGGATTTTATTGGGCTTGGTCAAAACCTCCCCATAGTTCCTTAACCAAACCTCTAGATCCCGGGCAGGGACACTCTCATTAGTGAGGATAATTGTGATTTTTTTTACTGTAGACCTCTGAGAAACTGCAACTGGGGCCAGACCTTCCCATTCAGGTCTTGACCTGCAACGAGCCTCATATCTCTCCCAGAACAGGTCAAGACCCTCTGGCCTGGTGAAGCTAACTGTATAATCCCGTGTCCCAGCAACATGTATAAAGGCATACAGATCATTTGCTCCAAAACCCATCTCTAAAATCAAATCCACCACTGCACGCCGTGCTGGAGGGATCGCACCACCTTCCCATTTCAGAATAACAACATTACGTCTGGGACCCCCAGCAGAAGCCAGAGACCCAAGACCAGATCCTGGGGTGCTCAAAGTGGTAGCCTGTAGGGGAAAACCCCGCTTGGGGGCAGAGCTACCAGGAGCAGAGCGTACCACCTGAGCAAAGGTAAGTTTTTCAGGGCCAAGGCCCCACACTGAAGTCACAGCAGTCTGTACATTACTATTATTATTCACTGCTTGAATGGAGTTGGTAGGACTGTCCACACTTGAACTGGGACCATTGTTCATCACACTGGTACTGGGATGATTTTTATCAGTCACACAAAACTTCACATTCCCATCAGGAATAATCACAGTTTCTGCTGCAATATCAGCTGTCTCCTGAAGCTGTGCTGTAGAGTCCTCAGCAGCTGTGGGGCAAACAGCTTCAGCCAAAGGGGGGTTAATAGGCTCTGCTGAATGTTGCAGTTCATCTGCAGGAATGTCATTTTTTAAAAGCAAACTTTGCTGTACTGCAGCATCAGCAGGCACAGCATTGCTACACATAGGACTAGCAGCCTGACTCTCACTGGGCACATTGTCTGTATCAGTCACAGTGTTGAATGACACAAAAATTGTTTTATCCACAATATGGGACTTGACAGGCTTTACCTTGTCAGGCACATTGTCTGTAATGTCCTCATTATTAAATGCCAGCTGATCCCCCCGCATAGGAGACTCCATTACCTGGATTACCCTGAGCATGCCTCCTGAGTCCTGGGAAGGCATGGGGCTGCTTACCTCTCCCTGAGGGGGCAGGGGGTCAGAACTGGGGGTCTCCTCCTCCACCTCCATCTTTGTCATCCTCGCAAATCTTTTATCATTACAAAACTTTTCTTTAAATGGCCCATCTCTGCCTTCCATCATGGACACAATGGTCTCCTGGTGTTCCACCCGAACCTTGGCCAGTTGGATCTCCGGATCCATGGATCCACGTCTCTGGCTATGTAAGCCCTCACGTTGCCTTCTCAGGCGATTCAGCTCCGCTCTGAGCTTGTACAGCTTGTCTCTTTCCCTATTCAGGACCTTAATCCCGGCCACCACTCGCTCCCGGATGGCCCCGGAACCTTCATCTTCACCAGGGGCAGAGAGATCACCAACCATGGGTTGTATAGGGGCAGGTATGTTACCTGATGGCCCAGGAGATGGCTGAGAGCTTCCAGCAGGAGAGGCCCTGCTATCCTCCATGGCTTCCCCAGAAAGGGGCCAGGAGAGCTGGGAGAGAGTTCCTCACCAGTCCCCTCTCACACGGATCTGCAGCAGCTCCAGAGAGACAGCCTCCTCCTGACACACCTGTGCTCCAATGATGGGTGGGGCACTATTCCTCCCACTGACACCAATGATGGGGCACTATTCCTCCCACTGACACCAATGATGGGACACTATTCCTCCCACTGACACCAACGATGGGACACTATTCCTCCCACTGACACCAATGATGGGACACTATTCCTCCCACTGACACCAACGATGGGGCACTATTCCTCCCACTGACACCAATGATGGGGCACTATTTCTCCCACTGACACCACTGATGGGACACTATTCCCCCCACTGATACCAATGATGGGGCACTATTCCTCCCACTGACACCAATGATGGGGCACTATTTCTCCCACTGACACCAATGATGGGGCACTATTTCTCCCACTGACACCACTGATGGGACACTATTCCCCCCACTGATACCAATGATGGGACACTATTCCTCCCACTGACACCAATGATGGGGCACTATTCCTCCCACTGACACCAATGATGGGGCACTATTCCTGCCACTGACACCAATGATGAGGCACTATTCCTCCCACTGATACCAATGATGGGGCACTATTCCTTCCACTGACACCAATGATGGGACACTATTGATCTTTTATTAAAAGAATCAAGCAACCAATTTTATACAAAAGTAAAAAACAAAACCATAGTACAAAACTTCAACAGAAATCCAAGGAATACACATCCATGTTCAGAATATATACAATATATACATAATCCGTTACCAAAACTATTTACATAAAGCAGCAGAGAAGGCCTAAGAGGCACAACCCATCACCTATGTACGCAGCCATTTATCAAAAATTAATCCAAAAAAATAATAATCTAGGGTGATAAGAGACAGACAGCCACACCCGGGAAAGAGACTCCTGGCAGTCAGGGAGGCTTGAAACCCCTCCACGCCTTCAACCAAGCCCCCTGACTCCGCTTGTCTCTCTCAAGTACCCGAATCTTCTCCACCTCATGCAGAATGTCATACACCACCACCTGAACAGGAAGGATTTTACGCCGAATGCAGACCTGACACCGTGCGTTCCAAGTGAAATAACGGACTACTAGGCTAACTAGAAAAAGTGTATCTAAACAAAAAACCCCACCAGTATTGAATGCTCCATACACCCACTCAGCATAACCCAGCCTGGAGAGGAAAGGGACACCGAGGGCCCGCCCCACCTGTTTGTACACCTCTATGTTAAAAGGGCAATGAAGCAGAAAATGGTCCATAGTCTCCTCCTCACCTGCACACTCCTCCCGAGGACAGCTACGATCCACCCCACTGCGGAATTTCAAATTGCCCCTAACATAGAGCCTCCCATGGAAGCACATCCAGGCCAGATCCCTGAATTTAGGAGGTACTCTGTCCAAATTAATAAGTCTTAACCCTGCCCTCAAAACTGGGCCTGGGCAATCCCTTAAGGCCAGTGGGTCATGAAAGACTTCGCTCAAGACTCGACTCATAAGGACTTTCCTCGGAACCGATCTGAGATCTTCAGCCGACAATCGCCACTGCCGTAATAACTTCAGGCACGGAGCGACATAGGCTGGTAGCTGACCACGATGACCCCTGAGATTCTTCACTTGGCCACCTTCTTCCCAAAGTCGCAGAAAAGGCCTAAACCAAGATCTAAAAATGCCTGCCCATGCAGGAGGTTCCACTGCAAGCATATTACCAATATTAAACTTGATAAAAAGCAGTGAAAAGAAAAGAACTGGGTTGACCATACCTAAGCCACCCTCCCTCCTGGATAGATAGGTGACATTCCTCTTGATGGGGTTCAGTCTGTTCCCCCACAACATCTGGAAGAACACACTACTGACCCTAGCATAGAGAGACACTGGCAAGATGCAGACAAAGCTGACATACAAAAAGATCGGAATCAGGTAAGTCTTAATCAGATCAACCCTTTCCCTCATAGATAACTTCCATCTCTTCCAGCTGACCACCTTAGTATTGGCAATTTCCAGTCTGCCTTCCCAGTTTTTGAGGCCATAATCGCCGGGTCCAAATTCAATGCCTAGAATCTTAATTCTTTCCTGGGGCACTGGAAAGGTGTCCGGGAGATCAAAACCCTCACCTTCCTTTCCCATCCAGAAGACTTCACTCTTTTCCTGATTGATCTTGGAGCCTGATGCTTCAGAATACCGTGATGTCAGAGAGACCACCTCCTCTGCTTCATCCGCCCCGGTGACAATCACTGACACATCGTCCGCATAGGCAACAACCCTCAAAGGCGGCTCACCCGGGAGACCCACTGGTACCCCACACAACATGCTGCTCTCTAGCCTCCTGATGAAAGGGTCGATTGCAAACACATAGAGCAGGGGACTCAGGGGACAACCCTGGCGCACCCCGGAGCCAACCTCAAAGGACTGCCCAACCCAACCAATAACAAGAGGAAAGCTTTCTGCCCCCTTATACAAGACTTTTAACCAATCGACAAAACCACCCGGCAGACCGTACTTACTAAGGAGCAACCACAGGTACTCATGGTTGACACGATCAAAAGCCTTTGCCTGATCCAATGTCAGCAAATACTTTCCCCAGCCTGCAGCCCTGCACCGCTCCAAGGCCTCCCGGACAGCTAAAACCGCTGTGAAGGTGCACCTACCCTGGACCGAACAGTGCTGATGGCGAGAAAGCAAAGACTCTGCTACTGACGATAGGCGCCAGAAAAATATCTTTGCCAGTATCTTTCTATCGACATTAAGAAGGCTGATGGGGCGCCAATTCTCAATCATCGAAGGATCTTTACCCTTTGAAAGAAGAATCACAGCTGAGTGCCTCATGGAAGGGGGAAGTACCCCCTCAGCAAGGCAACTGTTAAAAACCTCTACCAAATGTGGGGCCAGAATAGACTTAAAGGCTTTGTAAAACTCAGCCGTCAAGCCATCCGGTCCAGGTGACTTTTTGATGGCAAGTTGTTCAATTGCCCTCATCACCTCTTCAACTGTGATCTCCTCTGTCAAATTCATCAATGGGACATCTTCATCATTTAGACCTGGAGTAGAGTCCAAAAAGCCTTCCATCTTGTCACGGTCAAGCTCTTTCCTCCCAAGAAGGTCAGCATAAAAGGACCTCACGACCTCCAGAATCCCTGACCTGGACTTTGTCAAGGAACCTGTACTGTCTTTAAGGCCAACGACCGTTTTAACAGCTACACCTTGTTTGCAGTTCTGGTAAGGGTCAGGCGAGTGGTACTTCCCATAGTCCCTCTCCAGAACCAAAGAGGCATGCCGGTCATATTGACACTTCCTGAGAAGGAGTTTCACTTCGGAGATTTCCCCAGGATCTCCACCTCTCGAGACAAGAATATCCAGCTTCCTCCGTAAACGTTGGTAGGTCATGTATTTATTAAACTGCTTTCTATTGGCTAGGCCCCTGAAGAATCCAGCGATCCTCTTTTTGGTCAGCTCCCACCACTCAGCCTTGCTGCTACAAAAGTCCAGGATGGTCACCTGTGCCTGAAAGAATTCCTCAAAGGATTGTCTAACATGTTCTTCCTTGAGTAGAGTCGAATTCAATCTCCAGATGCCCTTACCCCTCTGAGGGGCGTCTGAAGCATTCAGGACCACAGATAGCATACAGTGATCAGAGAACTCTACTGCCTGCACCACTGGGGGTGAGAAAGCAGAGGTCTCCTTCAAAAAAAACCTATCTATTCTACTCTGACTATTACCTCGATGAAAGGTGAACCCAGTGTCATCCGGGAGGTGCTTAATGTGCACATCCACAAGACCAGCATCCCTAACCATACTATTTAAAAAAACGCTATCATATCCCAGCCTGTCCTTGAAGTCCTTCCTGTCCTTGGGCCTAGTTACTGTATTAAAGTCACCTCCAAAGACCACTTGCCGGGATGTAAAAAGAAATGGCTTGATTCTTGTAAAAAGGCATTTCCTGTCCCACTTTGTGTGCGGCCCATAGACATTAATTAGGCGCAGGTCCTGCCCTCCCACAAGGACGTCTAAGACCATACATCTCCCAATCTCCACCTCAATAACCCGCCGGACAGTTACCATGCCGGTTTTAAACAACACCGCCACACCGCCGTAAGGCTCGGCCGCAAGAGACCAGTAAGATGGACCATACCTCCACTCTCTCTTGGCCATATGAATATCTGCCAAGGAGGTGAGCCTAGTCTCTTGCAAAAATAAAATTTCAGCATCTAATTGGCTGAACAAAAAGAAGGCCATAGAACGAGCTCTTACTGACTTAATGCTGGCGACATTTATTGTCACCACTTTTAACGGAGGGGGAACCGCCATTTGGGTTATTGGGTGGATTGCTTCTTAGCTCCCCTCTGCTGCTCATCACCAGAAGCCTCTCTCTTTCTTGAGGCCGCCTCAAACTCCATCTCAGAATCAGAACTTCGCTCCGAAGAAGCTCCAGATGAGGAAATCTCCCACTTAGAGGACCTATAACGGTTGGAGACAGGCACTGGAGCCCGTTCCGTCCTCACCACCTGCTTCTTCCGCTTCCCAACCTTCCTTCTCTCCTCCAGGTACTGCAGGTCAGCTTCAGAGATGCCCTTATCTCCTGTTTTTTTCTTTGAAGTCTTTACAGAAGACTCCTTTAGAGAGGCAGAAGCGACCTTTTTAATACCCACTACCACTCCTGGTGGGGGGGTTGCTCCCTTTGAATCTGTCTTAGGAGGGGTAGACTCCTGGGGGGTAACTGACTCGGGGGGCACAGACTTGGAAGGTTCTGACACATGAGGAGAGGGTACAGTAGGCTGGGGGGACACAGAGACAGATACAGAAGGAATACTTACAGACACAGGAGGGGTGGCCACAGGAACTGGGGAGGGACCCTGAGCAGGACCAGGGGAGTCGGTCACCGCAGAGGAGGATGGTACACCAGGGGCCTCACCCTCCATCCTGTCCAGCCTTGACATGTCATCTATTACCTCCTTCTCCATATTGTGCCAGGCTTCAGGACATCTGCTGTAGGGGTGGCCAAGGCGCAGGCACAGGTTGCACCTGATCATCTCGGTGCAGTCCTTGGCCATATGACCCTGACCCCGACACACTGAACATATCAAGGCTGAACAGGAAGAGCTCAAATGCCCCTTTTCTCCACAGCGGTGACACAGCTTCGGCTGACCAGGGTAGAAAATAGTCATCCTATCCCTCCCTATAAAAGCTGAGGAGGGCAGGTGACGGACAACATTCCCATCCCTGGCCAACCTGACTGTAACCGACCAACCCCCAGTCCAGATGTTACGTTCATCAAGGATTTTGCTGGGCTTAGTCAAAACCTCACCATAGTTCCTTAACCAGACCTCTAGGTCCCGAGCAGGAACACTCTCATTGGTGAGTATGATGGTTATCTTTTTCACCGTTGACCTTTGCGAAACCGCAACTGGGGCCAGACCTTCCCATTCAGGTCTTGACCTGCACCGAGCCTCATATCGCTCCCAGAACAGGTCAAGACCCTCTGGCCTGGTGAAACTAATGGTATAATCCCGTGTCCCAGCAACATGTATTAGAGCATACAGGTCGTTTGCCCCAAAACCCATCTCCAAAATCAAATCCACCACTGCACGCCGTGCTGGAGGGATCGCACCACCTTCCCATTTGAGAATTACCACATTTCTTCTCGGACCCCCAGCAGAAGCCAGAGACCCAAGACCAGATCCTGGGGTGCCCAAAGTGGTAGGCTGCAGGGGGAAACCCCGCTTGGGGGCGGAGCTACCAGGAGCAGAGCGTACCACCTGAGCAAACGTGGGTTTATCAGGGCCAAGGCCCCACACTGAAGTCACAGTAGTCTGTTCATTATTATTATTTGCTTGGACTGAGCTGGGACGATTGTCCATCACACTTGTACAATTGCTGTCAGACACACACACGTTCAATTTCCCATCAGGAATAGTCACAGTTGCTGCAATACCAGCTGTCTCCTGATGCTGCACTGTAGAGTCTCCAGCAGCTGTGGGGCAAACATCTTTAGACTCAGCCAAAGGGGAGTTAATAGGCTCTGCTGACACCGGTAGTTCCTTTTCAGAAATGTCATTTTTTAAATGCAGCTCTTGCTGCGCTGCAGCATTAGCAGGTACAACATTGCTACACATAGCATTAGAAACTTGAGTGTCACTGGGCACACTTTCTACATTGCTCATGGTGTTAGATGACACAAAAACAGATTCATCCCCTGCTTGGGGCTTGACATTATCAGGCACATTATCAGTTATGTTCTCATCACCAAACGCCAGCTGATCCCCCCGCACAGGAGACTCCATTACCTGGATGGCCCTGAGCATGCCTCCTGAGTCCTGGGAAGGCATGGGGCTGCTTACCTCTACCTGAGGGGGCAGGGGGTCAGAACTGGGGGTCTCCTCCTCCACCTCCATCTTTGTCATCCTCGCAAACCTTTTATCATTGTAAAACTTTTCCTTAAATGGCCCATCTCTTCCTTCCATGATGGACACAATGGTCTCCTGATGTTCCACCCGGACCTTGGCCAGTTGGATCTCCGGATCCATGGACCCTCGTTTCTGGCTGTGCAAGCCCTCACGCTGCCTTCTCAGGCGCTTCAGCTCCGCTCTCAGTTTATAGAGCTTGTCTCTTTCTCTATTCAGGGCTTTAATCCCGGCCACCACTCGCTCCTGAATTGCCTCTGAGCCTTCACCCTCACCAGGGGCAGAAAGATCACAAGCCATGGTTTGTACAGAGGAAGGTATGTCACCTGATGGCCCAGGAGATGGCTGAGAGCTTCCAGCAGGAGAGGCCCTGCTGGCCTCCATGGCTTCCCCAGAAAGGGGCCAGGAGAGCTGGGATAGATTTCCTCACCAGTCCCCTCTCACACGGATCTGCAGCAGCTCCAGACAGACAGCCTCCTCCTGACACACCTGTGCTCCAATGATGGGTGGGGCACTATTCCTCCCACTGACACCAATGATGGGGCACTATTCCTCCCACTGACACCAATGATGGGACACTATTCCTCCCACTGACACCAATGATGGGACACTATTCCTCCCACTGACACCAATGATGGGACACTATTCCTCCCACTGACACCAATGATGGGACACTATTCCTCCCACTGACACCAATGATGGGACACTATTCCTCCCACTGATACCAATGATGAGGCACTATTCCTCCCACTGACACCAATGATGGGACACTATTCCTCCCACTGATACCAATGATGGGACACTATTCCTCCCACTGACACCAATGATGGGGCACTATTCCTCCCACTGACACCAATGATGGGACACTATTCCTCCCACTGACACCAATGATGGGACACTATTCCTCCCACTGACACCAATGATGGGACACTATTCCTCCCACTGACACCAATGATGGGACACTATTCCTCCCACTGACACCAATGATGGGGCACTATTCCTCCCACTGACACCAATGATGGGACACTATTCCTCCCACTGATACCAATGATGGGACACTATTCCTCCCACTGATACCAATGATGGGACACTATTCCTCCCACTGACACCAATGATGGGGCACTATTCCTCCCACTGACACCAATGATGGGGCACTATTCCTCCCACTGATACCAATGATGGGGCACTATTCCTCCCACTGACACCAATGATGGGGCACTATTCCTCCCACTGACACCAATGAGGCATTGTTACTGATATCAGGACATTTTCTACTCTAAAGTCTGAAGGATAATAAACTGGCCCTTTGTTTAGCAGGTTTGGAGATCCATGATCCAGACACAGGTTAGAGTCCCGATAGAAGCTGATATTTATAATATTAGGGAATTACTCACCCCCCCGGGTGCGGTGCAGGTCTGTGATGTCTCCTGATATACTTTAGGGGTGCCACTGCCCAACATATTGGAGTAGGATATGACCGTGGAAGAAGAGAATGTCTGACAGTTTGACCCACTGGAAAGTTGCTCCTGTTGGTAAAGAAAAGGCAAAACACTGATCAATATATTTACAGATAATGGGGGGGGGGGGGGGTTTACCAAAACTGGAGAGTGCAAAACCAGGTTTTATTGAGAAAGCTTTATTACACCAAGCTGAAGTCAGAAGCTGATTGGCTGTCATGCACACCTGCACTCTCCGATTTTCATAAATCTCCCCCATGTATCAGAAGGAATGATTTATAAAGTCTGTATGAATGTATATGTGTATATATATTTATATATATTAATTATGAAAGTGATTTCAGAAGCCATTTTCATAAATGTCTATATCTGCAGTGGTACAAAATCTGATGATCCTGCCATAAAGGTTGTTGTTAAGGCACACCCTCTTATAGGGAGGTGTCTATCCCAACGCGTTTCACACGTTAAGCTTCTTCAGGGTTTCAGGGGGTGCAACTGCTGAAAAAGATATATACACAATAATAACATGATAAACATATATAGATCAAAAACATACACGATATCAATACATTGATTATATACATCATGTATGTTTTGATCTAAATATTGTACTATTACAATTAGGGAAGGGGTCTTCTTGGGGGGGAGGGGCGGGGGGGGTTGCTGAACCTTATGTTGTTTATCTAAATATGCTTTCATCTTGGGCTCACTGACCCCACTATTAATGAATAATACAAAAAAAATCATATTTATTTTATAGGTGTTGTTTCCTGAGGGTGACACCAGATTCCCATCTCCTCAATTCTTCCTTCTGTATATTGATTATGGGGATGTTGGTTATGATTGACATCCTCCCTCTGCTTGAACCCCCTCTTCCTGTGATACAGCGTTCTCATCTGCCTATTCAGGGAAGACTACAAAGCGGCTGAGCTGATGCCTATTGCAGAGACATGTAGTATTGTCAGGATCAGGAAGCCCAACCTGAGCAATGACATGTACACTTCCCCCGTGTATGTGGACAGGAAGTGGCTGACATGTACACTTCCCCCGTGTATGTGGACAGGAAGTGGCTGTCATGTACACTTCCCCCGTGTATGTGGACAGGAAGTGGCTGACATGTACACTTCCCCGTGTATGTGGACAGGAAGTGGCTGACATGTACACTTCCCCGTGTATGTGGACAGGAAGTGGCTGACATGCACACTTCCCCCGTGTATGTGGACAGGAAGTGGCTGACATGCACACTTCCCCCGTGTATGTGGACAGGAAGTGGCTGTCATGTACACTTCCCCCGTGTATGTGGACAGGAAGTGGCTGACATGTACACTTCCCCCGTGTATGTGGACAGGAAGTGGCTGACATGCACACTTCCCCCGTGTATGTGGACAGGAAGTGGCTGTCATGCACACTTCCCCCGTGTATGTGGACAGGAAGTGGCTGACATGCACACTTCCCCCGTGTATGGGGACAGGAAGTGGCTGACATGTACACTTCCCCCGTGTATGTGGACAGGAAGTGGCTGACATGTACACTTCCCCCGTGTATGTGGACAGGAAGTGGCCGAGATGCACACTTCCCCCGTGTATGTGGACAGGAAGTGGCTGACATGTACACTTCCGTGTATGCGGACAGGAAGTGGCTGACATGTACACTTCCCTGTGTATGTGGACAGGAAGTGGCTGACATGCACACTTCCCCCGTGTATGGGAACAGGAAGTGGCTGACATGCACACTTCCCCCGTGTATGTGGACAGGAAGTGGCTGACATGCACACTTCCCCCGTGTATGGGGACAGGAAGTGGCTGACATGCACACTTCCCCCGTGTATGTGGACAGGAAGTGGCTGACATGTACACTTCCCCGTGTATGTGGACAGGAAGTGGCTGACATGTACACTTCCCCCGTGTATGTGGACAGGAAGTGGCTGACATGTACACTTCCCCCGTGTATGTGGACAGGAAGTGGCTGTCATGTACACTTCCCCGTGTATGTGGACAGGAAGTGGCTGACATGCACACTTCTCCGTGTATGTGGACAGGAAGTGGCTGACATGTACACTTCCCCCGTGTATGTGGACAGGAAGTGGCTGACATGCACACTTCCCCGTGTATGGGGACAGGAAGTGGCTGACACATACACTTCCCCCGTGTATGTGGACAGGAAGTGGCTGACATGTACACTTCCCCCGTGTATGTGGACAGGAAGTGGCTGACATGCACACTTCTCCGTGTATGTGGACAGGAAGTGGCTGACATGTACACTTCCCCGTGTATGGGGACAGGAAGTGGCTGACATGTACACTTCTCCGTGTATGTGGACAGGAAGTGGCTGACATGTACACTTCCCCGTGTATGGGGACAGGAAGTGGCTGACATGTACACTTCCCCCGTGTATGTGGACAGGAAGTGGCTGACATGTACACTTCCCCCGTGTATGTGGACAGGAAGTGGCTGACATGCACACTTCTCCGTGTATGTGGACAGGAAGTGGCTGACATGTACACTTCCCCGTGTATGTGGACAGGAAGTGGCTGACATGCACACTTCTCCGTGTATGTGGACAGGAAGTGGCTGACATGCACACTTCTCCGTGTATGTGGACAGGAAGTGGCTGACATGTACACTTCCCCGTGTATGTGGACAGGAAGTGGCTGACATGCACACTTCTCCGTGTATGTGGACAGGAAGTGGCTGACATGTACACTTCCCCGTGTATGGGGACAGGAAGTGGCTGACATGTACACTTCCCCCGTGTATGTGGACAGGAAGTGGCTGACATGTACACTTCCCCCGTGTATGGGGACAGGAAGTGGCTGACATGTACACTTCCCCCGTGTATGTGGACAGGAAGTGGCTGACATGTACACTTCCCCCGTGTATGTGGACAGGAAGTGGCTGACATGCACACTTCTCCGTGTATGTGGACAGGAAGTGGATGCGGGATGTTGGCAGCAGTCAGATGTAACAAATGAAGAGTCATTTTATGAAGAACAGAAATGTTCCTGATGCGAGGGGAGGGGGGGAGGGGATTACATCTCATCCAGAGGGGGAGGGGATTACATCTCATCCAGAGGGGGAGAGGATTACATCTCATCCAGAGGGGGAGGGGATCACATCTCATCCAGAGGGGGAGGGGATCACATCTCATCCAGAGGGGGAGGGGATTACATCTCATCCAGAGGGGGAGGGGATTACATCTCATCCAGAGGGGGAGGGGATCACATCTCATCCAGAGGGGGAGGGGATCACATCTCATCCAGAGGGGGAGGGGATCACATCTCATCCAGAGGGGGAGGGGACTACATCTCATCCAGAGGGGGAGGGGACTACATCTCATCCAGAGGGGGAGGGGACTACATCTCATCCAGAGGGGGAGGGGATCACATCTCATCCAGAGGGGGAGGGGATCACATCTCATCCAGAGGGGGAGGGGATTACATCTCATCCAGAGGGGGAGGGGATTACATCTCATCCAGAGGGGGAGGGGATTACATCTCATCCAGAGGGGGAGGGGATCACATCTCATCCAGAGGGGGAGGGGATCACATCTCATCCAGAGGGGGAGGGGATCACATCTCATCCAGAGGGAAGATTTCCTTCATTAAATGGTATTTTTTATCTTCAAGTTTTGCTACTGAAGACAGAAATGTATTAAATAAAAGAAAGAAATGAAGAATTGATTGAATTGAAGGATTTTTGAACAGAATGTTTTTCCCATAATCCTCGGCACAGACAAGCAGATTTGGGACAAGAAACCGATAAAGGATTTTATAGCAGAAGTGGAACTGCGAATCGCAGAGAAGACGTCCAGGCGGTGGAATCAAAGCCTCCTCTGTACTGTGCTGGAAATATAAACATATTTCAGGCGCTTGGAAAGAATCTCGCCAACGTGCGCCGTCATCGTCCAATGAGAATGCTGGAGGCGGGGAGGTGACACCACAGAACTGCGAGTGCTGAATGGGGGTGTCAGACCGCCGACTATGGAGTGCGACTCGCATGATTAGCTTCACTGCTGGATAGAAAAGATCACATATATAATATACGGCCAAAAGGTACAGTGCCTGGAAAAAGTATTCACACCCCCTGAAATTCTCCAAATTTTCTCATGTTACACCCAAAACCATAAATGTATTTTATTGGGATTTTATGTGATAGACCAACACAAAGTGTCACATAATTGTGAAGTGGAAGGAAAATGATAAATGATACAAATAAATATGTGAAAAGTGTGGGGGAGGGGCATTTGTATGGCGCCCCCCGGAGTCAATACTTTGTAGAACCCCCTTTCTCTACAAGTCTTTTTGGGGGTGTCTCTACCAGCTTTGCACATCTAGAGAGGACATTTCTGTACTGGTGTAGTGTGTCAGCACCGATTGGTCCATTACGTTCCTGTGTTCCGGTTACCAGTTATACCTTCCGTTGCTGACTTGATCTGCCTCTGACTACCACCGGTACCGACCCCCGGCTTGTCCCTGGATTACACTTCTGCCGGATCCTTCTGCTCATCTATTCTGCGATTACCGACCTCGGCCCGACTCCCGACTTCTCTCCCGACTCCCGACTTCTCTCCCGACTCCCGACTTCTCTCCCGACTCCCGACTTCTCTCCCGACTTCTCTCCCGACTTCTCTCCCGACTTCTCTCCCGACTTCTCTCCCGACTCCCGACTTCTCTCCCGACTTCTCTCCCGACTCCCGACTTCTCTCCCGACTCCCGACTTCTCTCCCGACTTCTCTCCCGACTTCTCTCCCGACTCCCGACTTCTCTCCCGACTCCCGACTTCTCTCCCGACTTCTCTCCCGACTCCCGACTTCTCTCCCGACTTCTCTCCCGACTCCCGACTTCTCTCCCGACTTCTCTCCCGACTTCTCTCCCGACTTCTCTCCCGACTTCTCTCCCGACTCCCGACTTCTCTCCCGACTTCTCTCCCGACTCCCGACTTCTCTCCCGACTTCTCTCCCGACTCCCGACTTCTCTCCCGACTTCTCTCCCGACTCCCGACTTCTCTCCCGACTTCTCTCCCGACTCCCGACTTCTCTCCCGACTTCTCTCCCGACTCCCGACTTCTCTCCCGACTTCTCTCCCGACTCCCGACTTCTCTCCCGACTTCTCTCCCGACTCCCGACTTCTCTCCCGACTTCTCTCCCGACTCCCGACTTCTCTCCCGACTTCTCTCCCGACTCCCGACTTCTCTCCCGACTCCCGACTTCTCTCCCGACTCCCGACTTCTCTCCCGACTCCCGACTTCTCTCCCGACTTCTCTCCCGACTCCCGACTTCTCTCCCGACTTCTCTCCCGACTTCTCTCCCGACTCCTCTCCCGACTCCTCTCCCGACTCCTCTCCCGACTTCTCTCCCGACTCCCGACTTCTCTCCCGACTTCTCTCCAGACTCCCGACTTCTCTCCAGACTCCCGACTTCTCTCCCGACTTCTCTCCAGACTCCCGACTTCTCTCCCGACTTCTCTCCAGACTCCCGACTTCTCTCCCGACTTCTCTCCAGACTCCCGACTTCTCTCCCGACTTCTCTCCAGACTCCCGACTTCTCTCCCGACTTCTCTCCCGACTTCCGACTTCTCTCCCGACTTCTCTCCCGACTCCCGACTTCTCTCCCGACTCCCGACTTCTCTCCCGACTCCCCTCCCGACTCCCGACTTCTCTCCCGACTCCCGACTTCTCTCCCGACTTCTCTCCCGCCTTCTCTCCCGACTCCCGACTTCTCTCCCGACTCCCGACTTCTCTCCCGACTTCTCTCCCGACTTCTCTCCCGACTCCCGACTTCTCTCCCGACTTCTCTCCCGACTTCCGACTCCTCTCCCGACTCCTCTCCCGACTCCTCTCCCGACTCCCCTCCCGACTTCTCTCCTGCCCGCTGTCTGAATCTGATCTGATCGCTAGTTCCTGACCCGGACTGTCCAAATCGGTGTTGTTGTCATCCTGCTCCTGTACCAGCCGATCCGCGCTCGTCGCTCGCTCCAGTCCTTCTGTGCTCCAGTCCTTCTGTGCTCCAGTCCTTCTGTGCTCCAGTCCTTCTGTGCTCCAGATGGACCTCAGCAGCTGCCAGTGAGACTTATCAGGCACTTCTGACTCCACCACAAAGTACATTACAAATACGTCTAATGGGACTACCAACCTAGAGAACTGTCCAAACTTGTAGGTGGAGTCTGGATAGGACATTCTCCCCCCCCGTGTACAAAGCCAGCTCCATAAGACATGACTGCGCCCCCCCCTGTACAAAGCCAGCTAAACAAGACATGACTGTCGTCCCCCCCCCCCCCCCCCCGTGTACAAAGCCAGCTCCATAAGACATGACTGTCCCCCCCCCCCCCCGTGTACAAAGCCAACTCCATAAAGACATGACTGTGCCCCCCCCCCCCCCCGTGTACAAAGCCAGCTCCATAAGACATGACTGTCCCCCCCCCCCCCGTGTACAAAGCCAACTCCATAAAGACATGACTGTGCCCCCCCCCCCCCCCGTGTACAAAGCCAGCTCCATAAGACATGACTGTCCCCCCCCCCCCCCCCCCGTGTACAAAGCCAGCTCCATAAGACATGACTGCGCCCCCCCCCTGTACAAAGCCAGCTCCATAAGACATGACTGTCCCCCCCCCCTGTACAAAGCCAGCTCCATAAGACATGACTGTCCCCCCCCCTGTACAAAGCCAGCTCCATAAGACATGACTGTCCGTTCCCCCCCCCCCCCTGTACAAAGCCAGCTCCATAAGACATGACTGTTCCCCCCCCCCCCCCCCGTGTACAAAGCCAACTCCATAAGACATGACTGTCCGTCCCCCCCCCCCCCCTGTACAAAGCCAGCTCCATAAGACATGACTGCGCCCCCCCCCGTACAAAGCCAGCTCCATAAGACATGACTGCGCCCCCCCCCTGTACAAAGCCAGCTCCATAAGACATGACTGTCCCCCCCCCCCGTGTACAAAGCCAACTCCATAAGACATGACTGTCCCCCCCCTGTACAAAGCCAGCTCCATAAGACATGACTGTCCCCCCCCCCCGTGTACAAAGCCAACTCCATAAGACATGACTGTCCCCCCCCCCGTGTACAAAGCCAACTCCATAAGACATGACTGTCCCCCCCCCCCCCTGTACAAAGCCAGCTCCATAAGACATGACTGTCCGTCCCCCCCCCCCCCCCCCTGTACAAAGCCAGCTCCATAAGACATGACTGCGCCCCCCCCCCGTACAAAGCCAGCTCCATAAGACATGACTGCGCCCCCCCCCTGTACAAAGCCAGCTCCATAAGACATGACTGCCCCCCCCCCCCCCCCGTACAAAGCCAACTCCATAAGACATGACTGTCCCGCCCCCCCCCCCTGTACAAAGCCAGCTCCATAAGACATGACTGTGCCCCCCCCCCCCCGTGTACAAAGCCAGCTCCATAAGACATGACTGCGCCCCCCCCCCCGTGTACAAATCCAGCTCCATAAGACATGACTGCGCCCCCCCCCCCCCCAGTGTACAAAGCCAGCTCCATAAGACATGACTGCGCCCCCCCCTGTACAAAGCCAGCTCCATAAGACATGACTGCGCCCCCCTGTACAAAGCCAGCTCCATAAGACATGACTGTGCCCCCCTCCCCCCCCGTGTACAAAGCCAACTCCATAAGACATGACTGTCGTCCCCCCTCCCCCCCCCCCCCGTGTACAAAGCCAGCTCCATAAGACATGACTGCGCCCCCCCCCCTGTACAAAGCCAACTCCATAAGACATGACTGTCCCCCCCCCCGTGTACAAAGCCAACTCCATAAGACATGACTGTGCCCCCCCCCTGTACAAAGCCAGCTCCATAAGACATGACTGTGCCCCCTCCCCCCCCGTGTACAAAGCCAACTCCA